>FR997837.1:3900979-4284595 GCA_905475405.1 Schrankia costaestrigalis
TTTTTTTAGCGCTATGAGCGGCGACTTATGGCCAAAACTTATGGTAAAAAGATTGTTTTTTTATCTAAATTTAGTTTTACCTATTTGAATAGGTATAGGTAAAACTAAATTCTGATAAATAAAAATATTTTTTTAATAATTCGCTAGACGTAAGTCTTGTCGTTCGTAAACGTTTTATTACAGATCGTATTCATAAATTGGTTTGTCTGCCATCTATCCATGGAATCAAGAACTACTAACAATTTATTGTAAAACATTTTTTCTAGATGGCGTTCAAAATTTTTGTTACGCATATAGAGTTGCTTAAAATATTCTATTAAGTTTTCCAATTTATTAAAGACTAGCTGACCCGAGCCCACTACGTTGGGCGCCGAAAAAAATACGTCCCTTTTTAAACCTATTTCATTTCTGCTCCACTTTTATTATTCATAGCGTGATACTATATTATAACCCGTTAGCGTGATACACTCCCCGATAAATGGACAATTCAACACAGAAAGAATTTTACCTACAACGTCACAAGCACACAAACAAACAAACACACGAACTCTTCCTTTATAATATTAGTATAGAAAATAAAAGTACAAAGCAAGAAACTTACTTATCAATTACAATACAATATTTGATAACTATTTTAATTGAAAGACTATTTTGAAAAGTGCTTATGGACGGATTTAAAAAAAATGGAAAAACCTACATAGTGTTTTTGCTATGTCCACTTAGTTTAGATTTTTTTAACTTAGCAATACAATATTGTTATTTTTTTTTTACTTCATTATAATGCTTGGTAGCGTTTTTATTTCATTGTTATTGTTTATTTATTAAAATACATCATTCAAATAAATAAAGTTATTAATAATGTGGTTTCTACCCTGTCTCCTCGGTAGGTAAATCGTAACTTAAAAAATAAAATAATTGTGTTTATCAGCATTACTGACGTATATATTTAATGTAATTAGACGGCATGATAACAATATTTTTTTAAAACCTATTGTATAATTAATTACAACATAATTATTTCTAATCAATTTTTAAATCTAAGTCCAATAATTCGAGCGAGTGGAATTTTTCACTGATAAACGCGTGATTACATCGAAAATACACAAAATTCGAAATATTTTTATCTGTCGGTAACATTATTAAGCAGTGGCATAAGCTGCCGCCATCTTGGCTACAGTTGTCATTCATTGAGGAAAACTAAATGGGACACGACGTGCTCAGTGAGTGCAAAAAACATATTATTATTATCCTCTGACCAACGGCACATTTTAAGGTATAGGTTGTCTATAAAGTCAAGAAATTAAAGTTTGAGGAACTAAATTGTTCATGTGTCTGGCAACACTGAAATTCAAAATAGACTAGTACATGAGCTGTCATCGAGTAGAAGTTGCGGAACGGTTTTCATTTTGTGATTTTTATAAGTTCATTAATCTACAATGAACTATACCCTTTCCACTATATTTAACAACATTTGACAGGTTGACGTTAGTGACGTTCAGCAGTATCTCGAATGTAATGCCATTCGATAGTAAGCGATTTCTCGATTTTTCAAATTAGTTTATTTTACACATTTGGATCCTTACATCAACTTACATTATTATTTTATTACTGTTTCTTTCTTTATCTATGATAAGAGAATTAGCCTATAGCTTAAAATTATAAAATTATAGTTAGCTTAGGTATTATTTAAAATACATAATTTATCGTGACACATTCGCGGGTTATAGCTAATCTAAAATATAATATTACAGTTTATAAACGTATTATGACAGTTCAGGTTTATTCATAACATTTATTTCTACCGATTATTTGTAATTTGTTTCATAATGGTGATAATCGTTATGAGTGTCCATCACTAAGTAACCATGGTAACTGAAAAAAACATGGGTACGTCCATGAAATACAATATTATTTGTTTGAAAAATAAGCAGAAGTATTACGAAACTTCATGGACGTGAACTGTCAAAAAGCTAAACTTACGCTGGAAGGGGTATAATACTGACTTACGAAGAACAACATAAAGAATGAGTAGAGTAAATCAAAGTGGCACGTGGGAAGTGATTTTCAAAGTTATTTATTTTATTTTGGACCCACGGTGGAGGCCCTAACTGCCGTTATACAAAATGATCTCAATGTACTTAATGACTGGTTTCAGATGAACTTACTTACTATTAATACAACAAAAACAACTTATGTTATATTTGCTCCAAAGAACAAACGTATTAGTGGTAATATACAATTGAGCATAAACGACCAAACATTAAACAGGAAAACCAATGAAAAATATCTGGGTCTCACAATAGACTGCAGTCTAAACTGGAAAGCTCACTTAGAGAAAACCAAGTCAAAATTAATGTCGCTAACAGCCTCTCTTTTCAATATAAGAAAATGCCTGCCCCAAAAAGTACGCTATATGATCTATAATTCATTAGTTAAACCACATATCGACTATTTAATAGAAATATGGGGAACCAGTGCTAAATCAAACTTGGAGGTCATACAAAAGTCACAAAATAAATTAATAAAGGTCTTATTTGGTCTCAAATTTAGAACACCAACACATAAAGTTTATAAAATTACTAAAATAATGACGATAGCACAAACATATAATTACTTTACTTGCATACTCATATATAAAATATTAAAAAAAGAAATACATACTAATCTATCTTTCACAAAAAAATCACAAGTTCAAAAAATGAAACTACGAAATGCTAATTATCTAATACCACGAAAACCTAGAACGAATTACGGGAAAAGAAATATAGAATATGAAGGTGTTAATATTTATAATAAATTACCGGAATATATCAAAGAGGCAAAAAATATAAAAACCTTTAAAAAACTACTTAAGTCACACATTATGAGTACCTACGAATAGCATAATAATGATTTAATATCCATAATACATTGATACAATATTATATATATAAATATATTATTAAATAAAACAAAAACATATTTGGATACTATTTTACAATACTACTCAATTTATTTTTATTTCATAATACTACTTAATACTTACTATATATTTACCAATCTATAGTTGACTTTAGTACATAAAATAAGATAACAATAAAAAATACTAACAAAGTATACAAAAACTATTAAATAATAATATGGTAGAATAAATACATCTTTTAATCTTTTAATTAATTAGTTTCATTAAGTACGCATTATACTAGATGCCGCATCCAATAAAAAGTAACGTCATACCTCTGTGTTCGTACTCCAGTTTCAAGGGCAAACTTATTCTTTGTATAGTGTTGCATAGTTTAATACTGGATGGTACTACCGTCATATTGTATGTTTTCTCTGACTTATATTTTTATCGACCTGCTAATTTCATTGTAATTAAATAAGATGTTTTTAGATTCTAATAATGTTAAGTACCTATTGGTTTGGTTTATAACGTTGTATTATGTTTCGCTCAACGGCAAATACCTATCTGTTAATACATTAAGATGTATGTATATTTTTTCTCTGTAAGTGAATTGTAAATTCTTTTGAGAAAATAAAATATCTTTAACCGTAAAGTTCTATAACAATGTTTGACGGAGCACGAAGCTGCTCAAATTTTACGTGATTTGGATGATATTTATGAGCGAACTGCAACTTTGATGGGTATGTAATCGTGTTACTGTGTTTTGTAATCTGTCTCAAGTAATATATTCACTCCATTTGCGATTTAGAGACCAAAAAGAGGCATTGCGTACATAGCATATTTTTAGGTAAGATTGTCATTGAAAGTAAGAAATATTGTAGTACGACCTATTCTGTTGATACATTATCAGTTGCATTAGTATAATTCAGTCAAGATTTATCCCAATTTTGAATTTGAATTAATTGCTTTATGTCTATATTCCGGTTGATAACTAAACTAAGTATGTCACTTTCGCATCAACTGGTCTGTCGACAATGAATAATTAATTGCAATATTTTATTAATTTTATTATTATTTAGTTCTTAGTAACTCCATGTTAAATGATATCTTGTTAGTTAATATTTAACAATGAATAAATTTTAGTTAGGTATTGCAGTTATTCTTTTCATCCCATTCTTTGCCTGTATTTTGTGTCTAGGTATGTCTAAATTTATTGTAAAAGTATAATCAAATGTTTAATCAACATAACTTTTGTAAAATTTCAGGCTCCATCAACCCTCAGATAGTTGCAGGTGATAGCTAGAACTGTGATGGATTTTAATTGTAGTCTTGAAGTTCTACGCAAAATTTTAAATACAATAGGCCTACAAGAAATGCCCGAGTAATATAAAAATCGAGATTTGCCTGAAGAACTAAGGAAAGACATTATTTATCATTCTTCATACAAGGTAACCTGTATAATAAAGCATATTCTTTTGTATAGTAATTTATCTCATTATTAACTGTATAAAATAGTTAAAATAATAGTTTCTAGCCTATTTTCCCTTTCTACTCCTCTTTGCCCCCTATACGCCCCTCCAAATAAACCAATAATCAAATCTTTTTTAATAATAATATTAGTTTAGTTAGGAAATCAGTAGTTTCCGTGTAGTGACGAAGGAAGAATACAATATATCACCACCCCATCTCATCCCATGGGTGTCGTAAAAACCGACTAAGGGACTGTTCGTGAATATCATCTTTATGAAATAAAAAGAAAGAAAACTTGAAATAAAGCCCTATACCAATACGTCTGGCCAGCGTGGTACCAGTAGGCCAAGTATCCAGTTATGATGATGATGAATTGATATATAAAATAACAGAATATTTTATAAAATCATCACTAACAACTATTTATGTTTCCGCAGGTCACAAAATGTGCCATCGCGTCGAGAAGCTCGATTCAGAATACTACAAGAGAAGAGGCAAATACTGACGATAATAGCAGCAGCAAAGAAAGCTTTAGTGATGACGATGAAGGTGGCAACGAAAGTTATCTCAACATCGAATATTAAAAAAATCCTATGATGAAAGCGATGAATAAATCTCCTTGTTAACTGTGTACATGCGTTTTTATTACTCTGATTCAATCCTTTAATTTATTCTAATACCCATACCATTCTAATAGGTGAATTTTGACCCATGTAGTTTAGGGTTGGTGTATGAAATCGATTAAGAGATTTATCGATTTAGGTAACAAGCGATTAATCGATAATCGATTATTATTTATAGTTTAGTTTTTTAAGTTTGGTATACATGTGGCAGCAGCCATATAGTAGCAGCACTAAAATTAAAACCATAGAACATAATTGTTTTGCAGAAGTCAAAAATTACGTTATGGCTCATAATTCTTACACTAAATTATGTTACATTCTATGGCTCAAAACAACTGTCAAAATTTAAAATGGCTTGGCTAAAGTGCATATAAAACAGAAATAAAACATCGTCATCTAAAATGTTTAAAGGGCTAACACTACTTTACTTCTATAAAGGTCATGTTATAACAATTATTCAAATTTCTCAATCACTTAGGGTTTCAACCAATGAAATGAATTATCTCATTATGAGTTGTGTGAATTTCTTACTTGAGTATTAGATATAATGTGTTTCAAAATTACTTACTTATTTTATTTCAATAAATTACTAGTATGAAAACTATTTTCTCAGACTAAATAGGGTTGCTACGTGTAGCACAGTGGCGGCCTCATTTATTTTCAGGACTTTATAGACAGAGTGTAAGTTAATAAGCTATCACACGCGTTATACTTATGCACGATTAGTTAGTTAATAGACTTATAAATTGTTGTATTCATTTGTTGATTTAATCTCAATCAAAACGTTAGTCAGTGGAGCAAATTGTTACATAGTGGAACGCTAAGGCAGCATGCATATGACAAACAGCTTTGCACTTTTGTTGTTAAATTGTTTTAATAGGTACAAATTTTAAAACTATGAACACAACTTCACCCAGATATTTCCTTTCGTTTATTGTATTGATATTTTTACAAGTTATAAAATTATAAGCGGTTTACTAATGTTAATGTTTATCATAATTTAGAAAGCAACAATTTTATATGCCTGCCATAATTGTATTTGGTATATTTTTTATTAAACTTATAGCGCTGTATTATTGATTTTAGGGAAAACAAGATGAATTTAAATTATTAAAATATTTATTAGGTACAGTATATGTAAAATAAAGATAATCTTTGGAAGAGGTTGTTTAAATTAATTATTTAGATCCTCGTTAACACGTGTACGTGCTCATTGATATTGAGATAAACTGTTATTGGTTTATTGTACAGTAGAACCTCGATAACTCAAACCTCGGTAACTCAAAAACCTCTATAACTTAAAAAAATAATATGTTCCCTTCCCTTCAGAGCCCAAAACCTCTATAACTCAAAATTCGCAACCTCGATAAGCCAAATAAGTAATCTCTGTATTGGCACTCAGTAACTAAAAGAAATGTTTCCACAACCTCTATAACATAAAATTGTTTATCAATTAGTCATTTTGAATAAGTGTGCAAAACAAAAGTTTTCGGTATTTATGGCTTGCACGTGTTCACTACATAATTAAATTGATAACGTAAACAAGACATATGTCACCTATTGTTTGCTTCTCCGAAATTCTTTAAAGCTTTGCGGCGGCGGAGGTTAGCTTTAAGACAAAGGCTTACTTAAATCATTTAGTTTTTGATCATTGTGCAAAACAAACGTTTTCGGTATTTATGGCTTGCACGTGTTCACTACATAATTAAATTGATAACGTAAACAATACATAATATGTCACCTATTGTTTGCTTCTTCGAAATTCTTTAAAGCTTTGCGGTGGCGGAAAATAGGAACAAGGGGTCATACATACACATGTACATACCTACCTCTATACATATTAACCTAAACCCTTGGTAACTAAAAACCTCGATAACTAAAAACCTCGATAACTCAAAATATTTTGTTTCCCTTGGACTTTTACTTATCGAGGTTCTATGTATTTGTAGGTGAAAATATGCCACTCACATCAGCTGAAAGAGGTAATCGGTACCTTAAAAAATTAAAAAAAGATCCAATTAAATTTGAGGAATACAAAAGAAAACATGCAGCTTTTGTAAAATCGAAAAAAAAAAAGTTGCTGAACTGAAAAGCAAAGACTCAAATGGAGAAACCAAAAACATAGGCAAAAACAAAATCAATCTGAAAGTAACGTGTCGTTAACTCACACTCCTGAGCCCACGGTACCTATAACAAAAAGACGACTACTGAAGAAAGAATACTGCATTAAAACAAGATAATGTGGCTTCTAAAAGAATTACAAGTTTAACTACTTCTTTGCAGACAACCGAAAAGGAATTATGTAGATAGAAGGAAAAAATGTGAAGAACTCATTTATAAAGTAAAAGCTAGGGAAGAAATTTTAGAATGTACTCTGATGAGTCTGATATGTTTGTCTGATTTATTTTAATTTGAATTGTTTTAAGAACATTGTTTTGTTTGAAGTGAATTTATTTCACAGAGCAAAGTTCATATTTTTGAACAAAAATTTTGTTTTTTTATTTTCTTTTGGCCAGGCCCAGCAGTGAGACATAAGAGCGCTGTGATTACTATTATTATTATTTTCATAAATATTGTTAATTGTGTTGTTATGAAAAGATTAAAGATAGATATTTAGTTTTAATAAATTCCATTTCATTAAACCAAAAACTTGTTAAGTATTTTTTTTATTTTCGTAAGTCATCTCTCAAAGTTCATCAAACAAGTACATTTTAAATAAATGAAAATTAGCTCTTATTATGATCGGAGCCTTACTTTTCCACTGAGTTTTACCATTCCACTGAATAACTGTCCCTCTTTTCATAATTCAGATAACAAGGTCCTATGAATTCACTTTACGTTCAGTTATTTGATAATTTGTTTTTAGAAAGATACTTTATTGTTATTTTGTAATGTTTTGTACCAAAACAATAATAAACGACGTTTTAAATATTTATAAAGAAAAAGATGTTTGAGTTTCGTCAACAAGTTAGTCGTAGGATAAATATACACCAATATGTTATTATTTAATTCTAAGTTTTGAGCTAAATATACAATTATACGAGTCTTGTGCTGACACAAGCATAATTAAATGTATTCATTAAACTCTATTCAATTAATTTATCAATGAGTGCAATGTGTAATTGTCACTCAATGGAATTCAGAAAACCGACATTTCGAATTCAATACTTTTTTTTAATTAACTAGCGGCCTGTCCCGGCTTCGCACGGGCATTATTTTCCCACTTTTCTGTTAAATTTTTTCCTGAATTTTCTTTTCTATAAACCTCACGGAGCCCGAGACCTTTCCAACAAATGCAAAACCGTGGAATTCTGGAGTTATAGCGTCAGGAAGGAAAACCCGACTTATTTTTAGATAGTAGATTTGAAGCGGTTATGCCAAGTCCCTTTGCATTTTCTTAAGTTTCGTTTAATAGGCAATAAAAAATGATAATATCAACATTGAAAAAAGGACACAAAAACTTTAAATAACAATTTTAATATGAGTACACTTTTTAAAAAAATCGCCCTATATGTTATTGAAGCACCATCTAGTAGTAATATTCTGAAGGTAAAACATACGTTGAACTACTGGTAGTACTAGCATTTGTCACTAGATGGCGTTATTACAAATAACTAGCAAAATTTGAAACTACCTGTGACGACGGCCTTTACTTGCTTAGATATCATTAATATTTATTGCCGGACGGGTAGACGGTTCATGCTAATGATGTTTTATTAGAATTATCTGCAGGTATGGTTCCCAAAATAATTAAATTTTACGACCACACTCAAAAATTTCAACATTGATTTTTCTAAAGATATTTTACCAGCCTTGAAAAGTCCTACCACACGGAAGATAACTTGAGTACGAGACCATCCATGACGATATGTCTGCTTGATTGTATTCTTAGTTTGGCAAAACAAGGAAATATACTACCAAATTTGCTTTTGGTCTAAGAAACAAAATATCATCCGTGTGGTGACGGAATAAGAATACAATATGTGACAACCCTATCTCATCCCATGGGTGTCGTAAAAACCGACTAAGGGACTATCCGTGAATATTATCTTTACGAAATAAAAAGAAGGAAAACTTGAAATGAAACCCTATACCAATCCGTCTGGCCAGCGTGGTATTAGTCGGCCAAGTATCCCTCCGTCACTGGAGGAGGCCCGTCCCTGCAGTGGGACATTAATGGGCTGTTATGATGAAGAAACAAAATAAGAAAGAAATAATTTATTAACTAACATTAATAATTTACGTTATCGTAGTCAGGATTACTAAGGTGGCCCAGTAAAAATACAATGTGTTGTGTTGCCACACTAAATCATCTTACCAGTCATAAAAGCTAACTACGAGGAAAGTTCGCTGCTCTACAAAAAGAAAAAATTGACATTAACTTTGCGCGAAGCTTCTTCTACCGGCTATATTCTGTATACAGGCCTCATCTTCCCCTTTACACAGACATTTACAGGAGCTAGCGAACTAATTATTTGATAAATAACAATGTCAAATTTCGACAACATTTTGCTGGGGTAACGCACACTTCCTTAAGAGGATCACACTGTTGGCTTATGTTGCCAATAGTAGGACGTTCGTTACTATACTACCCTAATGAACCAAAAACTCCAACGTATGCCGAATAATAAATATATGGAATGAACAAACAGCGCATGCGTTTTATCCTTTATAAAACATTTTTTGCTATAAGTATGGTGTATGTTCTCCGTGTGGTGACGGAGTAAGAATACAATATGTCACTACCCCATCTCATCCCATGGGTGTCGCAAAACCCGACTAAGGGACTATCCGTAAATATTATCTTTACGAAGTAAAAAGAAGAATAACTTGAAATTAAACCCTATACCAATTCGTCTGGCCAGCGTGGTATGTAGGCCAAGTATCCCTCCGTCACGGGAGGAGGCCCGTCCCTGCAGTGGTACATAAATGGGCTGTTATGATGATGGTGTGAAGAAGCATTACGGTAAGGCAGGCATGATGCTCGTTCCTGCTTGCCATCATTTTGTCGTATAGGTACTAGAGAAAGGAATAATTTTCTCATAGAGCACAGCTCGAGAAATAAATACGTAGTTAATTGAAAAATATGCCTTCATGCGATAATATTGTCTGGACAGTGGAAAAATTTAAAATTAGTTATTTCATTACACTTTTATAAAAATAAAATACTTTTCATTAATTTCTCTTTACAACACATACAATCACTCATCAAGCGCGCGCAATGAACATTATTTCTATGGAACGGTACTTTTTATGTATACACACTAGATGGCATTGTGTTTATTCAAATTTTCTGGTATAATAGAAGTTGCATGAAGAAGATACATAGATGGATTCATTTAGTTTGGGAGTTGATATGTAGGTATATATGTATTTCTAAAATTGTTTTAGCATTGCAGAGTTAAAACATATTATGTATTTTACTTATTAATTTAATTTTTCATTCCCTTAACGCTTTCCTAGAGCTATTAACAGCCAGACGAGAGACTTATGAGACTTATGAATCTACCTATGTATCGTTAATAAACATACAAAATATAGCTATAGGTACTATCTTTTGTTTTATTAAATTTAGACACAATTAGAAAAATCCGTATGGTGACGACGCCATAATATTATAATGACAATTTTCCATTCCCCATTTTCCACTCCCCCGTCTCATCACCTCATCACGGCAAAGTAAGAGTATGAAACAGTTTTCAGATGTTATCTCTACGAGAAAAAAGCGTCCAAGTGCGTGTCGAACTCACGCACAAAGGGTTCCGTACCATTGATTTATGAAATTAAAGGCCTTTTGTTTATGTTTATATTTGAGTTGATTTAATGAAACGGTTTACGATTTATCTAGGTATATCTATACTAATATTATAAAAAGGGTAAAGTTTGTGTGTTTGTGACGTTGTAATCTCTGGATCTACTGATATAGTATCACGCTATGACTAATAGGAGCGGAGCGAGCAGTAATGAAATATGTTTAAAAAGGGGACGCGTTTTATTCGCCTCTCTACTAGATCTCGTTCCAAACAATTTTCGTTGGTAATTTTTATAGTAAAGTACCTACATCATAATAATATGTTTAGATTTATCATTTTCTTATTTTAGAAGGGGGGGGGGGGAGGGGGCAACTTTTTTTACTTTGGAAGCGTACCTACCAAGATTCAACATTATAGCTCATAAAGTTTCGGAAAAAAATAGCTGTGAGATACGGACGGACAGACAGACATTATATGATGAATCTATAAGGGTTCCGTTTTTTGCCATTTGGCTAAGGAACCCTAAAAAGGGAAGGAAAAATTTCCTTCTGTCACTGGAGGAGGCCTCGAGTCCTCAACCTGCGGCGGAAAATAAAATAATTCAAGTATTAAAAATAATAACATTTATTAAAACATTTATTTGACGTTTAAAATTGCACTTTATACAGACAGAATAAGGTGGCAACGCTGCTTTATAACTTGGTTCTTGTCCACTAGATTGTGATTAAAGAGATTTCATTTGCTTATTTTCTTTTTCCCAAATCTAATCCTTAATGAAGACCGTCGCACACGCAACGGGTAAGACGCAAAAATGTAACTAATAATTTAAACTTCTTGGTATGTATTTTAAAATAGTTTTTGTAGAATTTTGATTTATTATTTAAATAAATAAAAACAAATTAAAAAATTTATACATTGTACTTACATATCGATGAATAATTTTAGTTTTTTTTAATTAAGTACATTTTCTTGTTAAAAAATATTTTATTCTACAAACTAATTATAACGAAAGATTATTGCTCTTTATTATTTTTTAAATCTTAATGCTCATTGACATCAAAACACAGACAGAACAAAATTTGAAAAAAGAACGTGTTGGTACGCATAGTGCGGACATAAATCATTGGCTCACACACTAGGTGCGCTAAAGCCGAGGCAGGCTCGTTCCACGCTCATCTCGACCCCCCATTTTTCGCCACAATAGCTAGCAATACATTCCGTGACTTGGCAGAACTCGATGTGGAGATATTTGGCCCCCATCGCACGATCAATACGTGCGCACAGCGCCATCTAACAACCATCGCGCATCCAAATTGCAGTTTAATAGTTCATTAGATCCGGCAAAAATGGCGGGGACGCGACATTTTAAATTCGGAACGCAATATCGATTTGTGGGAGCTTTGGCATTTATAGTACAGGTTTTTTTTTGGCAAAAAGTATAATCAAATATTATGAATTGGTAAAGCTGTGTAGCCGGTTCGATTCCGGCGACGAAACTTGATTGAAAGTAGGGCTGCTCCAAGAGTTTCTTGACAATTTGGGCCAATTTAACTTTCCTCACTTATTTTTTTTGCGATAAGTAACTGTATTAACTAAATGGCAAGAAAGATTTTATATTGTGGACTTGTAAAAAATATTTTGTAAAGTTGTGTGTCAACAAAAAATCAATTTTTGCGTGTAACACAAAAAATTTTGTCTAGGCATGTTTAGGACAAGGATAAGGATACTAAAAATAAAATTTAAATGCTTCAAATACGAATAGTTCTTTTGTAATACCATTTTATAACATTTCAGAAATTTTGAATTTTTGTGAACAAAAAGAAGTTATTTCGATTTATTGCTACATTAATATGAATTCACTTTTATGATTTTCGTCTGTATTTTGCTTAAGGAACATCTCGTTTTAATGTCCAACAATAATCCGCCAACATACGTGGGCTCCACTTGCCCTAATTTCGTTTTTCTATGGTAGAAACGTCTTGATTGAATTTTTCACCGTGTTCATCGCTGACGGCGCCCAAATTTTCAGAAAAGAAGTTTAAATGTGAATAGAGAAAATGTATTTTCAATGACATATTACAGCCCAAACCCTTTTAGGTAGATAAAAGCTCCACGATAATACATATCTGTGGCATTTGGTATATATATTATGATAACTCTTGAACAACGAGTTTACAGTACAAGCATTTTAAGCATTAAGTTATTTTCTTAAATCGGAATAATGAAATAATAAAACAAATCAATGAAATTATTGTTTTTATTAGAATCAGATTTTCACTAACATAAAAATCAAATCAATAAGTTTTTTTATTTGTTAATTAGTGGCACTTAACAACTTTGTACCAAATGAAAAAAAAAAGTTAAAAAGTAATAATTAAACTTATCATGTTTATCCATAGATATTATAAGTTGAGATCATGTTTTTGGCAATTAATCTTACACTGTAATTAGTTTTTAAAGAAACAAATATTATTCATCATAATTCTCCTCACTATCACTCATTATATAAACGGGACTTATCAATTTTTGTCAAGGTGTTTAATATAAAATGTTTGATCTAAAAATGATATATACACTTATCTGAAATGGATCGTGAAACATTAACTATTTGCTCTAACAAAAAGATGATATGTTGAAATAACAGAAAATTATCAAATATATATTTTTTTTTTTAAAGTTATCATTATTTGATCAAAATAATATGGACTTCTTAGAGTAGTGGACTTATTTCGATTGGATCAAACGAAAATATAGAAAAAATAAAGTCCACTTGTATACTTAACTAAAAACAGCTGATTTTGGAGTTATCATATGTATACCAAATGCCACAGATATAGTCACTTGATCGGTGATTTCCTAGAAAATTCTAAGTTACTTGCATGAAAGATTCCCAAGCTATTTTTTCTAAATTACTAAGCTTTTCTTTGAATATATCATCTTTCATTAATTGCCTGATTTGGGGGCCAACAAATATGATCATTAACATAAAAACTAAAAAATAACAATCAGATGAGTGGTTCGTTGGTTCCGTCCAAATCATAGGGATTGCAAAAGGCATAGATCGAGATCTTTTCCCCCATCCAGTGAGAAGACCCACACATGTAACATAACAGATGTGTGGAACCCACGCTTTGTCTTTTTGTCCGATGGCAAAACCAAAATACTGTTCATATAACTTAGTTACTAATGGTGTCAAATTCCTTCGCAGAGTTTTGAAAGTAATGTCACCACAAATGTAACAGAACTTGTTAGGATCATTTTTACACTTTCTTGACATTATTTAAGAATCAGTTCACCCTAAAAACAGAACAAACCACTGCGCTCTTCAAATAAACAAATTCTCTATAAATGCGAAAGTAGAGCAAAAACGGTTGTATTTTGATTTTGTGGTAGCTGTAACACGATAACTAGATCTGATGGAATCGAAATAAACATGGTTATAAAACGAGGGTATGTTGGTAATTTAAAATTAGCCAGCACCTTTCTTGTTACAAAATTTTGTTGACCAGTGTAATTATTGCCTTATTATTCTATTAGTAAAATAATACTAAATTTATTCAATAAATTACATAATCTACTTAAATAAACTTTTTTTTTGGCAAAGGTAAAAGTTTGGATGTGAGGAGATTCTTCCTTAATCTGGGTATGCAAAATTAGCTTGCATTCTCTACTCTGTGGGTAGGTGACACCCTCCCCCCCTCTTTCACCTCCCTACGTATTGTAATGAATGAATCTTTCATCATTCTATTCTACATGAAAAATAATTTATACTTTATTTTTGTAAAGTTTTTTTTTTTTTCCTTTTTTGTGGTTGAAGTGCAAGAGGTTGCCGGTTCGAATCCAACGCTAAATAATTATTTTTGTGTTCTAAAAATTATTGTTTTGACTTTAGATGTTTTTTGTGCCTGTTAGTTTCATGATTATACAAGCGGGAGTTGCCTTTTAAAAAACTGTAAAATACCATATTTCAAGCAAATGAAGTACACACAGCAACTAATCAACCTAGACACTCATGTACCTTAATACCTTGAAATAAGACACAATTTCAAATGAAAATGTTTAACTTGATGTGTTGCTTTGTGTACAATTCTATTCTAAGGAAAAGTATAAAATAATAAGTATTAAATTATTAAGTAAGAAAATATTTTGAGGAAGAAAGTCCCGTAATACGAGTAGGTATGTTTTGGTAGCAAAACTTTATAAACATCAATTGGAAACTCGGTAGGTGTCACCACCTCTTTTTAACCTAGGGATGGCAGAAAAGGCGTCTACGGATCGTGTTCGGTCAATATCTCAGGATAACTTGACTTGAGCTCTCTGTACTCGGAAGAGCATAGCGATGCTATGATCTGGATATTCAGATGTAGGTTCAGGTAGGTATTCAATGGTTATATTTTTTTAACAATGGCGGGTGATTTACATACATGAAATAAGAATATAAGTCTTTTTTTCATAACAGCCCATTAATGTCCCACTGCAGGGACGGGCCTCCTACCGTGACAGAGGGATACTTGGCCTACTTATACCACGATGGCCAGACGGATTGGTATAGGGTTTGATTTCAAGTTTTCCTTCTTTCTATGTAAAGGTAATATTCACAGATGGTCCCTAAGTCGGTTTCTACGACACCCATTGGATGGCATGACATGGGGTGGATGACATGGGGTGGATGACATTTTACTATCTTTGTTTGTATTTAATTGTATTTTTAGATACAATAACTTCCGTACATGATGCCACGTATAGCCTCGACGGCACATTAGTCGTTAGTCGTAAATGAATCTGTCGTGCGTTCGAGTCCCGCGTATTAATAATACTTTTTGTGTGATCTCCTGATGATGTTCTTGAGTCTGAATCTCATTTGAATAAGTTAATTTTACTTTTTTATTTAGTTTTTTTTTCTTATTTTTTTTTTAGTTTATTTTAGTTAAGTATATTATATTCCTCATTTATATTTTGTTCCGCACAAGGTGGCTATACATATTTGGAGGAGGGCTATGTGCAGCAGTGGTCGTCAATTGGCTGAGATGATGATGATGATGAAGTTAATTTCATGTTTATATAATTCTCCGCGGTTTGATCTCGAGCGGAAATTGTGTAAAAAAATATTCAAATAATTTGAAAAAGCCACGCTAAAATGTTATAGGTGCAAGCAAGGACGATACTACTATGTATGTATAAAGTACTTAAGTATAAGTAGGTTATAGCCTAGATCTATCCGACACGTTAACGTCGTATTAGTAGTAGTAATTTTGGTATGTCATTAAAACAGACAAGACATCAATCGAAGGATGAGGGAGGCACAGGAGCGCACACGGTAGCAATATTTCTTTCTTTCTTTATTCTTTATTAAAAAGACAACTCCCGCACTAGGGATCATGCCCTGTGTCGCGGGGACTTTTACAAACATCAATTAACGGACACATATAACACCCAGACTCAGGACAATAATTTGTGGATCTCACAAATTATTGTCCTGCGTGGGGATCGAACCCACAACCTCATGCGCGGTAGCCGCTGGCTTTACCGGCGCGCCACCGAGGTCGTCAAATATTTGGAGGAGGCCTATGTCCAACAGTGGACGTCAATTGGCTGATTGGTCATTATCATCATCATAACAGCCCATCAATGTCCCATTGCAGGGACGGGCCTTCTCCCGTGACGGAGAGGTACTTGACCTACTTATACCACGCTGGCCAGACGAATTGGTACAGCATTTCATTTCAAGTTTTCCTTCTTTTTAGTATGATAGTCCCTTAGTCGGTTTTTACGACACCCATGAGATGGGGTGGTGACATATTGTTTTCTTACTCCGTCACCACACGGATTGTCTGATGTGATGATGATGATTAAAGAGACCCATCTCTGTAGTGCAGTTTTTATATTTTTATATTAGCAAAGTACTTGTTGTTTGCTGGTTGCCGATCTGAGTTCCTTGGACTTTGGGACTAACATTTTAATCTCGGTTAAAAATTCGGTTAAGTTAACTTTTACTTAGTTGTCAAATTGTCACACAATAGGTAAACCGAATTTTTAGCGATTTTGAGTAACGAGAATTGACATGCTGATTTTTGCTTTTTTTTATGTATGACACCTGAATAACACTGTTTAGAACCTGAAGCACAGCTCGAACAAAGACCAGGAATGTAGGCAATGGAAATAGCTTCATCCTGTCGCCATCACTTAGCCGATCTGACCAAGTATGCAACCATCTAGTCATCTACGAGTAACCCCCAAGAGTTTAAAACTCTTGTCAACTATCATTTTCAGGAACAAAAATTTGACACTTGATTAGTTGATTTTTACTTGATCAGTCATTCGGAACCTGGATCAGTCATTCGGAACCTTTTATTCTTTTTTAAGTCATCTCCCGCACCAGTATCATGCCCTGTGTCGCAGGGACTTTTACAAACATCTATTTAAGGAACACAAAGAACATCCAGACTCAGGACAATAATTTGTGGATCGCACAAATAATTGTGCTGCGTGGGAATCGAACCCGCGACCTCGTGCACGACAGCCGCTTGCGCTACCGTCGCGCCATCTTTGCAGTTGGACTCTTAAGCCCGATTCACACATCGACAAGTACAGTAGCGAGTAAAGTAGTTGTTGATTTGAATAGATCTCCATCCTATTTTTTGACGAGTTAAGTACGAAGTAGCCCCTTTCTCGCGTCTCGCCAACCTAACTTGCCAAAAAATAGGATAGAGATCTATTTAAATCAACTGAATCAACAAGCTTACTACTTAACTCGCTACTGTACTTGTCGATGTGTAAATCGGGCTTTACCGACTACTTGTTTAACCTCTTTGGTACTGCGCCTTTGCACTTTACGCACCCCAAACACATGGATGATCTGTACACAGGAACTATACTCAGCTACAATCATAACAGACCTTCGCAGGGACCGTCCACCATATTCCAAAGTCGAAGACAAGCTCCGTTTATTAATGTAGAAACGGATTGCCATCTTGGCCGTAGAAGAGTAAAATTATAAAATACTTAGTTCTTTTCATTTACTATCTTAGCATTACTCTGTGTCTGCATCATCCTAAGGTTGACTGGTAGAAAATGCCTTTGGCATTAAGTCCGCCGTGTTGTGCATCAAGTATACATGGAGTTCTAAACCAAAAAAAAAAATAGATTGACAGAGCTATTAATTTGTAAAAAATCCTTTAAAGTAGGGTGAAACGGGGATAGATGTACAAAAAACCTGACTTTCCAAACTCGTATTAAAGAATGAATAGTATACTCGTACATAGGTGCCGCAGTCAGACTTTGTGCAGGCAGCCGAATATAATACGACCGTTTTGCCAGTAAGTAACCGGCTTCTGTGAAGGGTAGGTAGGTTCGGTATTCGGTACCACTTTACCACAATAGGTTTTACAAGCAAAGTTAACTGCTACGGTGACGTCTCGTCGTTGAAGCGGTTGCCGTGCACGATGACCTGGATTCTATTATGACGCAACACAAAAGGGATGAATAAAAGACAATTGAGTTAAGAGGAATGTGTGGTGTTACGAGAGCAGATAGAGTAAGAAATGAGTGTAAGAGGAAGTTTGAAAGTGGCACCGCCTTTGGTAGAAAACCTTTGGCAATCGGCTGTCATGGTATGGGCATGTTATACGGAGGAATGACAATCATGTGGTGAGAGAGGTGTTGAACATGTATGGATGGATATAGGGGAAGAGGACCACCAAAGAAACGATGGATGGATTGTGTGAAAGACGATATGGCTGCGAAGAGTTTTACTTGTGAGATGACGTCCGATAGGAAAGTATGGAAGAAGAAGACATGCTGCGCCGACCCCACATAAAATTGGGAAAAGGGCAGGGGAATGAAGATGACAAGACAATTCTTCGTGTGATCAACAAATTATTGTCCGTTATCGGATGTTCTTTGTGACCGTTATCGTCTACGAGTTTGCTGGTTCAATTCCGCGCAATACAATGCTTTGTGTGATCAACAAATTATCTGTTCCGAGTTATGTTCTTTGTGTCCTTTATTTTGATGTTTGCAAAGCCTCCAAGACATAGGCCATGATCCCTAGTGCGGTAGTGCGGGAGTCTAAATCTAAAGCATTTACAAAGTTTTAGGCCCTATTGAAATGACTGCCTCGGTGGCAAAATGGTCGCTCATGAGGTCGCAGATTCGATTCCCAGGTAAGACAAATGATGTAAGCCACAAATTATACTCTTAATTCTGTATGTTCTTTGTGTCCATGTAAAGTCCATCTCTACTGCGGGAGGCTTGATCTTAGTTTAGAGCTTTGCCACGGAGGAAATGCACAATCAGCTTATCTCTAGGGTAGGCTAGGCTATGCGGTACTAAAAGCCCTACTATTAAAGTAATAACATAATAAACAAAAGACATATTATTTCACTTTCAATAACAATCAGCTGTCTGCTTATACATAATAACTATATATAACTATATATATAAATAGTAGGTATGTAGGTATTTCGTTCGCATCGGGATTTCCTCGCATTCGCCCGAGACATAGATACAAGATACCTTTAAGCGGATTTAGCGCTTTAATTTGTTATACGATGATATGATTTATTTATGGTATTTGTTTTGTTATTGTTACGGAAAATATGAATGAGAAATAGGTCATTGTGTCTGTTCTATTACAAGAATGTTTCTACTTTAAAAATAGTTATTAAATTGGTCATGTGTGTATTATTCCTGGGATGTATATCTTTTAAAAATAAAAAGACTAAGCAAAAGCTGTAGTAGGTCGCGACTAGGGGACTTTGACAAACATGGATTACATACATTGTTTTGTGTGGAATTGGAACCCATGACCTCATGCTCAAGACCGCTGAGTTATCGAAGTAGCTTACTTTATATTCGACCGTAAAAAATTGCCTATAGATTGAGTTCCACGCCCGGGTAACCCGATGTATGATGTTTTTGCTACGATAGGGAGTATATTGATTGTTAAGTCACCGTTAGTCTCGTTTTACGACATAGTTTTGGTAAAAGATAGGGTGATGACACATTAAAGTATTTTTAGTCCGTTTCTACACTTTACACGGAGAATAAGTATGTATTTTTTTATCAATATTTAAAATTAGAATTACGATTTACGTCCGGCAGCTTTCCGTAGTCATATTTATATAGTGTAGTTATCGTAAGACGAAAATGAGAAAGAGTCGGTAGGTAATTACCAAAAATCCTGTACTCACCCGTCTGACCAGAGTAGTATTAGTAGCCTAGAGCAGGCCTGCAATGCGTTGCAGGAGGCCTGTCCCTGCGGTAGGACTTTCATAACTAGTAGGTGGTTTCTTTTCATCAGTCCAAGGAACCCATTCCTGCAGTACAAAGAACTGGTAACAATCATAATATTCAATGGAAACAATTAACTATTGTACAAATACATACAGTGATACATAGTAATACCATAAAGTATTAAAAAACTATACATTCTCTATATTTGTTTTTAATTCTCCCACGCGGACCTTACTTAGTTTGTAATGTTTACAAAAAAAATGATAAACAAAAAGGTCAACGTACATAAGATACAAGTAAGCGGCTGTAGCGCTGCAGACGCGCTCAATCACAGCTGAGCGGCAGGTCGGACACCTGACGTCGTCGTGCGCCCCCCGCCTCCCCTCCCCGCACGCCGCACCCATCAGCTGTTAATGTAACCTCACCCCCCCCCCCCCTCCGCCTCGCGCCGCCACACCACACTGCCGCAGCCTTTCCCCTTCGTTTGTGTAATGTGAGGAGCGTCGGCTATCAACGACACGCACCGTCATTATATTTTTATGAATATTGTTCTTGGTTTTATTTCTGTATAGGTTTTCAACTTTCTATATTTTATGTTGGGTACTTACTTACTTATTTTTATCTATACTTGTGTAAATCATGTACTTTTTATACTTTCTTGCAACAACAATGTACATACATTCCCCACTACATATTTATCTTTTTCTACATAATATTTTAAATTATTCTAAAACACGTTATAATAGCTAACAACTACGATACAAAAATATTTTTATATACCTACCTATAATTCGTCGCCATTGTGAATAACAAAAATACTAACTTTTAATAATATATCGCAGATTATGCCTGCCAAATGAATAATTTATTGTAGTGTGTCGATTCGGGGCGAACATCCCCGGGGCGGGAGGCACGCGGAGGGAGCCGTGGCGCGGGGCGGGAGCGGCGCGCGGCGTCAGTCCGCGCCGAGCGGCCGAGCGAGCGCCATGTCCGCGTGTGCGCCGCGCGCCTGCTGCCGGCCGCGCGCCCCGCCGACCTTACTCGACATCACAGCGAAAATAGTTGCCGCCGCGATCCCCTTCCAGCGCATAGAGGAGCGCTACGAACGTATCCCGGAGCCGGTGCAGCGGCGCGTCGTGTACTGGTCGTTCCCGCGGGATGAGCGGGACATCTGCATGTACTCGTCGCTGGCGCGAGCGCCGCCCGACGACCACCGCAACATCGCCTTCTGCCGCGGCCTCAAGCTGCTGGAGGCCAGCTGCGTCGAGAACGTGCTACAAGTCGGTGAGTGTCCGCCTCTCGCGCGCCTGCGCCTGTTTACTAATATGCGCCTCGCCCACCCGCGCCGTATAAATAAAAACCTCGACGTGTGCGATCGATAGCTGCTCCTCTCGGGAATTATTCATGCGGCGGCTCGTAAAAGTTTCACGAGATTAGGACCTGCAGGGGACGCCATAGGTGACCCTACAACCTCTCGAGAGCTCGCAGGTCGACCGGTTACGCCGATTACTAAGTGACGCAACGAATAGGCTTATCTAGTGTTATCTACAACCCGGTAGTTAGTTGTATTGACGTTTTATCGATTCCCAGTTACGCATATATCATGGTTTTCCAATAGGTACAATCCATAAACCCTACAATGTCTCCCTGAGGCACACCGTCCGTTCCGGTCAGTCGATAGGAACTCTGAACGCACATAATTAATTGAGTTTCATTACTATGCATTGATTCTGTTCCGCGTCGATAAAGTACTTCACGGCTTTATTAAAATTTATCCTCGTCATAACATCCATAAAGTCATCGTCGCATAATTTATCGAACGGCTAATTGAGATCTACTTTCGAAACTATAGAGATGCATCGTGAAATTCGGCTGAGATTTACATAACTGGAAGTCCCGTTACATAGGGAATGAGTGAACCGGCTCTGGTGTGTATCCGCATCGGTGTCGCGCGGCCGCAACCACCGCGACTGCGACTCGTCGAGACACTCGCTGTGCGTTGCGATGCCATTAATCCATGCAGACGTCGTTTGTTACTGTCGCCGCTCTGAATAACGGACGCGAATAAACAATATTAATTGCCTGTTTTTATTTTTATAGGGTCAGAGCCGGTTTTATTGTGCTCGGTCGTGGGAGGACGGGCGTTACATATTCATTTGTGCTTATCTGCCATCGCGGAGCAGCGATTACTGGTCATTTTGGGTCGTCTCGGGTCGAGTTGCGGTCGCATACGCCACATTTAGAGGGGCCACATCGTTCATAACGCTGTCACGTCTTACGAGAACTTTGGTCGCATTTGTGTAATAAAAGATATGGAACACAAACACCGATTCATAGTTGAATCATGTCCGCAGTACGATTTTAGGTACTGGCTTACGTCCAACTTTAGGGCGGTGGAAGAGCCACATAGATATCGTTTCCGATATGAGCTGTGTACTTATGTTAGAGATAAAGGCGACAGCAGTCGGTTCACTTCTCGTATCCAAAGTGATAAAGTTCCCACACCCATATCATCTGAGTCACTATTATACGTTCATGCGGAACCGTCCGAACTAAAAAGTTGAATATAATGTTCCGAGAATTCATTCGTAGCCGACGAATGTTGAAGCGGTGGAAGGATTAAAATGTCTTCTATGCAAATTTGTAGGTCAGACGAGGACGGCAAAAAAAGAAGCTAAAAGAAGTTCAGTTAACATTCCTTTGAAATAAACTTGATTTCATCCTTCATTCTGCATCAAAACTTTAATATATATGATCTGAATAACCGATGAATAATAAACCATTTTAAATATTTAACGCATGACATATCGAGTTCCATTGGTGTTAGCGCTCAGGCATCAAGAAAATGTCATGTGAAAGAAAAGATCTGGTTGGCACCATTCAACGACCAACCAAACGAGAATAGCCAGATTCGTGTGCATGAATAAAAGAACAGAGCAGCGCCCCGAGGTACATGCAAATGATCGAAAATGTACCCCAACGTTTTGTACATATCGAAGCTGATATACATATTTAATTGTCATGTAAAAATAAACGAGAACACCCGGCACATGACTGTAAATATTTTAATTCAACCTTAATAACTTCATATTAATTCAGTTCGACTGAATCTCGCTGCATTTTAAACCGGTTCCCTTGTCGAAATGGACTAGTTTGCTATACTATAAGGTGTTTTGATCAAATTGTCGATACCCTGCACACTACGTCTGTATTTAATATCATGAACGTAGCTGATAATACGTAGTTAATTTATAAATATTAAAGTTAAAACCATTTTTCTGTAGCCTCACTCGACGAATGGATCGTAGATTATTCAATAGAATCGATTTTCATTGGCTAACATAATGGATGCATTAAATTTTTAAGTGTTCCATCAACGTTTCTCTCATTAAATATTGCTTTCCATTTTATAATTCAGTATATTCGTTAAGTTTGTTGTGGAGCAGGTTATTTTTGTAGACATTTCCTTCCCATCATATAATTTTTTAAAACATTTATTTATTTAATAACATTTAAGGCCATTTTAAATTAGTTTAACTATTTTTATCCGTAATTATGACGTTTTGACTATACGTGTCAAAATTTAAGTAGATTTGGCCTGGACAAATTGTCACGTTTTTAGTTTTTTAATTGATAAACCACATTTGTTTAAGTATTTATCTACTGATGACTTAAAATGCTTCATGTCTTGTTTTTTTGTTTACTTAATGAGGCATTAATAAAACATAATGTACCGACCTAAATAAGTTTTTTTTTCATATCTTAATTCATTTTTTTTAAATAATTGAACGAGGAAATCATTAGAAAAAAACCTTTCTTTCTGAAAAAGTCAAAACCTCACGTGACCTTAAAATGCAGTTTGAGTAGGTACCAGGCAAATGTTAAACCCCAATTCATTCAAGGATATTGATATAAATTATAACCTAGAAATAGGTTTTAAAACGAATAAAGACAGATAAAAACTTATAGATGCATCTGATATTGCAGTTGACTATCATGACCCATATAATCGTATCGTTTATAAATATCAAAATCAATCAGACTGATTAATTATTACGTAGACTAATTAGTATAATTTCCTCATATTATGAATACATGATTTTAAATTAAACATTTAATTTAAAACACATTCAACGATTACTGAATTTTGGTACAAACGTAATGTTTCTGTGGTGAACGAAAAAAAATTAAACGAAAAGTGATGGTGCCAGCATGGAACCTTGTGGTACACCGGCATTGAGTTACAGAAAGTGTCTCCATCTACAAGGACTCGTATAATTCGCAGAAGATATAATGTGCAGACAGATCCAATCACATACATGTTTGGGGAGCAGCAATGGGGGCAAGCTTAGAATTAGGGCCACAGTGGCAAACCCTATCAAAAGGCTTAGCAAAATCCAGACTTACCGCCAAAGCGTCACCCCAGATGCATTAGGTACCCTACAACGTCACCCGTTGACCGGTTTGAATGAAACCTGTATTGCCAGTCGTCAAGAACGGAGTAACGCTCTATGGTCCGGATTAATTGGATCTTTATATAATAGGCTTTACATTGGCTTCCCTCCAGGCAAGGGGCACAGTGCCAGATTAGTAAAAAAGGCGGTAAAGGCATGTCCGACAAAGACAAATCCGTAGCACACATTTTAAAGGCAATTGGAGGTATTGAGGAGGTGTTTGACCAATGATCTTCAGCATTTAGAAAGAATAAAGTTTCTTGCGAATATCAATTATGTGACTGAAATATAATATGTGGCATTGTGATTAAGATCGGACTACAGAACAGCCTCCTCCTCGGCTGTAAGGCAATGTTTTGGTAGGGTACCTCCGGTTGGACAACAAAATTTAGAGTGCACGCCATTAGCCAGCATCCAGTAGACACGACTACCTATGGAATCAAGGCATTAGACGCGCAAGGCATTCGAAACATTTTATGATGTTACTGTGCTTAGGCATGAAAAACAAAATTTTAGGAATTGACTGAGGCCACTTTTTCGAGGTTGCTTAAATATTTTCGAGACCTATAGATTGTACTGAGCTTGGACGACTTTGTGTTTACGTATGCCTATCTGTAGAAGTTCCCGAAATACAAGGCTAAACCTGTAAAAACAGCTTATGTATGCAATACCCACAAAAAAACTTTAATACTCCATTTTACCCGACTGCGGCGAAGCCCAAAAGGAAGGGTTATTTACATTTTGAAATATTGTCAACGACCATTTCTAAAAATGTAGTTACAAGTTTGTCGGAAATTAAAAAAGATAACAATTTTATTATCTTTCAGAACAGTGTGTGCTGACAAAGTAAATCATAACGATAAAAAACATACGTGATTCTTATTTCAAAAGTTTCATCACAGATTCAAAATGTCTGACCGTGTCGTTGCGTTTCTGAGAAGGTTGCAATGATTCATATTATGATTATACGAGTATTATAACCTTTCTGGTTACTGAATAGTTTAAGTAAAGGAACCGACGAGTTTACAGACCTTATAAAATATTTTAGAAGAATTGAATGTAATGTATACTTACTGCTTTTTTCTTTTTGTGGGAAAATGGTTCGGTTGAGTTTTGTTGCATAAATACTTTTTTTTTGGAAAGTATTGCGATCGTGCCCTGTGTCACGGGGACTTTTTATAAATATTGTATTATCGGATTCAAAGTAAGTACATACAGTTTCTAATCAATTAGTCGTGGATGGCAAAAATAATTAGTTTGCATAGGTTTCCAACTCGCGATATCGTCCATGGCAGTCAAATAAACAACCTCTTTGCATCCTTGGCAGTTTGATATTGTATCAAATAAATTATCCATCACAAGTAAAGTAGTAGTGTCAGTATCGTAAAGCAACAGAATTATTTGTCTTCATAAATTTTAATAATTCCAGCCAATCTGCATAGATTGGCCATTGACCAAATTGGTTATATCGTTTTCAATTGCGAGGTCTTAAGCGATGTAATAGGTTAGAATGGATATACATTCTACGGTTTTTGATTGACCCTGTGTAAGCAAACTATCGCTAGGGTATAGTTTGCAGAAGCCTTGCTTTCAATCTTTTGATCTCAAAGATCTTCAATGGTATATTTGACTAGAAGGATACCAGCAACAAAACAAATACTAAATGACGACCTCGGTGGCGCGACGGTAGCGCAAGCGGCTGCCGTGCAAGAGGTTGTGGGTTCGATCCCCACGCAGGACAATAATTTGTGAGATCCACAAATTATTGTCCTGGTCTGGGTGTTCTTTGTGTCCGTTAATTGATGTTTGTAAAAGGTCCCCGCGACACAGGGCATGATCCCTAGTGCGGGAGTTGTCTATTTTAAAGAATACTTATTTGCGCGAATATTTGCGTTCCTTATTTAAATGATGACTTAACGTCGTTAATGTCAACAAAACCACATATTTGCCGTTTAGTTCGTTTTGCTATCCAAATTCAAATACATTACTTTTTTTACTGTATTTACTTGTCAATCGTCTTTTATCTATACGTCATACTATTCTCATAATTACGATGCCTCGACAAGTTAGCTTAGGGCCAGATTCAGAAACCGCACTTTGACTTTACTTTAGCAAAGTCTAGTTATTTTCTCTGAATTTGAAAAACATTAAAGTAATCTTTTCGCATGAAAAGTTTACTTTGGGAAGATTACTTTGAAAGAAAGTAAAGTCACGACTCTGAATCTAGGCCTTATATCTCGTTTTTGTAACAAAGTCGAACTTTCCTTCAAAGTAAAGTCAAAGTGCGGTCTCAGAATCTGGCCCTTAGTGTCATCTTTACTCTTTTCAGTTATGTTATTTCTGTCATTCTTAGAGATATTTTCATCCTAACGGTCGAATCATCTATCATCCATTATAAACCAAACATTATAAAAACTAAAAACGCATACAATGACAATATTATAAGTGTCGTTAGTTATAATTATTTCTTATCTAAGTTTAATGGCTATGTGTAATTGTTTGACAATCTGGATGTTATTACGCAGTGTACAACTAATCTCTTATTTCGGTCTCGTGTATTATGTACTTATAAGTTATATCACTACATAGATGGATACAGAAGTCTAGGTACATACAAAGTTTGCCTTAAGCCCGATTTACATATTATCGACAAATACAGTAGCGAGTTAAGTAGTAAGTTGTTGATTAGGTTGATTTAAATAGATCTCCATCCTATTTTTTGGCGTGGTCAGTACGAAATAGCCCCCTCTCTCGCGTCTCACCAACTTAACTCGCCAAAAAGTAGGATGGAGATCTATTTAAATCAACTTAATCAACAACTTACTACTTAACTCGCTACTGTACTTGTCCGTGAAACTGTGCTCTATGGTTTTTTTTAAGAATATGTTGTGGTAAGTACATACATGAATGGCATTGTTTGGTGTTTGACAACATTATAAATAAGTAGATGACTTTTAGTTGGTAATTTTTCTCCATTTTTCGATTAGGTAGTTAGAGTAAGGCACAAATCTTTTTAAAAATTAAAGAAGGTAATCAACCCAGCCAGTGTAATGATCAATATTCCTGTTGATAAACATAAAATCTCATTAATGACTTACTGCAGGCACATTTCTGTTTTTCCTGTTACCTTTTCAACATTTAATCAAATAATAAATTCAAGCTCGATAGGTGCTTGCGAATGATAAAAAAGCTGATACACATAGAATATCCAGCCTGTCTGGTTATCTATGGGCTCTCATAAAAAAAAAGAATAGAGTTACATTGTATTAAAAACTTCATATTACACTTGGCATAATGTTATATGTGATGGAGCCTAACTAAAAAAAAATGGCTAGGGGATTCTACTATTCTCATTTTCACAATGACAGCACTATAGTAGGAATTTTAATTCGATTCCTGATTTGACATTAGCTACTGTCATTTTGTGAAATAATGATACCACATATAATAGTGTAGTGATGAACACAAAAATCGATAAACAATAAGTGTGTGTGCCAGCAGTTTGCCAATTAAAGACTAAATTATTGATTTTTATTTAAATAAATACATAATTATTCATAATAATAATTTATTAATTAGTAATCGCTGCTCTATTTTATAAAAAGTTAAAATTTATGTTTTTATATTAAAAACAAAACTTATTGAGCCTAGATAGATTTTAGTATTGGCAGCCTGTGTGCGCTCGTGCAGCTATCGTCATTTTGTTTATAGTGTCATTCGGCTTCATTCTCCCAGCCTGACTGCACGAATACCTATCTTATTTCATTGCGAATCGATATTAGTTTTTTTGTCAACTATTTGTTTTGGTTTTCCATCAAAATGGATCCTCAGCCAAGTACATCACAAAAAGACGTGGATGTTTTCTTGTCCCCAAGAAAAAAACGTCCACGAAAAGCTTTCACTGTTACTGAAAAAGTAATGATCCGCAACGCCTACAAATACGTGAAAAATGAAATTTCTTCGCAATTGGAGGCCTTTCAAGTTGTGGAAGAAAATGAATGTATGAGCAAAGTTGCTGACATATTGGGAATAACCTCACGCTCTGTTTGTAACGTTTTGAAGGAAGTAAATAAAGGTGCGCCGCCAACTCCTCCTAAAAAATCTGGACCAAAGCGAAGTTTTAAAGATAAAATTGATGAATTTACATTCTCTGCAATACGAAGAATTGTTCATCAGTTCTTTTACCGAAATGAACCTCCAACCATTTCAAAGGTTAGTCAATCAGTCACACTGTATTATTTTAAACCTAAGTACATCTTTTATATATATACCTAAGTAATGATTCCAAGCTATTATAAAATTTACTATTTTAGATTTTACAAGTGATGAACGATGATCCAGAAATACCCAATATTTCCAAAGACACCCTCAGAAAAATTTTGAAACATCTTAATTTTAAATTTGTTTCACGGTCACGCAAGAGCACACTTATTGATCGAAATGATATAATAACTTGGCGACAGCGTTACTTGCGATCTATATGTCAGTTTCGACGAGAAGGGAGACATATATATTATCAAGATGAAACTTGGGTTAACGCAGGTACGGCTAACATTTATACACAAAATGAATTTATATACATTTTACATTTTAATAGTAATATTGAATGTTAATGTACTATATTTACTTTAAGGTCATACTGTAAAAAAAACTTGGGTGGACATGAAAGTCACATCATCTCGACAAGCGTTTTTGGAGGGACTGACCACTGGATTAAAAAATCCATCTGGAAAAGGCAAACGTCTCATAATTAGCCATATAGGTAGTGAAGAAGGCTTCCTAGAAGAGGGGCTCATGATTTTTGAAGCAAAGAAAAATTGTGAAGATTACCATGATGAGATGAATGCAGTTTGTTTTGAGGAGTGGTTCGCTGGAGTCTTACCAAAATTAAGACCAAACTCAATTGTGGTGATGGATAATGCACCTTACCACTCCCGAAAATTGGAAACGGCACCAAAAATGAGCTGGAAAAAAGCTGAAATTCAAGATTGGCTTTTAAATAAAAATATTTATTACGAACCAGATATGGTTAAAGCTACGCTTTTAGAACTGATTCCACATAACGAGTCTTTTAATAAGTACGCTGTAGATGAAATTGCAGCACAACATGGGATCACTGTTTTAAGACTTCCCCCTTACCATTGCGAGCTAAACCCTATCGAATTGATATGGGCGCAGGTAAAGGGGCATGTAGCTCAAAATAATAAAAACTTCAAATTGACAGACGTGAGAACTTTATTTCAGGAAGGCATTCAAAAAATTACGGCTACCGAATGGTCTAAATGCGTATCCCATATTGTCAAAGAAGAGCAAAAAATGTGTAGGCTAGATACTTTAATTGACAATATCACAGACACATTTATAATAAATGTTACAGAAAGTGACAGCGATAGCGAAAGCGATGACGGCGACAATTTATAAAAATATTTACAATATTTTTTTTATGTACAGTTAAGGTAATTATTGGTTCGTCACCTTAAGGCCTATTTTCGTGTGCTTATGCAGTATGTACTACGTATATGTATACTGATTTGATAAAGCAGAGTATCACAGTCTGCTTTACCGATTGAGTAGTACATTATTATTAAATATTGCAGTCAATAAAAAAGTCAATGGTCGGCTGTCACTAGTGGGGATGACAATACAATATCGGTTACCTAGGATACAAAATTAGTCCTTCGTGAATGCTCGTGAATCGGAAATAATATTTAATACTATTTATTTCATATTTAATTTTTATATTCTGTGGTTATAGGCATAATAAATTATTATTTCAACAATATTTATGTGACTCATAAAATGGCTGTAATTTCGTAAGTATAAGAGCACTATTTTTTTCCTTTTCGCACTATTTATAACTATTTCAGAACCATTTTTTGGCATTCATGAAATATCAAGATTTTATTGTGAGTATGCTGGGCTAAGACACCATGATCACAGTTTTTATTCATTTCACACACAATTACCTATAAAAGAAAAGTCTCAGATCGTTAATTAATCGTCAAAACTAAAAATACCACTAATTTTAAACGAGAAGAATCGATCCGGAAATATTTCATTTCCATATCGAATAATTTCGCAACGTCACTATTTAATACTTGTCATAACGTTGCTACACTGAAATTGTCAAATCTGGAATCGAATTAAAATTCGTAGTATAGTGTATTCATTGTTGCATGACATTATTGTTGCCAGTTGTAAAACATAGTTAGGATAACCGCAATTTTTGCAGCGCGTTTTTGTTTTCTATTTTAAATGATATTTAAGTATGTGATTTAGATACTGATTTGTAAAATTTAAATACATAGGTATAGTTACAGCAACCTATTGTGAACTATTTATAGGTAAATTTAGTATAATATTAATTAAAAACTGTTGTGAGAAATGCTTTTTTAAATAAATATTTTCCGGTTATTTAAATAATGTTCATTAATTAAAATATTGTCAAACTTTAAAAAAAACATTGTGAAATCTTTAAATAAATTTTAGTAGATACGTACATACTTATTTAAAATTCATAATATATTTCAAAAAAGATACAATAGGAATATTAACATTGATATTGCCGTAATATTTTTTAACTAACGCACAAGCTATACCTAATACCAAAACATTATAAACAAATCTTTTAATAGGAATCGAACAACCAAAGTCTCTATTCACACTCGACATCCTCAACTACAGACCATCTGTCCCAACAAACCGTATTCATAGTTACAAAGAAATTACTGACAAACAGACAAACAAGCCCTGTGTCCAACAACAGTGTTTCATAGTATCCACACAAGACCATATTCTGTCATACGACCTCGTCAAAAACCAGTATTACTTGAACCCCCGTAATACAAACATGTACCTTCACATCGCCCACGTCTATACACTTTAAGAGGGGCGAGGTAGATCTTTTAACACTGGATTATCTTACAAAGAACTGCTTGTGAGTACCGAAAGCACCTCCGCATTTTAGAATAATTTGCAATTTGGTTGAACCTTAAGTAGTTGTGTTAGAGTATATTTTGCAATGTATTAGTGTGTGGTATTTAACAGTGGATCGTTGAAGGCAAACTGGCCTGCGATGAGTACTGAATGTTTGGTTTCTGGACTGATAAACTCTATGCTATACCTTGGTACTAAGAAATTAGTAAGACAGAGGTTTCTTATAGACTTGTGATCTTGTACTTTGATCTGTGTAATATTAAATAAACTGTATTTTGGGAGGCACAAGACCGCCCAGGGTGGAAAGGTTTGGAAGAGGCTATGTCCAGCAGTGGACGCCCATAGGCTGTCATGGAAACTGATTTTTTGTACTTCTTATTCTCACAGCTCTTTAATGACCCTCTGTAATTATAGTATATTAGTTGACCCGTGCCCACTTCGTTAGGCGGCGAAAAAAACCTGTCACGTTTTTAAACATATTTCATTACTGCTCCGCTCCTATTAGACATAGCGTAATACTATATAGCCTATGACACTCCCCGATAAATGGACTATTCAACACCGAAATAATTTTTAAAATCGGTTCAGCAGATCCAGAGATTACCCCCTACAACGTCACAAACAAACAAACACACAAACTTTACCTCTTTATAATATAAGTATAGATATAGATTAATTGTTACTTATGTTACTGCTGTAAACGTACTGGCATATTAGTCATCATATTAAATTACCTACAAAGGCTATTTATGCTATGTTGGGATTCTATAGGTTTTTATATATTTTTCGTTTTAATGTTTTCCCAGATATAATACTTGTGAAATTTCCCCTGAGTCGGCTGTGACACCCATGGGATGTTTTTTTAATTTTTTAAGTAGAGTCTAAAAAAATATCCGTATTTGTTAAATGTATACACGTATGTTTAAATAAGTGATATTTATAGCTCGCTCTCATAAGGTGGAAATAGGATAAAGGCATTTTATATTTTTCACCATACGGACGAACAAACACATAAGCTAGACTTCAAATCTCGTCGCTATTAGGTAAAGCTAATTACTTGTACAACTCTATTTGCCGTGGGAATATAATACTTAATTGGTCCAAGGTTCAAGGCTCGGTTATGTCAATTTGCTAAGCTTTAACCTTCCCTTTCAATGGGTATTTAATTGCCTATATGTTTAAATGCATTATTCCTATTCTTTGTAAAGAAAAAACGTGACTTTGATTAGGTTAGTTTTTTTGTTGATTTTTTGGCCAGCTATTTAAAAGTACGTAGTACGTAAGACCAGCAGTGGACACGTCATTCTGGGGATTGTGTCTTCGAATATCTATACTAATATTATAAAGAGGTAAAGTTTGTATGTTTGTTTGTTCGTGAGTTTGTGACGTTGTAGAGGTAGTCTTTGGATCTAATGAACATATTTTAAAAGTCCATTTATCGGGGAGTGTCATAGGCTATAATATAGTTTTACGCTATGACTAATAGGAGTGGAGCAGTAATGAAATATGTTCAAAAAATGAACGTCAACGAAGCCGCCCAACAAAGTAAGCACGGGTCAGCTAGTATAGTTATATTCTCATTATGTTGAATCTGTCAAGACTTCAAGACACTGACTAATTAGATTATGCACTTCACAAGCATTTGTATAATGATCATCTTTATCATATCAGCCAATGGTCGTCCATTGCTGAACGGCCTATGTTAAGCGTCCTATGAAATACCTCTGTACAGCTATTCTTATACATACATATCGTACAACAACCTTATACTTCAAAATTTGTTTCTAGGTGGCGTTGTTCGAATTTTAAATCGTAACTCACAAAGATATTTTCTATTCATTTTATATTCTCCGTGTGGTGAAGGAGTAAGAATACAGTGTGTCACCACCCCATCTCATCCCATGGGTGTCGTAAAAACCGACTAAGGGACTATCCGTCAATACTATCTTTACGTAATAAGAAGAAGGAAAACTTGAAATTAAACCCTATACCAATCCGTTTGGCCAGCGTGGTAGTAGGCAAAGTATCCCTCCGTCACGGAAGGAGGCCCGTCCCTGCAGTGGGACGTTAATGGGCTGTTATGATGAAAGGTATTTTATTTATTAACAATTTCGTGTAACACGAAACAAATGCGAGTGCTGTTTAAAACGTGATTCGTTTGTTGCAACATTATCTTTGTCGCCATTCTCAGTAGCTGACATTTATTTACAAATACATAATAATATGGCTATACTGCAAGAATTAAATGGCTTACAATGAATACTGTAAGTATCTGTTTAAACAGAACTTAACAGTACACTTAGCAGTGAGTTTTTAAATAAAAAATAAATTCCCTTAATTATCATAATTCAAGTTTACGAAACAGTAAATAACTAAATAATGTTTTTCATATACATTTTTCAATACGCACGAGTAGAATTAGTATGCATGTATTAAACATATCTCTTGAATCACTCTCCCCCGGTTTCCGAATGACAAATCAACTAATCAAGTGTCAAAACTGTCATTTTAGCTCCTGAAATTGATAGTTTTGACCCTTGATTCGTTGATTTTTACTTGATCAGTAATTTGGAAACCGGTGGTTAATCTATAAAAAAACCGCTTCAAAATCAGTTGCGTAGTTTTAAAGATTGAAGCAGACATAGGGACGAACAAACAGCTATTTTCTTTATACTATGTAGTTCAGAACTCGTACTAAATAAAGCAAATGCTGTTAATACTGTTGCTAATTTGAAGCACCGTGCAGGGTCAAAAGCCCCTACAGGTCAGTTACTCAATTATCAGTATATAGAGGGAGTTGAGGTCAACAATTAGCCTCAATCAGATGTCAGGAAGAATGAATTAAGTTATTACCGAGTTTGACACTGACCCTATGCAAGGGGACTTAGTCATTACCCTCCCTTTCTACCTGAATTAGGATAGTTAAATAGGGTTTTTAGATTTTGGTATGGTGTTTAAATGAAGCATATTATAGGTGTAATTGCAAAGCATGTTATTTTAGTTTATAAGATAAAGCCGACTCTAAAACTGGAGTTAATAATACGAAATTTTATATGTCTTGTATGATTTCTATAATGAAACTAACCAAAATTGCTATTTTCATAAAATATATGCGACTTATAACTTTTTAAAACAAACCTTTTTTTTTTAAATTGATTATAAATTACTAAGGTCTGAATTTAATACATTTTTTTACTTTTCTTTTAGTTATTTATATATACTTTTTTAATAGAAAACATATACATGGAAAAAATCCCCCTTTCTACAAAAAACGTATAATACTTATGAGTAATTCTTAAAAAAAACGATCTTCCTCTTTAAAATACCTGTCATATCAACAATTTTGTAAAAATAATTACCAACGTTTCCAAAATAACGGATATTGTAATAAAAACAAGAGCAACAAGAATCATTTGAATTATGAATTGACTCATTACCGATATATTTATTTGGAACTACCTTCCGGCAACTTTTGCGTTATGGTAATAAAAAAAACTCTCACGCTGTTCTATAAGAACTCTGCAAGGTGGTGACGAAATTATATCCGAGATACTAGTGATATAATGACGATGTAAAAAATAGTAAAAAAAAAAGCTGCAAAATTTGTTTTTTTCTTTGTTAAACCTGTTTATCTCTAAATTTATCTGAATGCTATCTTTGACCCTGGGTCATAAACTCTTGGAAGGATCATCTGAACATATCTCCCATTAATCTTGGCTATGTCTTCCCTTGGACTTTTACGATGCATACATTGTAAAGTGTGACCCACAAAATGCTTGTATAACCCCCTGTTTGCGAATGAGTCATCAAGTAAAAATCAACTAATCAACTGTCAGAACTGTCTCCTGAAAATGATAGTTTTGACACTTGATTAGTTGATTTTTACTTGATCAGTCATTCGGAAACCAGGGGTTAGCCTGGATATTTTTGTCTGTTGTAACGTGGCTAATCATCTATATCGATGATTTCGAACCTGACAAAAAGCGCGATTACAGTTTAGGAATAAATAAAGCAACGGGTGATAATCATGAAATAAGCTTACTTACTCACCATGCTGGTATGAATTTAGCCAAAACGTTGTGACATTTTTGGTAGACATACATCTTCAGTCCTCTAGCATCGCCCATTAGATGAAATAAGGTAGTAACACCAAGTTTTAAACATCCTAACCAATCTATACTAATATCATAAACAGGTAAAGTTTGTGTGTTTGTGACGTTGTAGGGGGTAATCTCAGGATCTACTGAACTGATTTTAAAAATTCTTTCTGTGTTGAATAGTTTATTTATCGGGGAGTGTCATAGGCTATATAGCATCACGCTATGACTAATAGGAGCGGAGCAGTAATGAAATATGTTAAAAAAAGTGACGCGTTTTTTTCGCTGCCTAACGAAATGGGCACGGGTCAACTAGTAATAACTTAAAACTATTCAACAAACTATGTATTCTGAATGTTTTGACACAATTATGTTATCTCCAGATAGGTTTTTGGGTCAGGTTGCTATCGGCGCTCGATAGAATTGCTAAAGTCGATAAAGTGTTAGTTGTATCAAGTGTAGTGACCTTATTTTGTATTGTGTATCGTATCGTGTGAAATACGTTGCACCTACTACCTATAGTAAAAATAAAACATCAGGTTAATTGTATAGAATATGTTGGCAATACTTTGTTTATTACTACAGTAACGCTGTTTAAAAATATCCGTGTGGTGGCAGAGTAAGAATACAATATGTCACCACCCCATTTCATCCCATGGGTGTCGTAAAAACTGACTAAAGGAGTAGTATCCTTCAATATTATTTTTACGAAATAGATAGAAGGAAAATTTGAAATTAACCCTGTACCAATTCGTCTGGCCAGCATGGTATTAGTAGGCCAAGTATCCCTCCGTCACGGGAGGAGGCCCGTTCTTGCAGTGGGACATTAATGGGCTGTTATGATAACGTTGTTTAAGTTGGCCGGCTTGAAGTCTGCAGATGTCATTTTTGTAGCTTAATTGCGGGTAGCTGTACATTGCGCGAACGTCTCTAAAAGCTAACATTAGGCCGGCTATGTAAAATTGGCGGAGATTTATGTGTCTTTAGCTGTTGTTGCTTCGTCTTGGTAACCTAAATAGGGGTTATTGCAACCAAGAGTTTTAAAAGTAAACACTTACTGCAGGGATTTCTATCAATTTCTTACTATAGCTAAGGTCCTATCATAGGCCCAGTCATTTATTATATGGTAGACAGATGTGGTAGCCTTGTTTAACAGGAAACTATAGCCAAAATCATTTTTTCTGAACATAAAAAACCTTGTTTCATAAAACAATAAGAACACTTACGTTGTACATTATTATAGCGGGGTCAGTTATATCATTACATACATTTAAACATTCATACACACTATGACTATCGATAATTGTTTTTAGAAAATACTGCTGCACTAAAGATGGGTTGTTCCCAGTTACTACTACCAGTAATGGGTAGACTCAACAGTAGGGCACTGTTGAGTCTACCTGTTTACGGCAGTCTCATTTGGTACGGGAACTTTTTTTTGGTAATATTTATTTATTTTATATGAGTTTGAACAATGATTTGTCGATTGCATAGAAAATTAATTATTTGTGAAATTAGGACCTAAGACCTCGTTCTGATCTCCACGTAAATATTTAGGCTAGGTTTTGCTAAAGCATGCTAAGATTTTTCTGCGCACGTATGATTTTCTACATGAAGACTTATGAGGCTAGATGTGATTTGTGCCAGCTAATGTCATGTTTAAACGTCCTAGGTTAGTGTCTAAGTTAAAAGATATAGGGCTCTATCCCCAATATATTTTCGAGTGTTAACACATTTTAAGTAGTCAAATTTTGTTATAATAAAACAGGAAATAATAAAAATGTGAATGTAAATAAAAAAACAATAATCTTCAAGTCATTAATTGCAACGTTAAAGAGCTATAATTGTTTAAAATTAATTATGTTTTATGTTTCACATCAGTGTGTCCGTACCTTTATAAGAGGAGGATCGGAACAACTCGACCGGAAGCGAACAACTCTTTGTTTATGATAGCGCTTATTATTATTTATTCTCTTTTTTATTGTTTTAGTTTATGATTCGTAAATATATACGCTTGGTAGACTTTTTAATATGGTATTCAGTTTAAACTAATGTTGGCAGCCATTTATAACCAGCTCGTTACATAGATCAGAAAAACATAGGTAGTGTTAATTTAATACCTAGTAATAATATTAAACTTGTTTAGAATATCACGTGCTTGTCTAGAACTAAATAAATATAACCTGAAATTCTAATTAACCGCCAAAATATTGTTTCCGTCTAAATCTTTTCCTAAACTGATTCTTTAAAAAAAAACAAAATGCTATCTTTTTTAAAATAACGATAACGCGAGAGACGTTGCTATCAATTTAGGTGGCAGCCTTTTAAAATCGATATAAAATATTTAAAAAAAAGATCAATTTAGTCCAAATTGTTGTGTAAAGCTATCAGAAAATGTAAATTGACCCCGAGGCGAGGGTTAATCACACAAAATGCGCTTCTCTACCAATCACCTATAATTTCTAACCACTTCATGTCAATAAACAAATTACTATTTGTGGCCTCCATTATCTACGACGACGATTATTTTGTAATATCACGCCTTCTTTTCTTTAGGGACAGCCATATTTTATTCGTATGTACTATGTATTTACAAAATGAAATACACAATCAGATATTTTGTTTTCTTTAATGTAACGCAAAAGTTGCGAGCAGTAATAGTTCCAATTTCAAATAATAAAAAACAAAATCTATTCCATTCTATATTTAATCTGCGCACACTATGAATGTATAATGGCGGCATATTTTTGTAGCATTCATGTTTGTATGCAAAAGTGAAATAACAAACAGTAAATCAATCATATAAATCGTAACATCGTTTTAGTGTCGAGCTTCGCAATAAACAACAAAGTATCAACGTACCTACTCTATGTTCTACTAATTTAACAATAACGATATAATGCGCCCGGGACAGGGAGGTATGAAAGCGCCCGCGGGTATACTCCACCCGCCTACCTCCGCTACTCGGTCGTTTAGTACGGCTTTAAAACTTGATGTTTTAGGGTGGGCTGTAACTCTCTACAATTCTGATTCTTATTAGATGTGGCAATTCAGTTTTACTAATATTGTTAGTACTCGCTACATTTTTATTTACGATAATTACCTTTTTAATACACTATGTTGCTACATAATATTATTTTAGCACACGGCTGTCTTATACAGAGTCAGACGTAGGTTTAAATAAATATACAATGTTGCTTTAAATTGTAGCGTTTTACCCCCTTACTCATAAACGCCTCTTAAATTTAGTCACTGTTTAGCGAGATTTTTATTAGCAAAACCAACCTTATGCCAAACAAAACCGTAAGAATTTAAGCTAATCAATTGACTAAAATTTAAGAGGCGCTTATGATATGAGTAATGGCTAACGCAGACCTGGACGGCGGCATGGCAAGGGATTTTAATTTTTACTAATGGAAATTCAACCGTTCTGTTACAGAAATACGACATAAATTGCTATGCTTTAAAATGATGCCGCGGCATTGAAAAATCCTTTTCAATGCCGCGGCATCATTTTAAAGCATAGCAATTGGGTTTTGTATTATATACCCCTAAAATGTATGAAGTTAAATACCTCTAAACTTAATTTTGCTGAAATTGGTTCACCCATTTCAGCGTAAAGAAGCAACAAACAAAGACCAGCTCACTTTTTTTCTTTTTAAAATTATTTAAGGTGTTCACACTGATTCTCATCTGTTTTTTTTATATTTTGAATTAACTTGGTTATGTGTTCTCAATTCAAATATTTATTCGCTGAGCTAAGAAACAATATTTTTTAATAAAAATATCAGGCAAAGGTAAAATCAATATTGCTTCGTTCTTCCAAAACGCATTATTGAAATGACACATCAAAATGTCTCAGGTAAAGTTGTATAAAAAATGGTTAATGTTAATGTTGTCCAACTTTGTATGCACAGTTACAAATCAAGCTTCTACTTTTGTATTCGATAATGTATCCTATATTAAGGGAATAAGGTTTACGAGTTGATGTGTTGCTGTAGATTCCTACGACAAACTAATGATACAATACAATTTATTAAAAGTAATGGTAGGAAGGAGCTACAAAAAATATTTTAAAGATTTTACCTACATTAATCGTCTGCATAGCAGCTTTAAATGTCCTACTGCAAGGACGAACCTTTGCTTACAAATAACTAACGGGTTAATATGGAGGTTGACGTCAATTTTGCTTCTTTTATTTTGTAAAGGTACTAACTGCAATCTCTCCTTTTTCGACTAATATGCCCAAGGAATTGGAAGAGGTCGGCGACAGTATTAATTAGCATTATAAATCGTTCATCTCACGCAAAACCTTCATTAAAATCTCCTTTTAATAATGACAGGTAAAGTCCACCGGAATTGGCTGTATGCCCGCTTATTCCAGCCTAGACTTTTACATAATTTACTTTCAACGAAAAAAAAAACACCCGAAATTATTCATTCTCCGTTCGAAAACCAATATCGAGTCCGCCATGTTGGCTGAATTCGAAATAGGCTTCACAAATTGTTGGACAAAAAAATATCAGACATTTTGGCAGAGTACTTACCTGCCATAGACATCGGTCGGTTCGTTGGCACTTGGCACCGCCTTTAATACCGCTGCCAACGTGCATTGGCTGGTCCGTACATTTGGCAAAGTAACGTATTTCGACACCTTGTAGGTAGGAAGGTATTTAATGCTGTTTCCTTTGGCATGGTGGAAGTACAAAATAGTGTACGTTACTGGTAACTTTGTTAGTCACAGATTTCTATTTTTTACGTCTTATTATTTTTTATGTAAAAACAATTTCGTTTACTTTATAGAACCTACGCTAAATTAACGCATCATCATCATCGTATCAGCCAATCGACGTCCACTGATGGATATAGGCCTCCTCCAAGTATTGCCACCTTGTGCGGTCCTGTGTCTCCCTTAAATTAACGCATAAATATTTTTTTTTGTATTGGGAACACTAATGTACTGATATTTGGAGAATGTCACAGATAATATGTCTGTGGCTATAATGCAATATTCTCCGCACTTTTACACAACGCTATAGGTATATGCTTTTTCAAATTATAAATATAAGCAGAGCTTGTGCTATAATCACCAAATAACTGATTAAGGACAGTATCATAATTTCTCTATTTTATATTTGCGTTAACTCCTTTAGAAGCGATAAAAATAACTCTTCGCGTAGAGTTAATATTTTGGGACCTCCACACAATCACCAATTAAAATGGAATTAGTTAAATAGAAAAAAAAGAAGAATTTCATCTCTAATTAACTGAAACTCCACAAAAAAAATTGTATAAAAAGTCTCGCGTGTCATTAGACCCCTTGTGGCCTGAGCCTTGCCGTGGCAGTCGTATTATTTTACCATAACCTGCTTAAACAAAATTGAACTCTATGTCGTTAAATCAAAAGCTCATTTTTGTATGAATGTTGTGTCAACTTTCTTTCAACTACCCCCTCGGCGAGTGTTTTTTTTTTGTTAATTTTTTCGTCGGTTCGTACCTGCTATGTGCACAAAAAGTGTCGGCGGGAGACGCCAGATGCTCACACTTGTGTAAACACGTGTGTTCTTAGTAGTATTGTGCAAAACTGAGAAATGGGTTGAGTGTTACTTGTATGTAGTGGGAATCGAGCTTCTTCGTTATGTTATAAACTGTCGCTTGGATTTTACGAATTAAGAGTACCTACTTCTGGAATTGTAAGTTACTTAATACTTAAGGCTGGTAGAAAAATCTTTGTAGAATAAAGCGCCGATTACACTAGACTACATGTAGTCAACTACATCTTGTAGGACACTACATGTAGTCTTTCCATTTCCATGTAAGTGTTTTGGAAATGGAAAGACTACATGTAGTGTCCTAGAAGATGTAGTTGACTACATGTAGTCTAGTGTAATCGGCGCTTAAGTAAGATTAAGAGCGGTGTTACATCTCTAACATGTAATAAGGCTGTTCTAAATGTCGACTTAGGGATTTGATGAATGTCGACTTGAAGAATAGTCATTATAAAAACAAAAGATAAATCTTGACAAACCCTGTAATAATCCCAGTGTTCCATCGGTTTCGGAGCGATAGACCTAGCAATAATAGGGTTTGGCGCAGAATGTACCATTTGCAAATTGAGCACTCCACGCAAAATGTGCGTTTCGCAGTAGGTCCACTTCTCGCGATTATGATAAATAAGGTAATCACGTTCAATAAACCCAAATATTTTTTAGTCAAATCTTAAAATCTATCATTTTTACATAACAAACAAGAAAATAAAACAAGATGCTTGAGTTGGCAGTTAGCACTAAAAATCAATGATTATACAAACAAAAAATAACAATTAATTGAATTTCATGTCATCTGTTTATGACATTAGGTATACTTTTCAATGGTTTAGATAATTTAGATTTTAATAAAAAGGAGTACACCATAAAACCAATTATTATCTACGTAGAGATGTAGATTGAAATATCAAAACAATAAACTAATACATACCAACATTAAAATACTTACCGGGGTTTTACACAAACTTTAACATTAATCAAAAAATCATTCCAACATCAAAGGAACACTAACCACAAGCCTCAAAACTGGCGTCCTTTACCACAATAGAATCCTACAAACTTATAAGACAAACTAAACACGGGAAAATAACACTTATAACCTAAAAATAAGATCTAATATAACATGCAATAACGTTTGTGTTCAGTTAACCCGTCCAGCGAGTTCGGGCTATTGTTTTGAACGGATTTTTTTACTTTGTATTTTCTTCTCAGGCCACCCGGATGCCTGCAATCAATAGATTAGATTTGATCTTAGATTACCATGTGGAAGGATGAACAGTATTATAATAGCAGCCTTGAGGTACATGGAAATGATTTTAGAGGGGAATATACATCTTAGTAATAACCTTTACTTTTTTATTGCAGTTTACGTCCACGTGGTCATTGACCGAAATGTCAATGTTTCTTTGTCAAACTGTCTGTCAATCATTTACAAATCAATTTGTGTTCATTCGTTCATCAATAAAGATTGCAAAACCTGGGTTACAGACATGATTTTAATAAAACTGGTATTAATGTGTAAACTTTTGAAGCGTGGTTTATTGTTTGTTTTTTGTCCATGATACGTCAAAAATATGCGTAGGTATATGTCTACTACTAACGTACCTACTAAGTGTCTGTGTAGGTTATTATAAATCAATTTGAGTTATTTTAATACTACATATACTTTAAAATAATCTACGATTTGTTAATTAGCCCTAGTGGGTATTTACAGTTCTTGTCTATAAAAAGCTCCAACAACAGTTTATTTTTTAATATTCTGCATTTAAAAGATTAAACACTTCCGTTATCTACCTACGTAAAACTATCGAAATTTAAAATTCGAACATTACGTCAGTGTTCATTTCACATGGACGCCATTACTCGTTCACCTTTTTAAGCTGATCTATTTATCAAGCCAACCAATAATTAAGTTTATTCGACTATAACCATTGATTACTGAGTCATTAATACAAGATTAATTATAATTATTGCACGAGTGAAAGGCGTGGGATTGTAAACGATTTATATAAACTCTGAAATGGGGAAAAAACTGAGAATTATGATTAATACATGGTTGTTTGTCTTCGACAAAAATATCTTTAGGTCGTATTTTAATGATCGGACTGTGTATTTATATTGGTCAAGCAAGACTATTTCTTATTCTGTAGGTAACAGTTAATAATTTTCCGTCCATCTTATTCCATCACCACAAAGGACATAATAAATACACATCCTTTTATTAGTTAGCTAGCTGACCCGTGCCCACTTCGCTCCTTCACTCCTATTATTATAGCGTAATACTATATAGCCTTTGACACTCCTCAATAAATGGACTATTCAACACAATAAGAATTTTTAAAATCGGTTCATTAGATCCAGAGATTACCCCCTACAACGTCACAAGCACACAAACTTTACCTCTTTATAATATTTGTATAGATTAATGAATCTACTTCTTAACTTATATTTTATATAAATATATATTATATAACTAATTAAAGGGTTCGTTATATCGTTTATCCTAGTTTAGTTAAATAGAAAAGGTATCGATAAGCAATATGAATTATTGCATACGACTGTGTAAATAAATGTAAAGTCGCTTTTCAACATTTCTGTCTGGCTGACACTATAACAATAAAAAAACTGCAGATTATTCGTAAGTCCGTACATTGACCTCTAATCACACACAATTTCATTGTTATAGTGTAAATTTAACTTAAACCGCCTCAATTATAGCCCGATGACGTAAAATAATTACTAAAATTATTAAATTACACGTTTTTGCGAACCAAACTTATTGGCGCGAGCTGTCTGTTTTTTTTTTTTAATTAAATTGATCTTGTCTTTGTTTGAAAAAGGGAACGAGTTTAGACAATTTGTAGTTTAAGACAAGGTCTTTTAAGTGCCTTCGATTTTTATGTTGAAGTTTTTATGAGGTTTTGTAGACTAAGAATAATGGAGAGATAAATGTTGATAATTAAGGCGTTGGCTTTTTATGAATTCTTTATTTGGTCATTTTAAATTCTATATTGAGAATAGTGTCATTGTAGCAGCCCATAAATGTCCAATTACAGGAATATATGAAGAGAAACTTGTTCTGGAAAATAGATCCTAATTTATTGTTAATCCTTCCTTTAAGTTCCTTGCCTCATTATTAGTCTAAAATTGGAATTTACATAAGGTTTATAATTTTTCAACAAGTAGAAGTTACGATAAACTGAATAATTCTGTTCAAGAAAAGCCAGGTAAAAGTTATATCAACACGAATGTCCAGCAAGAGCGAGCAAAACCTTTTGAGAGTTGATTTTTTTAGGTCTATATGAACTCTTTACCTTTACAGCCAAATTTGGAAGAAAAACATACCCACAAGTATAAAATAACTACCAGGAATCATCCTATGCTAGTTGGATATTAAGAACCAAAATGTCTGAGCGTACACACGCGGCGCCAGTAGTCACCCCAGTGGTGTTTTGCATATGAAAGCGCCATGTTTGAGGTCCGAATATAAATAGGCAGCATCAACCCTTGCAGTGCAACTGACACGCTAATCTATCCACACGCGCGCCACGTACTATAGAGAATGTAGAGTACGACCGCCATGACAGAATTTTACATTGCTGTCAATATTTTTGTTTAATTATTAGTTTTTGTGTAGTTCTTTATGAATGATAAGCAAAACCTAATATTTTGTAAATAATTGTAATACTGAATAAGTAAATAAAGGAAAAAATGTGCTTGCTAATTATGATTAGAGAAGAGTTGCGTATTTTTGTCGAAGTCACATTTTATCAAAATGCGGCCAATATTTTGCTGTTAAAGTAAATACTGGACGACGCTTTATTTAATTTAAATTATTGTCAATAATTAGTATTTTTTTAGTTTACAAGCCAAATGACTTCAATTAAGCAGGAAATTTAACAAAGATTTAAAAAACATTTATTTTACATTCAGCAATAAACATAGCAATTTTTTTTTAATATGTCTACAAAGCAATAAGCCTAAACATAAATACGTTTAAAATTTTAATGAACTATGAAGTAGGTACTGTTAGTTTATATTATATTTTATATATATATTATATACAGTCACCTAATTCATCTTCATATAATCCAGCTGATAACCTAGTTTCTCCTCTGGCTGTAACCTCTCAATCTGTACTGTCTCCGCTAAGTATCAGTATCATGTGTTCATCCAAATAAATTGTTTTTCTTTCTTTCTTTATCGCCAGTGGCTTCTACATCAAATTTAAAGTTCTTTCTCTTTTAGCCGTTACTCGATCAAAAAGACCAAGGCTAATTATTCATCATTCTCCTGCTCTTATCTCAATTTTATTTGAGGTCGGCGCAGCATGGGTTTCTGCCTCTAGGTCTTCTCCCGCTCACTTTACTCGTTATGATCAGCTTTTACAGGTTATCACCCCTTTTTCTAGCAATGTGCCCAAAAATCTCCAAAATTCTTCGCAGGCAGTGGTGCTGAGCCTCGTCGGTAATCTGTATTCAGTTTCCCAGGTCATAAGCTTCAGGGAAATTTATAAATTTATCTCTTCACGAAGTAAAATTTTATTATTATTTAATTACATTTATTTTATAATTGATCACCTAATTTTGATAAATAATGCGAAGTAAAATTATTTTTTTGTTATATTTAAGCAAAAATTGTTATTTTTTTATTGAATGTGATTATGGCAATGTGTCTTTAAGGATACGCTCAATTTGGAATGTTATATTTTGTCGACTAGGCAATGTGCATTTATGGATACATTAAAAAAAACTTATTTCGAACTGATATGGATTTTTTTTATTATTTTTCTACCCTTCTTTAGTACTCGTAGAAAACAAATATGCAAAAAAAATGATAAAAATCGAACATAAAATGTCTTGCCAAGAAAAGGGTGGTTACATGAGTGTCTAGCTTGATTAGTTGCTGTGTGTACAATACAATAATTACCAATTAAAATTTTAGATACGCACATATGACACGCGTTTCAATATTTCGATAAAATTTAACAAAATCACCGTGACATAAATATAAACGGTAAAATGGTAATCGTTTTATTAATTTTTATATTCATACATTGACAATTAACAACGTTTATCTATATTTTAACCAAAACCCACGATGCCATTGTCAAATTAAGTTATTGTCATCTGTCATGCTGTTTTATTAGTAAAACAAAAGAGTAATTAAATTTTTACACTGTAATAACCGTGTGTTTTTTTATATTCGTTGTGTCCGCAATCTTGTTCCACCTATGCTTCAAACTACACTAGAAGTTGTTCGTTTGACTTCCTTTTTTGTTTCGTTGGAAAGTTTGTTTCTGAAAGATTCGTTATGAAAAACGATAAATCTGTTTAACTAGATACATGAAGTTTTATAAAATATAGTATTTAATTTTTTATTACTAACTAGCTGACCCGTGCCCACTTCGTTGGACGGCAAAAAAAACGCGTCCGTTTTTTAAACATATTTCATTACTGCTTCACTTCTATTAGTTATAGCGTGATACTATATAGCCTATGACACTCCCCGATAAATGGACTATGCAACACAGAAAGAATTTTTAAAATCGGTTCTGTAGATCCAGAGATTACCCCCTACAACGTCACAAACACACAAACTTTACCTCTTTATAATATTATAAGTATAGATATATTGTATTTCTCTTCGTAACTGTTACATTGTTTATTTTTATACGTTTACATCTGCACGAACCTAAATAGTCCTGTAGAAATTAAATTATGTAAGTTTGACGTTGAACCCTCCGCGTCTCAGATTAAGGGAGATTATTTAGCAGTCCCCATACGTAGTATTAGTTCGGGGGGTTCTATGGGCTATTGGCTTACTCTACAGATTCGAATGTCAGAGTGGATTTGATTAAACTTGGAATCACATCAAACATGCATGTATACTCCATGGATTTTTTGAACGAACCGTCTCGTCGTTTCCGGAGCCTAAAAAGAAGATACATTTTTACGAAGATTTGTTTGTTAAATAGTGACTTAGAGGATTTTCTTTAAATAGTTATGTTTGTAAAAAAAATGTTTTATAGGCACTAGGATGTATTTTTCTTATTTTGAGATTTAAACAGTAAATATTCAACTCCTTACACTTTGAATCCAGCCATCTTTTACAAACACAATAATTAACTAAAAAGGACGTCCAGGCTTAAAATAATTAAAAGTAGATCACGCTAATAATTGTTTTACGTTGGATTCGATATAATAATTATGGGTAATTTGTACTAGACACTAGACGTTACTGCTAAATATATTTAGACATGGTCTGCGTAGACTCAATACTATGTTTATATTAATTGTAATTTACTATACATAACGTGAATAGTCTATGGATAACGTTTGCAGAAAGGAGAGCCTTAATAAAAACTGAATGTAAGAACATTGCAATGGCGCCTAAAATACAGGAAACGGCTTTTCGCTTGATGACAGAAACAATAACATTTATGATCAGAATAGGTACTGGCCAGAAACTAGACAACGACTCTACCTATTTTGTAATTTCAATATTGGCTATTATTAGAGTCGCCTTTAAATCGTTTAGGACATCCTCTCGCATGAGATTCTTAGTTCATCGAAATGTTTTATTTCTAACATGACATAAATTAACATCTAGAATATGAAATCGATCGATTAAAAATAGTCAAAAGCATACTTATTTTCAAAATTAGAATCAAAACATGACATTCAAGAATAATTAATTTTAAAATAAGAATCATAGAGACTTGCCAGCATAATTTTATAAAGAGTAATGAGTATAAACGTTTATAATGGCGGCATACTCTGTCAATAATAATAATAAATCTTAGAAATGTTTAGATCGATACTCATCCCACATCTATCTTCATAAGTATATTAATACCAGTTAACGTCCTCATACTCGAGTGGTCCACTTCCTATACAAACTCGAACGCTTTGGGACTCAAGAGTTTTGGGACCACATGTGGGAATGCCACTGGGAATTATCTCTACCTATTGAAAGTTTACAATTTTGAAGTTGGTTGTCTTGCCAGATGTTAATAATTCTATAACTTACTTGTAAGTAATTGAATTAATTTAGTAACTATTTGAATAAATTGTTAAATAAATAAATAAATACTCCATATCCCTATGATCATGGAATAAAACATAGTGTCATTAATCACATCTCATACTGTGGTTATTTATAGCCTAAGTTAAATAAAGGAAAAAAGAAAACTGGACATGAAACCTTTTAACAATTTATATAACGACGCCTGTCTCTGCAGTGGGCCATTTATAGACTATTATGTCAATTAGGTAATTTCCTAAAGTTCTCCTAAATATCCTCCTCATAGAGACTACCAAAAAATATTTCCGCAATCGATTAACATGTCGTCAAACTTTACCAATTTCGAAAAATTGGTAATTTTAAATATTTAAATAAGCATTTAGATATTAAAGAGTTGTAAATAATTGATAGAATAAATAAATCAGTCGACATTGTGTTTATGTACTAAAATTGTATCACATAAATAATTTCCTAACATCAAACGCTCGCTTCGCGCCAAACTATACAATAACTTGCATCTTGTACCAAATCAAATTCCAAATTTAAACGCGTTCCCCACGCTCACGCGGCCATTGTTTTTAAATTTCATATTTTATGCAACGGAACAGATGCGTCACGATCTTATGCCATAAACGGAACGCACCCCGCTGATAACCAACATAAATTGAACCTCCCCGTCCCCCTTGCGTCTTTATAACAGAACGCCACGAGGGAATCGGTGTAGAATGTCAGAGGTCTGGCTTTAATGGGTCTACGAGGCCGAGGGGGCCACACATTGGCGCCATTGGCACTTGATATCGATCTTTGTTCGAGCTCCCCCGCGTCTTAAGCCGTGCTCTCTGAATTAGGGCTAGAAATTTATGTTAGTGGCTTAAAGCAGAGGGATTGATTCAGTACGTAGCTGTGAACCGGCTTAAACATTGACAGAGACTAATTTTATGAATCGCCAAAATATAATTTTATAGTACAATTCGCGAAACGGGTTTGTTCTAAATTAATGAACATTGAAGCCAACATTTCGTAAATCCTCGGAACTCTCATTTTTTATTTTGTATCGTATTATTACATTTGACTTTGATTGGACATTATAAATGTACATTCTGACTATACACAAAAACATTTTATTTTATACTAAAGAGTTAAATGAGCACAATCTTATCTTGTGTACATTTATTTATCTGTGTGGTGTACACATAAGTGCGGGCAGTCGCACGTTTATCCATTCTGCTCCGCCCCCTCACGTTCGTTCGTGATGATACATAAAACCTGTCTGCGACATTACCGCTAAAGACAATTCTAACAAAGCAAAGATATAAACGTTCTCTATAAAGATATAGATTAATGAAAACAATGTCAGACACGAACAAATTTTTCCGTGGGGCCGCGTCCCCCGCAGACAATACTAACAGCTATCGGTCCGACTAAACAAGTTTTCGGGTGGGGATCCCGACGCTTATCTGTTCAGGCACATGTGAGCCCGTGCCTTGGGGCCTTTAAACTAATACCAACATAAAAAGGCCCCTTTCCTCCCGCGACGCATCATAAAAGAGGCCATAGAAGGAAATGGGAGTGTAAACTGGCAGGTCAGGTTACACTAGTCGTACGTATAAAAGCTTTTGCCCGATTACTTGGTTGGCTGGCTCGCGTGCGTTCTATTTTCAAACGTGATAATGATAACCGGATAGTTGGGACGTTGCTTGCGAGTATAACGCAGTTCGGTGTTTGTATGGGGAACAAAAAGTTTTCTTTGTTCTCTTGCAAAGACATCTACATACAGCCAGTCGAATCTAACTACATTATATGATTTTTTCTTGCCGAACACAGATGTCAAAAAAGTTTTACTTCAAACAAAAAATATTATGTTAACTATAATTATTTTGTAATAATCAGATATTCAAAATATTAATTTTGTTTCCATGACTCATCATCATAACAATTCAATAATGCCCCCTGTAAAAACCTGGAGTCTTCTCCAGTAATAGAGGAAATCTTGGGCAACTAAAGCTAAGCAAGCCTGTGTAAAGATAATAGCTGGAAACTTTCCTTTACTAGTCATTCTTAGTAAAGAAACATTATTATCTCTTGACACATTTGGAAGAATATGGGTTGGCAACACCACATTATATTTTAACACCGTCACCGCAACGAGTAACAATGCAATGATTCATGCTTTATAAAAAAGTATATCTTTTGTTGGAGGAGATAATGTTAGCCAAGAATATACACGTTGCGAAGAAACTAAACACAGTGGTCCCTTGTTTGTTGTACGGATTATAGGCTTAACTCACTGGCGACTATGATGTGGATACGAAGAGTGAGAGATGGACTCTTTGGAAAGAAATAAAGATGTATTATTTTGCTACTTCCATCGCAATATGCATAGGCCGTATTTTGTTAGAGACATTTTTATTTAGAAGAAAATAAATTTTAAGTTTAATACTGGCAGCGTTGAAAAAAGAAGATCGAATACAATACTTCGATTAAAAATTCCTTTTTACTTTTTTCGAATACTCTGTCAAAATATTTGAATATTAAGCCAAGAGCTTAGATAGCTTAAAGTTCCAAGGACCCTAAAAATACTCATTTTCGAACAGTAAAAAATATAAAATTATCACAAAACAATTGCCATATTAAAATAAACAAAGCAATTTTCATTAAAATATTATTGAACGAAAGCTGTTTAAAAAAAATACTTCCTTATATCATGTAAAGGTTATGTCACATAGCAGGTAAGTACAGAAGTGAATCTACAGTAAGCGCGATCTAAAATGGCCGACTAGAAGTTGGTGCAAATGGTTGTGCAGGTGTCATTTTTGGAACTAAATGGCCAGGAGCGGGTGGTTTCTTCATCGAAAGGTTCAGTAGATAGTAGAACTTCTTTCTAGAACAAACATATTATTATGTGTACCTGTCGCCCATTAAGTGATTAGTACTCACCATCAGATCCGCTTTCTCGTCTGCCACTTATATATTAAGGTACACAATAAAAAATACATATATTATTGGTTAAAACTTTCTTCCTTACTGCATCATTATTAACAATAAGACCTAATCTTAGCATTCCATGGATTCTCCGTGCGGGTGCCGGGTCCATCGCGTGATAGAGGACGGTACACTTGCATAACAGCGTCTGGGACTTACGACCCAGATGTAGGTTTAAATAGGGCCTCTACTAAAGTATTTTTTGCACTACCTTAGATTGTATGCTCAAATGAAATAGAACTCTGTACTTTTCTGTAATGTGGTTATAAAAAGAATTTCACACAATTTTACCCCATTACAACTTTGAAAATGTAAAAATAACTAGGCATGTTGTAAGACTATAAGTCTTGATTAAGTCTAATGGTGGAAATGTGCGGGGGGGAGGGGGTTATAGCGCTCAGGGGAGGGAGGGACTATTAGATGGTCATCACGGACAGGTAAGCCTCTAAACATACTACACATTTTCACACAAAAATGAGTCTTATATTTACATACATAAGGTATATTTTGTTGTAAATTCGTACTGTGTGAAGCCTTTTTGCTGTAAAATCTGCTATTAAATATAATATGGTGGTTATTGAACTTTTGAGAATGAAATTTGTTGTTTACATAATGATTTTAATTTGGGTTTTTCATTTTGTATGGTTTCGTTATTTCGTTTTGTATTTGTCTAAATATAATAATATTATTTCGTCGTGTTACGTTGTGTTATGAAAGCTAGTTACTTTAATGGAGATTTTAATTTTGTTATACTGATTTTTTCTTTTATCTTAGTAACCATCTCTTGTGTTGTCTCCTGCTGGTTATTGTTGATTAAAATTAAATATATAGAAGTGATTTAATCTAGCAACAACACATCAAACTCAACAATATCAATCATTAAGTGTTTTTTTACAAACAAAATAAGATATTAAATGGCTTAGATTGACGTACCTATACCTACCAAAATTGCACTAATATCAATCTCAAAAAATACTGGCATATTTCCAGTAAAAGAAAAAAAAATAGAACTACAATTCGACCAATCAATAACAGTGAATATATCGTAAAAACGAACTCATATTTTACAACGTAGACGTTATTGTAAATCATTTTGTATACAGTGAAATACTACGTAAAGTTTAACCACTATACAGGATAGTTACAGAAAACAATACGTACTGTATATGGAATCTTGGAACTGTTACTCAAAGATTACTAAGTACAAAAGTGTTTTACAAGATTAAATTAAATTAATAATTCTATAGTATACATATGTCCTAAATTAATCTAATTTAATAATATTAGTACACTATGCATAATAATATGAATGAAAAGAATTAAAATTTTAATCACGAATTATAATCGGGTCTCAAACTAACCAGAGCTTGTACTACATTAGACTGTACTTAAGTCAATTAAATAAATAAATGTTTTAAAAATAACTCGATATGACATTCTTATTTTAACTAAATAAAAAAGAAAATGTTTTTTTACTATTAAACTTTATAACGGTCTTGTCACTTTTAATCAACGAATTCTAATTTTAAATACCTATGTATCAAGTCCATAACAGAAAACGAATTCTTAATTTGAATTGGAGTACAATATACTTGTTTCAATGATAAAAAACCAATTTAAAAAACTATTTGTCTATGAAAAAATTTACTATTTGTTTTACTATTTGTCTATGAAAAGAAAAAAAAATTTCATAGTAAGACAAATAGTTATAAAACGTTAAATAGAATAAGTATGAAGAACAAACATATTTTTTTTTTTTTTTTTGTGTGGACGAGTAGTCGGTCTCAGACGACCTTTACTACTTTACGCGGGCTGTGGTGGGGCGGATGGCCCTCAACCAGGAACAAACATAGATACGTGACCGATAAAGGGCATATAACAAGACTCGTACGTGCTCTACTGAGAATCGAACCCGCAGAGGATTAGTGTTATGCCACGCCACGGACGACCACATTATGCTCAGACATGAATCTATATTAAAACTCATAGTTGTTGAATCTATATTGAATTTAAAATAATGCTGCTAAGTTTATTTTATTTTTTAAATCACATTAAATATTTTTGTGGTGAAGAAGTAAGAATACACGCCACACCCATAGACTGAAATGGTATGGTGGTCACCAAACGCAGAGCTTATTAACACAACCAAATACAAAATATACTTACTCAAATCTTTATTATCTTCCTATATACGGAGAAAACCTATTTTCTATCGCGAACCAAATATCACAGATTAAAAACTCACCCTTCTTTTACATCTGTTATAATTTAAAATAAACTGCGCAAAACGAATCGTCCAACTAAAATGTACCCTCGCCAGCGTTGCAGTTACGAAACGTGGATTTCAATGTTTTATGACACGAACCAATTTATAAAGACCTACCACGCCTCTTTTAATCCATACAATAAAGGGATGTAGAGGAGGAGTGCGGTGTTATGTCAGGGATCATGGTATAATGGTTATGCTTTATAACACGGTTCCCCCCACATTAAGGCCTGGGCCACGTATAAAACGCGTAATAGAATTTCAGTGAGCACTGCCACCCTTGATGGCGATGGCGCTTCTCTTTACTGGCCATATTAACGATGTTAACACCACGCAGGCGCACGGTTGACTATTGTTGTATTCTCAAGATTTAGATCGATGTTTGATTATAGTCCCGCCTAAATTATCATGGGAATTCTAAATTCTCATTGATTGTTTTTTTATTTTAGTCAGTATAAGAAATAGTTATGATTCTTTTTGGCCCAGTCCATCCTGCACCACTGGTATGTAGCTGTCGAGGTCGCGGACTTAAATTCCACAAATTTTAATTATTTGTGTGATCCGCAAGATTGTCATGAGCCTATAGACGGCTATTACATCAATTTGCATCATTTCATAATCATAACCCGCGAGTAGCCCCTAGTGCTTTATTTAAATATGCTCCAAAATTATGGAGTCTTCAAATGCTGTATTTTATTTTTATTGTATTATATTATAGTAGTTCGGTAGTTTTCTATTCACATCAAAATAAACCAGTTTTTTCCTCATGACCAGCATTTAAAACGACCAAAATAACACCCATTAAAAATGTCAAAATCAAATTTGGAGCCTCTAAAGTACGAACATTACATTTCCCAAGAAACCAGACAAAGCTGAGTACACAAGATGACCGTTCCCCGCCAATCAGCGTGTCCAAACTTTTCCCAGCAGAAGCGTTATGTCCAAACCACCAATGGGGGAGGTTGGCGCCCTCATTGTTATCCAATTACGGCCGCCCGCCTGATAATACGCCGCGAATTCAAATTAGGAACGGGGAGAGCGGTCGCCGACCCCGTGCTGATCAATCGGTGGCCGCGCCCGGCATCGATGTGTGGACTCGATACTCTATCGTCGCACGCGATACTTAATCGATTCCCTCGAGCGATTTTACTAAATCGTTACAAGTACTGTTTGGAAGTGATTTTTGCGAAAATTATATTTACATACATGGGCTTTTTAACTGAAATTAATTTTGGAAATTTCCTGTTTTGATTTGAATTTAAGTAGAGATCTTCGCATTATAATGCTTTTAACTACGAGAAGAAAATAAATGTAATGATTAATGAATCAATATAAATATTTTTATTTACTTATGTTACAAAATATAGTTAAAAAAAAAGAAAATAATCCTACTATAGTTAACCATACTAATCCAACCACTTTTAAATACACGAAAAATTGGAAGAATTTGAGCAGTAATAGAGTTTATAGCTCACGACAACTTAAGAATATGCATCAGAATAGCACTAGACTTTAAATTTTGTCGATAAAACACCCATACAGAAAGCCTAGTCGTTAAAATTAATAAAAAAATCAATCAAACTAACTTAAATCCGAATACAAGAATCTTTTTTCCACTTTAACATTTCACAAGAACGCATACAAAGTATAATTAAGTAATAATTTGGCTCAATCGTGTGGGAGCTTGTATTGTAGGAACAAGTTTCGCTCCTTGGAATCAGACAATACGAAACGAGACTGACGAGTCGAACGCCTACAAACCAAAGTAATCACATTTGGACTCGATATCAAATAATATCGAATAACTTGCACCATGTTTACATATCGATAACTCGTTTGTTTATTATGCTAGTGTACTAATGCATTTTATTATTTACTAACGGCTATTTTCGAACGGGTGCAATGCTTATACTTAACAATATTATAATAAAAATACGGCAAAAATAGGCATTCGACTTTGTTTTAATACTGTATTTTTTATGACTTCAATTATGTAATAGGTAAAAAAAAATATGGAGACCAAAGACTAAGATGAGAAATGTACTACGAATCAAGGACAACTCTACCATCTACAAATGTCAAATGGTGAAGTTAATTTCTTAAATCTGTGCAATTTCACGTCGTAAAAAATTACATTTATTTAAAATTTATGAAAGATAGTGGATAAATCAAAGTAATATGTGTTTTCTATTGCATAAATTATGTCTAATGCTAGTTCCCAGAAATTTTTATCTATATCAAAGTGTGCGATTAATATAAAAACCAGTAAATTTGAAAAATGTGGTGTTTGTTTACAAAGATAATCAAGTAGGTATAGAAAAATGGACAGTACTGATAACATGCTTTACATATCGATAACTCGTTTGTTTATTAGGCTAGTGTAATAAATCTCCGTGTGGTGACGGAGTAAGAATACAATATGTCACCACCCCATCTCATCCCATGGGTGTCATAAAAACCGACTAAGGGACTATCCGTAAATATTATCTTTACGAAATAAAAAGAAAGAAAACTATACCAATCCGTCTGGCCAGAAAAAAACTTAAAAATTTGAAAATTTCTTTAAGTACTTAAATAAAACAAAAATCTTACCTATGTCCAGCAGTGGACGTGAGTCGGCTAATTATAAAATAAAACCACAAAAATCGTAATAAAAGTGTGTACTAACTACTACCGGCATGATGAACCCGTGAGAGAGAAGCTCCAGGGCTTAATAACGTTCCATTACTCGTTCCCGGACATATCAGTGATACAATATTGTGGTTACGTCAAAACTAGGATTGAATTTCTTTAATGAAAGAGTCTTCTATGTTTAAATTAATAGAAGTTTCTATTGCGTTCTAAAATTGAAATGTTGATTCTTTATTTGAACTATGGTTCCCGCTAAATATTGACAAATTGTATTGTTGGATATATTTTTTTTATCGTGACGAAAATGCTCTGCAGTAGGAACAAATTGAACTTAAATACTTTACTTACGTCTCTTTATAATGTTATTTAGGTCTAAAATATAAAGAATATGATTGTGATAAAACTACTATTTTTTTCTTTTTAGACTGTGATTCGTAAATAGTGTTGATTCTGCCATGTTTGATTTTAATTTTGTCTTTGTTTTGTTTACAGGTAAGTTCGGGATCGCTTGTGTGACGTCAGGTGTAATCACGACTTTCATTTATCATGGCTGTGCTGTGGGTGAAATTAGTGTTCTTCTTTCGAATTCTGTTATAACTACCAGAGGTCAAAACCTAAAGTAAGTAAGTTAATAATATTAATAACACCATGAATTGCAAGGAAGGTAACCACCTGTAGCTTGGTTCTTGTACCCGATGCTGTTGAGTCTACTTACTTTTTTGTATATTTTGTTATGAGTTTATTTATATTAAAAAATGTTGTAATAATATGTTTACCTACTTATATATTCACACGACAGCATCTGTAGTCGGCTTGTATTGGTTACTATTAGTACTGGACTATTACTATTGCTACTGGACATCAGATACTTGACTTACATAAACACTTTTTTTTGTAAATACATACATAAAGATTATACATAGAATACACCCAGACTAATGCAAACATATATATTTATGTTCATGCACATAAAGATGGACATTGAACGGGAATCGAACCTGACTTCTTTGCGAAGCATAATAGTGAAATTTAAAATATACGTTTAAATATTACGTTAGCAGGAAAACCTATTGACTAGTAGTATACAAAAAATCTAACAATTATTCTCCTTAGAATAGTTAATGACAAAAAAATCTACAATGTATGTATTTATACGTTGCGGGTTCCGTAGAACTATCATCCATCACACATTTATGAATATTCTTTACGTAATTGATGTTAAGTTCTATTTTAATAACACTAGCTTTTTACCTATTTCTTATGTTCGATTCAAGTAGGAAGTTATATAATTCAAATTATGAATAAACATTTATTAAACTGCTTCGGTTCCACAGTGGTACTGTAAACAGCTTCCCGAGGTCACGGTTTCAAATTTCACTCAAGATTATTATATGTGTAACACAAACCCGTGTGGTGATGGAGTAAGAATACAATATGTCACCACCCCATCTCATCCCATGGGTGTCGTAAAAACCGACTAAGGGAGTATCCGTGAATGTTATCTTTACGAAATAACACGGACACGGGTCTACAAGCGCAGGACCTCTTAAAGTTCGCACTATTCCTTTCGGTGCTATCCAGCCATTTCTGTGTCCTGATCCATGATCTGAGAAGTCTTTCTCAGATCATCGGTCCATCGGGTCGAAGGGCTCTACACTACGTTTGCCAATTCGTGATCCGCACTATACTATTATTATAACGTAAATTCTAAGAACAACATCTCTGGGCCATTAGCTAGGATACCCTGTCTTGTGAAATTTATTTAAGCCAGACTTAAAGATTGCCGAAGTTATCTTAAGCGCCGATTACACTACCCTACATGTAGGGCCCTACATCTTGTAGGGCATTACATGTTGTCTAGTTAATAATCACATGTAGGCTGTTAGGACACTACATATCGGAGATTGGCGAGTCCCGACCGCCCTACATCATGTAGTCTCCTACAAGATGTAGTGCACTACATGTAGGGTAGTTTAATCGGCGCTTTAAACGTATGACAACCGGCCACCAACTCGCCAACACGCTACATTAAATTATATACAAAAAGCTGAAACAAGTAACGCAGAGAAACATAGCTTTGTGCATTGAACCTTTAAGGCAAAACCAGCATCAAGGTTGCTTGAGTCAATTGAACACGAGATCGTTCACTGTAACAATCTAAATATTAACAAAAACTTTACCCAATCATCATCATCCTACATTATGGAAATTATATTCGTTATTTTTTCACATTATAAGAATAAAATGACAAAGAATAAAAATGTATATTCTTTCTTTGTATTTCGTGATTAAAATCTTAATGGCGCATTTAAATCTGCAAAAGTATTATTAAAATGTACCTATATGTAAATACGTGTCCATTTACTGCAAATTTTATTAAAATTAACAATGAAAAATAAAACAAAGGGATTTCATGAATATTTTAATGGTCCCTAATACAACGTCACAGATTAAAAATACGCGTAAAATGTAATAGGTAGGTTGTATACTGAGTTCATTGTCTCCTTCGTAAGGCTGAGCGCACATTGGAGACTAGACTGTTTCAAGACTGACTTGCCTCATATAGACAAGTCTGTCTTAAAACTAAAACGAAACAGTTTTGACTACGATACGTAGCACACATAAAACAAAACTGTCTATCTGAGACAATATTGTCTCTACGACGTTTTGTTCCAAGTGTGCGCATATTCATACATATTGTAAAGCAATAGTCTGTCTTAAGACTGTCGTGTTCCAAGTCTGCGCTCAGCCTAAATGTTGAGTTGCCAGTGTAAAAAAGAGGTCCTATGGTTATTTACGCAACTGGTAACAAGTATTATTGAAACTAATGTTCGCACGTATTTCTTTTTCTAACAAAGGAAGTTATGCATTTACCTACTGTTTTAATATTGAATAATAATTATGTATGTTTGATTTTTAATTATTAATACAATATACCTTAAGGCTGAGCGCAGACTTGGAACACGACAGTCTTAAGACAGACTATTGCTTTACAATATGTATGAATATGCGCACACTTGGAACAAAACGTCGTAGAGACAATATTGTCTTAGATAGACTGATACCGCAATGAGACAAAACAGTTTTGTTTTATGTGTGCTACGTATCGTAGTCAAAACTGTTTCGTTTTAGTTTTAAGACAGACTTGTCTATATGAGGCAAGTCAGTCTTGAAACAGTCTAGTCTCCAATGTGCGGTCAGCCTAACTTCGAACTGTGTGTACAACAGCAACTAATCAAGCTAGACACTCATGTACCTTAGTACCTTGAAATAAGACACAATTTCAAATGAAATTGTTTAACTTGATGTGTTGCTGTGTGTACAATCTCTGCTTAGTCTGAGTCGCAAAATATTGTCGTTTAAGTAATAAAAAAACATGTTCTTACATAATATTAAATCAATTAAATGTATCTTGATTATTTGTCTAGTACCCATACCTAGTACAAACACCACTGGGAGTAAATAGCATTGTATAAAAAGGTTACTATAAAATACAAAAATAGTTAAACTTAACTATCGGTAGAATGACTAAACTCCTACTTAATTAGTACTTACTACTTATATACTCATTAATTAGTAAACAAATTGAAAACACATAATTAAAAAAAAACAATTCACCCTGTTATAAGTACCAGCTGTTGCAGCTTCGCGGTCTTATTCAACCTACTTTCTTACAAAAAGTAATTACGTAATAAGATAGTATCGGTTTAATAATAACTCATTACAAAGCAACGGACGATTCCTGTTTGTTTCCGAACGATTGACTTTGTCGCATGCACATCTGGCCCGCATGGCAATCTATAGTTTTTTATACTCTTCCTTGACCACATAAACAGGGCCGTAATGGAACTTACAAATATGGAAACGTTTAAAAAAATGTTTTATGTACTTAGTTGACTAATACTAGTATTATTTCTTGTTAGCCTTTTCATTAATTTACTGCGGGCTGCCGTACACCTGTGGTATACTCGTAGTATAGGGAAACCCAAACTTGGTTTTAATTCTCAGTGTGATGATGAAGTTAGAAGTGTGACGTGATTACTTTTGAAGAACAGCTATTATTCTCGCTTTTAAAATATGGTGGAACAATTTGCACTTCGTCAAATAGTCAAACTTAGCACGTGTCGAGATGCTTTGCACTGGTGCAATGGTTACACTATGTAATATACTTACATATAAACCTTCCTCTTAAATCAGTCTATCTGTTAAAAAAACTGCTTCGAAGTTCGTTGCGTGGTTTTAAAATGTTTAAGCATATTATATAGAGCCGGATAGTGTAGCGACAGTGACTCTGTTTTATGTGTAGTGAAACAAATATGTGTTTAGAATAGCGATCAAGTGTATGCATACTATGGTCTCAATTTCTCACCCTGCTACGTTCCCGAAAACCGCACAATAGGTTTACCGCATACATTGACCGATCTATGTACATATTATGTACAAATATTCTATAATAAAGCAACACGAATTTGTAACCATGAACTGTTTAACAAAAAATAGACCTTGAAACGATAAACGCAACAAAAGTACAAGAAAGCTGGATACGGCAGTTAAGTAATCTATGAAAAAAACTTATTTCAAGTAAAATAAATAAAAAAGACTTTATTGTAAGTCTATAGAAGAACGGTTGCAAATTTTCAATACCTGCAATATAATTTGTTGCAACTCAAATTCGGCCCTTCTTTCGACCAGTATTATAAAAAAGAATTGCCATGCAATAAATTAGTTCGTCCGGAAATTATTTAGAATGCGGCTAATGTGTTCGTTTACATTTTACCGCGTTTTACGAATGTTTATGGTAGCTAAAGTGACACTTTAAAAAAATGACAGCTGTCATGCGGGCGGACGCCATTTTCTTAGGGACGTGTGGGTGAGTAATAAAAGTAAACTGTAAATAACTCGACAACCTCAAGAACTTGATTACCATAAAAATTTAAACAAAACAGGAGTCGCTATTAAGACATTTTGGGTTTTATAAATTGTACAACTGTCACTTGTCAGACATGATTTGCATATTACATTGTAATTTGGTTGCCGTTATTGTTATGGATTTTTAGTTTAAATTAACTACTTACACGTAGTTAATAAATAAATAGTCACAACGCCATCTAGTCTCTAACTAAGCAGAGCTTGTACTATGGATACTAGACAACGGATAAACAAATACTTTTTTGTAAATACTTACATAGGTAGGTACTTACTTTATCATGTTCATGCTCATGAAGATTTTGCATTGTGCGAGTAGCGAAGTTGGAGTTGTCATAGTGTTACTTTAAAGCCGAACGTAACGAATTTTCAAGCGCTATTTTTAACACGTATTATGTGTTAATTAAGATATTCATATTGAACCGGCTGTGTTTCAACAAGATGCTATCAGCTGCTGAATTAGATTGACTAAACAATAAAAAAACTGACTGTTCTAGTTCTTGAGCACATAGCGATACCATTATATTCGATTTAAATGTTAAATACAACCTCATGTCAATTTTCTTCAAACGTCATTAATGTCAAATTTGACACTTCAGTAACCAATCAGACAACGGCAAGCGCTAATCATAGACTGAGGAGTTGACACTTGAAATCGAAACGAAATTATAACAAATACATTTCCGAGAATAAGCCTTCTGTTTATACCAGTTACTAATCAAAATGTAAATTAGGTAAATACAAACACAAATCAATATCACTACATAGTATAAAACAAAGTCGCTGACGCTGCTTGTCCGTCTATATGTATGCTTAAATCTTTAAAACTACGCAACCGATTTTCAAGCGGCTTTTTTCTTTACTTAATATACTTAATTTAGACTAATATTATTAGAAATACTTAGATAAAGTTTGTGTGTTTGTGTGTGACGTTGTAGGGGGTAATCTCTGGATCTAATAAACCGATTTTAAAAATCTTTCTGTGTTGAATAGACCCTATCGGGGAGGTCGTTGTACTGTGGTCATACATAGGTCATAATAATAAGTAGTATCACGCTATAACTAATAAGAATGGAGCAGTAATGAAATATGTTTAAAAAGGGACGCGTTTTTTTCGCCGCCCATCGAAGTGGGCCAAAATAGATAATGTAGAAAAACACTCATAAATTTCGATGTTCCTAATGTTATTGTCTAATAAAGCTGATAAATACCCGTGCAAAGCCGGGGCGGTTCGCTAGTACTATATAAAATCAACATGCCTTATAAAGATGCGTTACAAACGCTACGCAAGAACAAAGGTACGTTCGAATACGTGTTAAGTGCTAATAGATTTCCGGCACCTGTGTAGGCAGGTGCGATTGCGATTCGGAACGCAGACGCACCCGACACGCCCACATGGGATATTGGATTCACTGTATTGTATGTAAGTAGTGTTTTTTCGCGATATATCTTTGTACACACAGCAACACATCAAGTTAAACATTTTCATTTGAAATTGTGTCTTATTTCAAGGTATTAAGGTACATGAGTGTCTAGCTTGATTAGTTGCTGTGTGTACTGGCAAACGGGGTGAATAGCAATTTATCGGCACATGCAAACAAATATTGAGCGAAAAACGAACCCGAGACCTCTGCGTAGCAGCCATGTTATATGATTACTACGCCATACAGGACGTCAGTGTTGCTTAGGCAAGTGAAATATGCTTAAATCTTTAAAATTACGTAACGAATTTTTAAGCGTTTTTTCAATAGTTAGAGTGATTCAAGAGGAAGGTTTATATTCTACATCTCTACACAGCGCCATCTGTTCCCAAAGTAAGCTAGGCTTAACCTGCTTGTGTTATGGGTAACAGAACAGCGGATATTAATACTTATATACTTTTTTTTGTAAATACATACATATTATACATAGAAACATCCAGACCAATGCAAATAATCATGTTCATGCACACAAATATTTGCATAGAGCGGGAATCGAACCCGAAACCTCTGCGTAGCAGTCATGTTGTATATTAACCACGACGCCACTGAGGCCGTCATGTACAATACAAGCACAATATAGTAGAGTTGCGTTGCACCCGTGCTAAACCGGGGCAAGTTGCTATTTAAAGCCCGATTTACACATCGACAAGTACAGTAGCGAGTTAAGTAGTAAGTTGTTGATTAAGTTGATTTAAATAGATCTCCATCCTGTTTTTTGGCGAGTTAAGTACGAAGTAGCCCCCTCTCTCGCGTCTCGCCAACTTAACTCGTCAAAAAATAGGATGGAGATCTATTTAAATCAACTCAATAAACAACTTACTACTGTACTTGTCGATGTGTAAATCGGGCTTGAATGATATTACATAAGCGAGAACTTAATAAAAGAGTTGTTGTACTAAACTATAACCCCCTTACTTATAAACGCCTCTTAAATTTAATCACTGTTTAGCGAGATTTTTTATTACGAAAACCAACCTTATACCAAACAATGTAAGAGCTTAGACTATTTAATCAATTGACTAAAATTTTAGAATTTTTTTATGAGTAAGGGGGTAAATGCCGTGCTGTTATAAATAGGTATTTATTTAAACAAAACAAACTTTCTATTCTCAATAGTAACCGGTGCTACTAGATTATATATTGAAAACTTTTATTTGCATTTTTTCGTTTTATTTTATATGGTCACCTATTTTAATAGAATTCATATACTTATGTTTTATGTATCTAGTTTGTTTATGGTTTCAAAGAAGCTAGATTTGATGTTTATTATATATTTTATTAATCGCAACTAAACACAAGAGTTTCTACTATGGGTACCAAATAACGGATAAACGTCTTTACATAATGTTCTAGAATCAGTGGATTTACTAAAAAAAAAAGTACCATTTAAGCCTATTCATGTCCCACTGCTAGGGTGATGCTCCAATGTATCAGAAATAATTTTTTTTTCATGGCCCACTCGCTGCCCAGGATAGGTATATAGGTTGTCTATTTTAGTAGGGAATAAACAATTCCTTAGTCGTTTTTTTACGACACCCATGGGATGACACCACACAGATAAACTAGATTAGATTAATAAGTATTTTATATAATTTCCTAACTAACTCTTGCAATAACAACTAAATCCTAAATTATCAATGAAACAAAATTATTTTATCGAAAATTACTCGTTAGTGGTTGTCAATAAAGTCAAAATTCGTTTGACAAAATATTTTTAAATGTTCCGTATAATGTTGGTAGGGTTTTACCCCTCCCAAAGGGTCGATCCCTAAATGTCGCAGATGTGAGAGTGTTTCCAAACACTTGTTACTTTAGCTCGATGTTTTGGTGGCTTGTCAAGACCAAATGTTTGGCAAATTCCTATCTAATTTCTGTATTTTGTTTAGAATAATGGTAATAGATTTGTTTCCTATGATATTGTTTGTTTTAATTTGTTAGTTTACTGTTTCTATTTTCATCTTCGTGTGGTGACGGAGTAAGAATACAATATGTCACCACCCCATCGCATCCCATAGGTGTCGTAAAAACCGACTGAGGGACTATCCGTGAATATTATCTTTACGAAATAAAAAGAAGGAAAACTTGAAATTAAACCCTATACTAATCCGTCTGGCCAGCGTGGTATAAGTAGGCCGAGTATCACTCCGTCACGGGAGGGGGCCCGTCCCTGCAGTGGGACATTAATGGGCTGTTATGATCTTCATCTTAGTTATAAGACGTTCACCGTTGGATATAGGACTAAGTCTTCGAACTTCTCCATCTTCCTCTGTCTTTTACTTTCCTCATTTATTGGTTGCCCACAACCTCTACCAGATTATTTGACTACCCTGCGGTCGACATTCCAGAGCCATTCTACTCAAAGGGGCTTAGGAGAAGGTAAAGAAAGAAAACACCCAGACTAATTTAAAACATGCATTTTCATTCACAGTAATTTTGCATTGAACTGATATCGAACTCGAAGCCTTTGCGTTGTAAGTGTAACTAAAGACAACTACTACGCCTCATGCTTGATTTACACATCGACAAGTACAGTAGCGAGTTAAGTAGTATTTTAAGACTAAGTTGATTTAAATAGATCTCCATCCTATTTTTTGGCGAGTTAAGTACGAAGTAGCCCCCTCTCTCGCGTCTCGCCAACTTAATTTGCCAAAAAATAGGATGGAGATATATTTAAATCAACTTAATCAGCAACTTACTACTTAACTCGCTACTGTACTTGTTGATGTGTAAATCGGGCTTTAAGCCCAATTTACACATCGACAAGTACAGTAGTGAGTTAAGTAGTAAGTTGTTGATTAAGTTGATTTAAATAGATCTCAACTTATTAATTAACTCGCTACTGTACTTGTCGATGTGTAAATCGCGCATTACAGGTCGTAGAAGGATATTCTAGTAAATGTTAGTTATCAATGCTCAGTTCAAGTGAGATTAAACTTATTTCCTCTAACAACAGAAGTATAAATATATATACCTATCCGTATATATCAACTAGTAAATTTGTAACTAATAATTATTCAAAGGACAATAATACGACATGTCTGACGGTTAAGGTCACAAAAATGTAACATTGACTTGACGCTTGACACGCCCGTACACTCGCGCACACATACACGTACACAAGTCGCGTGACGAAACACAAAGTGACGTCACCGGGCGGCACGCGAACACACCCACACGCGCACGTGTACCCGCCATCATGACGTATAGCACGCACATTACGACATAGCGCAACTCACACTAACAACCTTGTAAACCAACGTGACGTAGAGATATGACGCACACTCGCGCACACCGCACGCACACTCGCCCCGCTCTAGTGATTAATGTAAACAAACCGGTCGAGTTTATTACGGACGCACACATTCATACAAAACAAAACTGGGCCATCTGGATACTATGCTATGTTATGTATTTATATTTTGATAAACGTACTGTCTATTTCCGTTTGTTTATCTTCAAAACTTGTTGAAATTTAATTACTTTATTAACTTTAATATATCCAATGTTACCAACAACAAAGAACAATAAAACATACAGATAAGGTTATAAAATAAAATTAAAAATAAAAATCACAATACAGTCGCACACAAAAGTTATAAACGGCTGAATGTGAAACAAGTACAGTCGTAAATAAAAACGAATAGCGCGCGGCCCGACGCGTACTGTTATTACACGAAAATTTATGGCATTTACCCAAAAATTACCAGTTCCAGCCAGTTTATGACGTACTGAATACAACCAGTTACCGCCCATTTTCTATATAATATTATTAAGGAACCGCCTACTTATTAACTAAAACACATTTCCTTGATAATTTTAAAACTTGCTTAAGACCATTTCGTTTTGGTTTAAGATGATCCGGATGCGAATAAAAAATAATAAGATGTCTTTTTTATATTAAAATTTTTATTTTTGGGTTTGTTACATTCGTTTTTCAGTTTGGTTATTTTTTTTAATATCGCTAATAATACAAAATAGCAAAGATTATTTAAACTGTCATGGTCACATTCACTATTAATAAACGAACTATCGGGATATTTACCATGTTCAGGGTTTTCCAGTTTCCGATATTTCGACGCTGTTACAAGCGCCATGATCATAGATCATGATCACGGAAACTCGAAAACCCTAAACATGGTAAATATCGCGATAGTTCGTTTATTAATAGGAAAAAGCAAAGAGTTAATAGATTAAATGACTTAAACTTATTATTTTTACTGTAAAACCTTTTCTAACAAAATGTCTATCTTTGCAAAATAATTATACAAATCCATAAACCAGTCTCGATAATTTAAAAACTTTCTAAAACACATTTTTAAAGAGTTTGAACATAAATTGGTATAAATACGCTCTTCACAATCCATAAACAACATGATTTGCATTCTTGATTTGTTGTGGTACGTAAAGAAGACGTAGGTGACTTAGGTAGGTGACTACTCTTTATCTTTTACAGAAAGATTATCAATGTTAGTTCCAACGCTGTCCCGGCTTGATATTTAAGCTGTAGTTTGGACGTTACTGTTTAAAAGTGTAATAATGCAAACATTCATGTTTATGCATAAATGTTTTGGATTCAGCGGGGATTAAAAGCCGAGATTTTTTTGCGTAGCACAAAAACCGACGTTTTGACTTATCAAGGAAGACTGTAAGCTAAAATGTATTCCTATTACGACGCAGATCGTCTTGATAGCCTCCAGTTCTTCAATAAAGCAGCTTATAAGTATAAGTAGCTATTCAGCTTTCAATAGATATTTGTATGAAGGTCCCTATTACTTTAAAACAATTACTTACACGATAAAGTAAAATTGTATTGTCCATTGTCATCGATAAAAGGAATACATACATACAAAAAAATCATGCTTTGTTCCCATGGGAGTAGGCAGTGATTACGGAACAAATATACTCAATACATAATCGTCGTAAAGCCACGTACGGTTCAACATGCTATGCAACTGGCCTTTTAAGAAGCATGTGACATATTAGATTTTGTCTTCTTATGTCTTTCTAATCGACTCTCGTTGACAATTGTTGCGGGTTGAAATACATTTTAGCTTTTTACCGATTACCATATTCGAAGCTTTAGCGATGTCCCGGAGCGGATGTAGGGATCAGATGTCAAAAAATTGTGTGTACGGATATCAATCAATTGGCCTATCGCAGTCCACTACTGGACGTAAGCGTCTCCCAACACGCGCCACAGAACACGGTTCTCCACCTACCGCATCCAGTCTGACCTAGCGACCGTTTTTTAAGTCGTTGGTTCACCTAGCTGGATACCGTTCTACACCACGTTATATATGTCGCAGGGAAATGAGGAAATCAGGGATTTCACGAAATCCCTAGGGATATGACGAAATCCCATTTGTACTAGAAAAGAAATGCTCATATTTTTGTTTGTAGGTTAAAAAACACAAAAATTCTATATTCTGTGGGTTAGGTTAGGTTAGAACTGTGACCATAATGCACGAGGCGAGCGAGCGAAGCGAGCGTGCCGCGGTAGCGGCCGCCGAAGTGCAAGGCATTTCGACATTTACCGGGATTTCGTGATATCCCTAGTGATTTCGTGAAATCCCTGGTTTCCTCATTTCCCTGCGACATATAGATATACTAAGTGTAGCTATAGCATAAACTAAGTGGAGCTGAGCAGCTCCGCTTAGTTTGGTACTACATGGCGTTATGTAATTGTGTGATGAATATTTATTACACATACAAATCACCAATTTATAAAAATATAGCGTTAAAACGTATTAATTCTACTATCAGAGCAATGCAACAAACTGGTTACATATAAACATCTTAATAAAATTTTATTACCAATATGTAGCAGTTACTTTTATACATAGAAATACCACACGATCTTATTGGTCGTAATATTCGGTTTTAATATTTTGTATAATTGAATATATCTAATGAAAATATTTTTATCAATTTCGTTTATGCTGAATTTAAACTAAATTCATATGTTTATCGAATTGGTGGATCTATGTGTGAATGGCGCGTGAAAACATCACGCTATCCTCTTGAAGAGATAGGCAGGTAGAATGGCCCCGCCCGCAGGCGTGCGGTCACGCAGTCCGGAGATGCTGAGCGAAAACCCGTAAAGAGAGTCGTGTTTTTTTCTCGCTCGGTCTCGGCAACTTCTTACTCCGCCACCATACGGAGTTTTTACTATACCTCCCTTAAATTAATTATTTAACAAGGCAGCTTTCGCACTAATAACCCTGTCCTGTGTCGCGAAATCATTACCAACATCAATTGAATAGACACAAAGAACATCCAGACTCAGAACAACAATTAGTAGATCGCACAAACAATGTCCAGATTCGAACCTAATACCACCGCCACCAAAACAATTTCTACAACTAATAGATATATACAGAGTATATACAGAGAGATATAAACAGTTATATATAAATACGTAACATTGATGTTAGCGACTGTACTTGTGTAATTTGACCTGGATTACCGTATGTAGGTCAATAGCGGGGTCAAGGTGACGCCATTGTTCACAATCAGCTGTAATTGTACCTAATTATTTGATCTGTTACTTGTAAATAACATCTTAATAACTTATTATTACTTATTTATTAACTTCCCACTTTTAATCCTACTACTCGAAATATTAGAGCTCTTTCAATTTAAGCGCCGATTACACTACCCTACATGTAGGGTCCTACATCTTTTAGCGCACTACATGTTATCTAGTGTACGCTCTACATGTAGGCTGTTAGGACACTACATATCGGAGATTGGCGAGTCCCGACCGCCCTACATAATGTAGTGCCCTACATGTAGGGTAGTGTAATCGCTACGAGCCGTACGGCTGCCGTGCGTTTTTGGTATGTACGTTTTTCGAACGGCAAAAGCAGCGTTCTTTTGTTTTCATACAAATCTTACGGCAGTATTTATAATGTTGAGCGTTCGCCGCACGGCAAGATTAACGCTCTGAAAGCAAACTTCAAGCCGGCCAAGTAAGATTGCGCAAACGTCTCTGAAAGCTAACTTCAGGCCGGCCAAGTAAGATTGCGCGAGTTGTATTTCAGTTGTTGTTAAAACTAGTTATTGTACCAATGCGTGGCTTGTTGAGTAAACATGGCGGAAGGCAGGTTTGTCAGGTTTCAATGAGGCCGTCAAGACCATTGATTTCTTAACTAATATGGTGATAGATTGGTGTTTTATATAAATGTTTTGAGGACATTGGTGTGTGTTTAATTTTGTAGTAAAGCCGTGGTATAGGCGAGGTTCGGTTTCCTAGTAAGATATTAATTTTTATGCTACTCATTCTTGTTCCGAACCAAGTAGAGCTTGTCCTATGCGTACAAAACAACGGATACATACTTTGTTCGTTTTTTAAAATACCTAAATAAAACCGATTCTCAAATATTATAACAAAATATATACAAAATACTCGGTTTAGTTGTACTTTACTAAAACTTGCGTGTTTACAGAATCTTTATATCCGTGAATTTGATGCTATACAAAAAAGCAAAACAGCTGTTTATTTTTTTATTCTGACGTTTTTTATTCTTGCAACGAAAAAGATCATTGACGCGGAGTAAATCTCTATTACATTAAAGTCGTTCGAAATTCAAACTTGAACCTTCTTCCGTCAAGATAAATTGTACTTTTAATCTAAAAGAAGTACCTATGTTACTTCGTATATTTTTATCTATGAACAATCGACTTTTTGTCGTTTCGATCGCTTTCGCATTGGTTGGCAGCCATTTGAGTACTGGAATAATTGATTGTATACGAAATAATAATAAAAAAACACCCAATTCGTTCTCAATGCTGATAATCAATAATTGGTTTCGTACGTTCTAGCCAAGACCGGTAATTTTTCAATTACATTCTAGATGTAAATAAATTGATTCTAAATTAATGTTGTATTATCATTTGACGTTTACATTTTATCATTGTTAAAGTTTAAATTTAGATATACTTAGAATTAATGATAAGATGGAAACGTTATAAGCTTGAACTCTGCTTTATAAACAACCTAAATCCCGTGTTGTTTGTATTATAACGAGACATCGATGTTTTTATACTTATTTTGTGACTAAAGATCCCATTATTACATTCTTCTAGAAGGTTAATAATAGTTAATAACAGTTGTTCTTTTTTTTTTTTTTTTCTGAGGACGAGTAGTCGGTCTCAGACGACCATTACTACTTTACGCGGGCTGTGGTGGGGCGGATGGCCCTCAACCAAAGACATTTAAGTGACTTGCCACAGGGGCACCCCCTTTGGGGTACGAACCTCGGCCTGGACCGTCACTGACTAACAGGACGTGCGGAAGGCACGCCCTCTAGGAGCGAACGCGGCGCGTATTCCGGCCTCGAAGGCGAGGACGGAACCGCGGACGTTTTGTTGTGGCTTCGCGAGCCGTGTAAGCTCTACGTTGAGCGATCGTGATCCTATCGTCCGGCTCTTCGAGAGCATGCCTAGGTCTACGTATCTTACTAATCTTGGAGGGGATGTACCCGGACGCCCCGACCACTAGTTGGTTGGGGTGAGTGGCAGCCGAATCAAAGTAGCGGCGGGAACAGAGTTTCATGTGTTGCTGGATAGTAGGCAACTCGAGGTCTATGTGAAGATCCTCGTTACGCATGAACCACGGTGCTCCCGTCGCTTTGAGCATGAACCTATTCTGAGCTGTTTGTATCCTATGGATCCTGTGTGGCCTAAGGTGGGCAAAAACTACGCACGCATACGTCATTATTGGTCTGATACAAGTAGTGTATAACCTAACTTTGTTTCGGATCGACATCTTAGACTCCTTCCGGAGGAGCATGTGCAGCCGTCCCAACACAAACGTGGCCCGCTTGCGAACCATGTTTATGTGGGGGCGGAAAGAAAGCTTATCGTCGATTTGGCTTCCTTAGCCCAAGGGATCGGGGAGCCAAACATCCTGACTTTTTGTGTCGCTGCCGAGAGAGGCGAGTGGTTCCGTTTCTTGTGAAACATCACCGCTTGACTCTTTTCGGGGTTGAAACAGTTGTTCGTTGGACGTTGTATATTTATGCGGAATCGCTGTGCGAATGTTGATATCGCGATTTAGAATGTATCTGACATCTGTTGATAGTGGGGGGTAGGTACTGAGATAGTGTAGGTGTTCGCTTGAGTAAGCCGCTAGATGACGCTACAGTAGAAATAAATATGTAGTTCTATTGTCAATAAGTTTGAGAAGCTAATCCTTCAATTGTTCCCTGCTTACACGATTACACGCTCTTTTCAAATACTTACTAACTATGAACTAATACAAGGGTTTGTAATAATATAGCAGATAGGTACGTATAATCTGTGATTAGTTCAGATAATCAAAAATTTACTTCTATTGAAGACTAAAGACCGAAAAATAATATGTAAGTACTTACCAAGAAGTAAAGAATAAAATTACAAAATAAAACGAGCCTATGCAATATTATTATTCTTGACAGTTCGTTCAAAAAACGAAAACGTACCGTAAAATAAAAAAACAGTGAGTTGCACAAAGCAAAGGAGCTCGAATTTCAAATGCTTGACGAATCGTAATCGATTCGCTTTAGAACTCGATGCCATGATTACTCGACTTGAACAATTTAGTACCGAATCTATTCAGTTCAATAACTAGGGTGCCACTAAATTGCACTGAATGCACTTGAACAAGTATTATTTCTTCCGTGTTCGTGAGAACTATAAATTAGTTTGGAAATCAAGGTATTATACAAAGTTGATTGATTATTAGCTTATTTTTATTATTGCGTAGTTCAAATTTCAATTAAGAATATATTTATTGAGATTAACGTGGGACCATGTTATACTGGGATGTTAATGACTACTGTTTGAGTCTTTGTGGTGTTAACTTAAGAATATGTAGTGTTATTATCCTATCCCATACCTTTGATGTCGTAAAATTCGAAAGGGAATAGGTACTATTGAACAGCCAGTGCCCATTTATTTATTATCAAAGACGGAAAACTTGACTACAATCCCGATAGCAATGCCTATGGCCAGCGTGGACACTACAGGCCTAGTTTCTCCTCATGACATAGCATTGCTTCATGCCAAATAACAATTTAAATAATTCTTTGTTCTAATTTTCTCCTCTCCGCTAGAGTCGTAGGCCGTATTGGACCTTTAACAAACATACATTTTAAGGGCACACAAAACGTCTAGGCTCTGGACAATAATTTATGGATCACACAAAATATACGCAACCGAGACAGAGTTCTAAATTTAAATATCCACAGGATATGACCACTTAAGTTCGTTACGTTTAAAATTAACAGCAAAGCCGTTAAAATATTAATGGCGTACAGTTATTTTGTAAACTGTTTGAAATCTAATGGGCTATTTACAAAATATTAAACAGTTTTGGAATCGTTAAACTCAATCAAAATATCCTTCGTTATGTTTTTCTTTAATTTCGTAAGGGATTCCGAGTACTTATAGAAGAGGTCTCGGGGAAAATAAGTTTAAGTAAGTTTACGATTGGTGGTTATCAACATGAGGAAAAAACTATTATTAAATCCCAATTACCCAAACTACCAAGTTGGTAGTTAGACGGATGCTCGGGTGGCCTAGTTGGTCATGGCGCTGGACGCGTATAGTCCAGAGACGCGGGCTCGAGTCCCGCATCGAGTACCAATTTTTTCCATTGTCTTTCTTCTTTTCGTATTTATTAGGTACAAAAATTATATGTAATTTAAAACCATTATAAGTTGATCTTGCATTTCATATACAAGCTATCGCGGTAGAGGTCTACTAAAAGTGATTGTAAGTACTAAAAGATTTCCCTTTGGTTCCAGGTTTCCACTTGAGCGGAGTGGTGCGCGCGCCAGCTGCCGTCCCACCATGCTCAGAACCAGAACGTTTATACAGGGTCACAGTTTCTTTCGACAGGTAAAAACTACTTTTTCTTTGCGAAAGTTGAAAAGTATTTTTCTTTGTTTTTTTTCTTTTTGTACTTAAGCGAATATGCTGAGAAAAAGACTGATGGTAAACTCCATGCTTGTTTGATTAGATTAGTGTTTGATACATTTATTTGCTTAAGCCAAGCTGACAGATCGAAAACTATTAACCCACGAGGGTGGAGAAGGCGACAAAAAGTCTCAAAACATAAGATATGCAGGCAATATCGCTGGCAAGGATATTTTAATGGTATAAGTTTTATCGGGTATTATCTCTGTAGCTGGCCAACCAAAGTAGCCATGTAAAGAGCTGAATCAAAACCGCATCGCTCGATAGCGTGTCTAACGTTAAAAATAGCCCATAGATAAAAAATAACCACTAAAATATAAAAAGAAAAGATTAATAAATCCAAAAATTAAAAAGAAAGTTTCCAAAAAAAACAAAGAAGTACAGAAATAATAACAATGACTCTACTATTGTTCAGTAGCTCAAAGGGTAATTTTTACCCCTAAAGGGTCCAACCCGCATAATATCTACCTATTGTATGAAACACAAAACTTGGACACTTATAAAAACGACTCTAGTTTCCTTTGCTCAAGTAATTTATAATTATTTTTACTTTTGCCTTGTAAATTATACTTTGTTAAAGTTTTGGTAATTTTTTCACATCGCCATTTATACTAAAGCCAAAGTCGATGTGAAATATTTAATAACAAGCTTATGCTTAGCAACCACTGACAGGCATAATAATTAGAGTTCATTGTTATAAAAAAAAATTGAATTTCCTAATTTACTTTTCTGGGCAAATACATAAATAAACGTACATAATAAATTGTCAATATCTATTCATCATCATCATCTCAGCCAAATGACGTCCACTGCGGGACATAGCCCTCCTCCAAATACTGCCACCTTGTGCGGTCCTGCGCTTCCTTCATCCTCTCTCCTCTTCATCATTTCAGTTTAAAAATGTGTAATTTTTTGTGTACAGATGCAAAATAACTGGTGTGACGTGCAGCTGCGAGGCTCGGGACATCTTCTGGTGTCAACATGTGGTAGCGCTGGCACTCTACCGCATCAGGAATGCAGATTCCGTTAGACTAAGGGTGCCTATATCAGGTAAGATCAAATCAGTCAATCAATCACTTTGACGACCTCGTTGGCGCGACGGTAGCGCAAGCGGCTGCCGTGCAAGAGGTTGTGGGTTCGATCCCCACGCAGGACAATAATTTGTGAGATCCACAAATTATTGTCCTGGTCTGGATGTTCTTTGTGTCCGTTAATTGATGTTTGTAAAAGGTCGCCGCGACACAGGGCATGATCCCTAGTGCGGGAGTTGTCTTTTTTAAAGAAAAATCAAAAAAATCAATCAACTAGCTTTAGGCCGTCCACTGCTGGACCTAGGATAGGCCTCTCCAAACACGCGCCACAGAACACCTTCCTGGTCCTTCCGGATGCAGTCCGACAGAGACCAGGAAGGTGTCTCTCGCACATCCACGCAACGCCATCTAGTCCCAAACTAAGCAGAGATAATGGCACTAGTTGTATCTATATTTTGGTTTTACAACAACTAGACATCAAGTGCGGAAGTTGACTAAAAAAAAAGAAATACAGAAAATACTTTTTATCCTATTTAACACAAAATTCCGATAATTCCAGAAACCTTGCTGCAGATGGACAGGCAGCAGCTTCAGAAGTTCGTCCAGTACTTAATAGCAGAACATCATACGGAGGTGTTACCTACGGCTCAGCGGTTAGCTGACGAGGTCTTGCAGGCCAGGTCGGCCATCAACAGGATCTGCGGGGCCCCAGACCCCACGGCTGGACCCCCACCAGACGCACATCACGCGTGGCACTTGGATGAACAGCAGGTGAGGATGAATTCAATAATCATATCAGCCTTTAGGGGTTCCATGATGAATAAAAGATGAAATAATATAATATACTTTACTGCTGATACTAGACTTATAATAATACAAATAACAATATATAATTACGCCGACCTAACTACATGGTTGCGGGGAGACGACTGCTGGGCGACGCTAGTACAGTCGCGCGCCGGTAAAGGTGATTTGTCAGCAGTCGCTCAAATTACAATGTTGTGTCCCTACAAGCCAATTAACGTCTACTCCTGGACATAGCTCTCCTACATATATTGCCACCTTGCGCAGTTCTGTGTCTCCCACATCCATCAGTTTCCCGCCGTCCTAACAAGGTTGTCGGTCCACCTTGTGATATTCCCCACCCATTTTTATCTAATCTCAATGAATCCCTTTCGAACCCACACTACCACTAATGGTATCCGCGTGGTTTCGATACGAATAAGCCGTGACACTGAAAGACGATCATTCGTAGAAATCGAACCAGCAACCTCGTACACCGCAGCGGCTACTGCGACCGCCCCGTGCTACCGATAAGTCATGTTAAGCGAAGCTACAGCGGTGCATTCACGTCATTTATGAATCCTTTCATCATAACAGATCATTAATGACCCACTGGAGGGACGGGCCTCCTCCTATGATGGAGGGATACTTGGCCTACTAATACCACGCTGGCCAGACGGATTGGTATAGGGTTTAATTACAAGTTTTCCTTCTTTTTATTTCGTAAAGATAATATTCGCGGATAGCCCCTTAGTCGGTTTTTACGACACCCATGGGATGAGATGGGGTGGTGACATATTATTCAAACATTTATTTTCTTTATTATTTCAGGTCTGCGAACAAGTCCGCGCGTACTTATTACAGGGCACATATTATAATGCAAATAAACAGTTAAACTCATTATTTTCTAAGGTAAGTTTAATCATTTATTTGTAGTGTATTCGCCAACTTACTCTTGAATTAGCTATCAGAGAGTTTTGTTAAGCTTGAATATAGCTATCAGAGAAGCGAAAGTACAGAAACAAATAAAACACCCGCGCTCTACATTAAGTTCAAGTTCAAAAATGACATTGCGCAGCTTGCAACAACTTCAAGCCGCCCAACGTATTTGCGCGTACTGTACTTATTGTACACGAATTATTTGTAGTAGTAATTAGTGTGCTGGTTGATTTTAAACTTAAGGCACGGGCAGTCGAATTTTTAAACTTTAATTTTTATAAAGATCTTTGCAGAGAAACTATAAATAAATAAATAAATAAATAAATAAATATTCCTCACACATTCACACAACGCCATCTAGTCCCAAACTAAGCAGAGCTTGTACTATGGGTACTAGACAACGGATAAACATACTTAAATACTTTTTTTTTTTGTAAATACATACATATTATACATAGAAAAATAAGACTATGGCTAAGACTATTAAGTAATTTAGTGTAATTTGATTTTATTTTGACTGTTTTTCTGTACTGTAGTAGTGACATATAGAGAATTGTATAATCTGGTACCTTTAAATAACACGATAATTATGTGATCCACAAATGTTCTTCTTAAGCTCAGGTAATATTCCTCACTCATTATATCTAATTCTAACATTAAGCAATGCTTGTACACACAGCAACTAATCAAACTAAACACTCATGTACCTTAATACCTTGAAATAAGACACAATTTCAAATGAAAATGTTTAACTTGATGTGTTGCTGTGTGTACTAAGGGCACTAGAGAAATATATATTTTTTTCCCAACCCGCTTATAGCCCTTTAGAAAATATTTAACTATATTATTTACTTTATTTAGCTCAGTTAGATCCTATTTTGTGTGCATTTTTGTAATATATTAAAACTTAATTATTGTTTGTTTTTTGTGTGCGAGAAAATAATTTTTATTTTTTTCATTTTAGGTTCGAGAAATGCTCCGCGCACAAGATTCTAATGGTCCAAGAATGTTGATGCTCATGACTGAACAATTTCTATCAGACCCTAGGCTTCTTTTATGGAGGAACCAAAACACACCTATGACGGAGAAATGTAGACAATTGTGGGAACAACTTGGTGCGTTATGGGTCAGCATAGTCTTGGACCCTGGGAGCAATAAACATCATAGGATACAGTGGAGACATCTGTTGGAGAAATGGTCTGCAGTTGAAGTTTGTCCAACAGAGGATCCCGATTATAGATCTTTTCCATTGGTATGTATTTCTATGAAGTAATTTTGGGATAAAATGAGGTTAAGTTATTGGTACTCACAGTTCTTATTTTTTCACCGTCTCACATTTGATGTGCTATTATGTAGCAAAAACTAATATGTATGCGACCACATCACATTATGTGAATTTTGATTATTCATTTTATTTACTGCCTTAACCCAGCAGTGGTCAATTGGACATCAAGACCAATTTAACGGACAAAAAAAATATCTAGACTCAGGAAAAAAAATTGTAGCTCTTATAAAGAATTGTTCTTCGTGGTAATCGAACTCGCGACCTCTTTCATAGCAGCCGCTTTCACGGCTGTTGCGCCGCTGAGTTTTATTTATTCATGTGTCGTTTTTGTTTCCACAGTACGCAAGAGAAAGAGAAAGAAATGAGAGGGATCGAGACAGGGACCACAGGGACCGGGACAGAGAGAGACATCGGGACCGCGACGACAGAGACAGAGAGAGACTGAGAGAGAGAGAGGAGAGGGACAGAGAAAGACATAGAGAACGACAGAGGAGAGAGTTACATTCCCATTCGGAGAGTTCCGATGAAGAATCTAGACCTAATAAGTAAGTATCAGTTTCTCCCTTGGGGTGCCTGGTGGGTGTGACACATCCGGGACTTCAAGCAATCGACTATCATAACAGCCCACTAAGGTCCCTGTAGGGGACTGCAGAGACGAGCCTCCTCCCGTGACGGAGGGATACTTGGCCTACTAATACCACTCTGACCAGACGGATTGGTATACGGTTTAATTTCAAGTTTTCCCCAAGGGTTAATAAGTTATTTTTATCATGGCTAACTATTTACACATATATAATTCTTAAATTAAAGGAAATGTGGTTTACTTCAATTTAAGACTTCTAACGTCACAATGATGATGCAGGCTCATTTGAAACGAGTAGTAAACATAGATAGCAAAAGTTCTGCTTAGTTGAAGACTAGATGGCGGTTCTGTGGGGAAAGTAAAAACACGAATAGATATTTTAATTAATCATTGTTTTTATTTTACAGTTATGAACGTGAATACAGGAGAGCTAGTAAGAGATTAAGACTACATAACCAAAGATCCGCGCCATTACTCACGCCTAGAACTGTTTTTCATAAGTAAGTTGTTAATTATAATATTAATAGGTAAGGAGGCAATATTTTGAGGAGGCCTATTTCCATCAGTGGACGTCAACTGGCTTATATGATGATGATGATGATGATGTAAGGTGGCTCAAGACTTGTGGCGTTCTATGGGAAGGTTTAAACCCAGCAGTGGACGGAAAAAATACGATGGATTGGTGTATGCTGGTGCCCGCGACTTTGTATGCGTAGGATTAATATTTCAAGTAGCTTATGAATACCTAAAGTTGTCTTTATAAATTGTAGCCTGTGTATTATTCTGATGTATAAGCTATATTATTGAAAAAAATCTTTAAAATCCAGTCAGTAGTTTTCACGTGAAAGAGTAACATACATTATACTAACTTTCACGTTTATATACGAAAAAGAAAGAGGCTGGTCTCCACGACACAGGGAATCCTAGCGTGGAGACCAGAGATGTATTTCAATTAAGTATAAATATACTGTTTATTGAACAATAAAGAAATTAATATTATATTTTTTTTGTAATTGGGCAACTGTTTTTTCTACTGACATTATTATTCATGAAAACTATTTAAGAAACTGCAATATGTATTTACGGAAATACTGTATTGATTAGATCAACACGCAGTAGTTTTTTTTAATGATTTTTTTCCGAAAAACGAAACTTTAAATCGCTCTCCTGTAACTTTAAAAAAATGTCGCTTAGACCAATTAGCCTTATAACCATCGATATCCTTTAATAGTATGACCGTTTGTTACGAACATAACAAAATAAATAAATGAACAATTATTTCTTGTTTCCAGGGCACTGGATGCGGTGGACATATCATGGGAGAACGAACATCTGAAGAACATATTGGGTAGCGATGAGTTTTGTGACCCTGACAAGCCTGAGAAGCCAGGTAGTTCTACCACTACCACGCTACAACCTTATCCCAAGTTTAATGAACTTGGACAACCTTTATGGCATGGTGAGTGTAGTGTTTACACTAATAATATGTTATATATTTATTAATATGCACTTAATGATATGTTTGGTATTTGGCTCGTCAACGCACCACCACTTGTACTCGGGTCTACGGTCGGCTACTGACTAATCCCCTCTCTGCCCGTACTGTGACGTATGCGCTCGAGACAAATGTCATACTAGATGTGACCATTCACATATATACTACAGTGAGTGACATACTTTTAATAACACATTTGGGGACCATATATGCCATTTTGACGACCTCGGTGGCGCGACGGTAGCGCAAGCGGCTGCCGTGCACGAGGTTGTGGGTTCGATCCCCACGCAGGACAATTATTTGTGAGATTCACGTATTATTGTCTCACCAGCGCTCCGCGTGCGTGTGGCGCGCATGATAAAGACAGCGTATGGCAGGATAGGTTACGGGCGACGCGCATGCGTGACTATAAAAAGGCCCTATAGATATCGCGTTATCATCTGAGTCTTAGGGCCACATCATTTCTATATATCTATCTCGCTTGCACGTATGGGTTTTCTATTCTTATAATACTATGTTCTATCTCTCTTTCGAGTAGTACTCAAATGATAACACACGTACTTATAATACACATTGCATGGCGTAAGAAGGGGTGATGTTTTATGTGTGGAATTGTATTGATACATGATAGCAGTCACCTGATTGTAACCAAGCTGTACAGACGACTTTTAGTAACGCACATGTTAAGCGCCGATTACATCACCCTACATGTAGGGCCCTACATCTTGTAGGGCACTACATGATATAGGGCGGTCGGGACTCGCCAATCTCCGATATGTAGTGTCCTAACAGCCTACATGTGATTATTAACTAGACAACATATAGTGTCCTACAAGATGTAAGGCCCTACATGTAGGGTAGTGTAATCGGCGCTTAATAAAAGAATGTAATGTGTTGTCCGCAGAGCACCTGCCCGTGGTGGGCGCACGCATAGAGGCGCTGCGAGCTCACGGGCGCGCGCCCGCCGCGCTGCGCCTCGCCGTCAGTGCTGCGCGCGCCATGCGACACCGACAGGTATGTACTGTACTGTATGTAGCACCTGCCCGTGGTGATTTAGCTCTATGTACGGTAATATCGTACATAATTATTATAATGGTTGTCGTCCCTCCCGCAGGAGGTGTCGCAAGCTCGCTGGGCGGAGGCGGGCGGCTCGTCGTCGTCGCAGGGCGAGGGCGGCGGCGAGGCGTGCGCCGACACTCGCGCGCCCAGCGTCACGCAGCACATGGACTTCGGCACCTGCCTCTCCGCCACCTACACCTGCGCGCTCTCGCACACGCAACGCTGTATAGGCAGAGGTGTGTATACTACTTCTACAATCGACATAACAACTAATAGACTAAAGGCTAAGATTCACTACAGATATCGCATTATCATCTGAGTCTTAACATTGTTAGGTTCCTACCAAATTTGGATAGATAGAGAACGTAACATAGCAGACCCTGAAGGTGACCGCTAACACATTGTAAGATGGCCTCCTTAAACCTACATGTAGGTCGTAAGTCCCAGACGCTATTATTTAAGTGTTCCGTCCTCTATCACGCGAGTGCTAAGATTAGGTCTTATATCTTCTATCTCTTTTTGGAGTACTGAGATAATATCGTGTTTTCTATAAGGGACAAATATTTCACGACATGTGACGGCGACATGTCAACCGAAGGCGGTCGATTCCGCTTGACATACCAGACTGGCAACATCGTTGTCATGTAAAAAATGTTGCAAAAATTGATATTTTGGACTATTTTAAAAATGATTATATGCCTTTAAATGATCAGTCACGAACACAAAAACAGCTGAACAAAGAAGAAGAAGAACGCCCCGGAAGCTCCCGTAAAAAAATATCTCCCCTCAAAAAATACGTATAATTTAATATCAATACTCAAATTTTGAAACCAGTTTTTTAATAGGAAATGAATGTTTTTTATAACAGATAGTAGATGTTGGACGGGCTGGCCGCTAGAAGCAATATGGTGCGTGTACGAATGTCTAGCGGACGCCTGCCTCGCGCCAGATGACCAGAGAGCCTCGCCTAGATTACATACTGCTTATTTAGACGAAGAACCAAACACTGGATTGCCACCAAGGTAAAGTGATCCTTATATTGATGACCTGATTTTAGATCGTACTAGCTTATGTACAACGAAATAATTAAATCTATACTAAAGAGGTAAAGTTTGTGTGTTTGTGACGTTGTAGGGGGTAATCTCTAAATCTAAACCGATTTAAAAAAATCTTTCAGTGTTGAATAGTCCATTTATCGGGGAGTGTCATAGGCTATAAAGTATCACGCCATGACTAATAGGCGTGGAGCAGTAATGAAATATATTTAAAATAGTGAGCGTTTTTTTCGCCGCCCAACGAAGTGGGCACGGGTCAGCTAGTTTAAAATAATAATGAATTCAATTGCGACGTATAGTATGCGCAATCTAACTTGGTCGGCCTGAAGTTAGCTTTTAGAGAAGTTTGGGCATGTAAAGTAACTAAAAAAGCAGAAGCTTAACGCCACTTAGTTCCAAAAATAACACACAACTTTTTATGAAACAAAACAACAAACTGCGCAGCTATTTGCAACGACTTCAAGCCGGCCAAGTTAGATTGCGCGTTCTATATCCAATATTTTATTTTTAATCTAGCATAAGATTGACTTTAAACTAATTGCCGTCTCCGTGCCGGAACTGGGCCTTTCATGTATGGAGGGCCTATCCTATCCATCCTATTATATATCACGAGTTTTCTGTCAAGTCTTCCCTTCTTTACTAGAGATACTGACTATTAAGTATTAGTCACTTAGTCGCCTTATACTACACCCAAGTTTCCGTCTTATAAACCAGAATTTCTTTCATATTTAGGTATCAACACGTACCTGTGGCCGGCAGTAAAAACCCTGAAGAGACGTACTTGGCCCTTGCGTTAGAAGCCGCGTTATTAGGTCTTGGTGTGGCGCGAACCTTACCTCGAGGCCTTTATGCACAGGAGCGACATTGTAAACAGGTAAGATATTTTGGAGAATCATGGTAATTTGGTCAGTTGATGCCCACTGTTGGACATTGGCCTCCTCTAAATATTGCCACATTGTGAAGAATGATATTTTAAAATTTGCGTTGCATGATTGTAAATTTTATATGTATTATGTAAAAGGGAGACTTAGGGTCGTAGCACATTTATCAAAAGGTAAAGTGATCGGCACCGCCTATTTCCTCGGTGTCAAAAGTCAAAAATTCGATTGCGTTACGATTCCGATAGTGTGCGTTGCAGTAAGGAGTTTTATACAAATAATACTGAACGGCTCGAGTTGATATGGTGACGATCCCATTCCATTTTGAGATATGTGCTATGACCCTAAAGCGGCATGCTATGTATTTATTAATTTTGCTTGACATTCCGGCATAGGTTATCAGGATCACGTCACCAGTCTTCTTGAGGTTACTTTGCTTGATTTTCCGACTCAGGTTATAATAACTGTGGTCTCAAGCTGACTTGTCCTAATATTTTTTTTTAAATCTCATTTATTTAAAAATTGCTATACATCGTATAGATTAAGTTGACTTGTCCTATTTGATCTTATAAAAATTTACTCCAAAACAATAGCGATTAGGAGGAACATAACCACTACGAACTAGACCCAAAATAATATTTTATTTCTGTTTTTTTTTTCATTTTTTGAGATTATTTTTATTGTCTTATTTTTCTGATTTTTTTTTTCATTTTATTTGTTAGTTTTTTTTTATATTTTTTTTACTTTGTTTTTTCTCTTCTTTTTTATCAGTGATCGTGCTAGGGACTTTTACAAACATCAAATTAACGGACACAAAGAACATCTAGACCCAGAACAATAATTTGTGGATCACACAAACAATTATCTTTCATGGGATTTTGAACCTCGGTAGTTGCTCACACTGGCACTTTGATATAATTTGTAGTTGAAATCAATTTGTATGTAAAAGTTTGGTGTGTCATAATAATTATTTGTTCAATCCATAAATTATTGTCCTGAGTCTGGTTGTTCTTTGTGTCCGTTAATTTGATGTTTGTAAAAGTCCCTAGCATGATCTCTAGTGCGGATGTGGTCTTTAAAAAAACTGATAAAAATAAGAGAAAAAAAATTGTGAAGAAAAAGAAAAAAAATGAAAAAATTAAGACAATAAAAAGAATAAAAAAAAAGTACCTAATAAAAAAAAGAGAAAAAAAAAAAATAAATAAAAGAAAAAAAGCACTTTAATAAAAATAAAATAACTCGTGATGTCTGTATATCCCCAGGAAGAGCGTCTGATCGCGCAGCTGCAGCGCGTGGAGGGCGAGGCGGCGGGCGGCGTGGCGGCGCGCGCGGCGGACGCGCTGCTCGCCGGCGGCCCCGCCAGCTGCCTGGGCGCGCACGTGCACAAGCGCGCCATGCCCGCGCACACCTTCGCGCGCTACCTGTTCCTCGCGCTGCTGCCCAACCACGCCGACCTCGCGTACCGGGTCGGCTTGCGGGCCATGCGGTATGTACCACTATGTTATACTGGCGGACCTTCTTGGCCGTGTGTTGTGAGAGACCTATCTCCATCATTGGATGCGATAGAATTGATATGATACTAAGCACAACACGCGCACTCTAAGTTGACCGGCTTGAAGTTGTTGCAATTGACTGCGCAATATAATTATTGATAAGTACTAAATATCGGGGAGTGGGTGATTTCTTAGTTCATGTATATTCGCGTATTTTCTTAGTTCCTGAATTTTCGCGAACATCTCTGAAATCTATCTTTAAGTAGCTAAGTAAGTTTCTAGTTGAAATTGTAGTTTTATGTTGTTTGTTTATGTTTTGCAGATTACCCATGGTAGAAGAGGCGTACGCGCTAGACGGCGGGGGCGGTGGGGGCGCGGGCGGCGCGGCAGGCGCGTGGCACACGCTACAACACGCCGAGCAACAACAGGCGGCACTCGCTAGTGCTCTGCTAGGTAACTACATACTACATACATTTTAAACTATCGTGGATTATACATCATACTACTTTCTTATCCGTGTGGTGACGGAGTAAGAATACAATATGTCACCACCCCATCTCATTCCATGGGTGTCGTAAAAACCGACTAAGGGTATAACCGTAACCAAGTTTTCCTTCTTTTTATTTCGTAAAAATAGTAATCTTAAAAAGAAGGAAAACTTGAAATGAAACCCTATACAAAAAGAATTAGATCAATCTTTCAAGTGGCGTACTACTCGTTTCAAATACGAATATGCATGAATTTGCGCCATATTGTAACGTTATAAGTCTTAAATCTAAGAAAGTACCACAATACTTTTTCTTTAATTTAACACGTTCCCAGTGTAGTGTACCATATGTGGTACACTTGCATTGTTTTACTATTGTGTCTGCTGGCGGCACTGTGAAAGCACTATTATACAGGTTGGCTCATTCAAAGGGGTCAGTATGGGAAAGTCTTAAACTATAAGTCATACGATGTTTTGTTCTTAGGAACCATGACACCGATTTTGATAAAAATGCCCTACAGAATCGGTATTTAAATAGAAAAAGTAAAAGTTCATCAAAACATACAAGGTCTATCTGGCAAAGAACTAGAAATAGAACTGTTTTTAAACAAACATAATGTACAAATCTTTTGTGTTACCGAGCATTGGTTACAGTCACATGAATTATTATTTAATAATGCACACTTTACATTGGCAAGTGCGTTTGTAAGAAAGAAGGCTATACGCGGTGGCTCTCTAATATTTATAAGTAATAAAGTTGAATTTAAAGAAAGAAAAGACATAGCAAATCTTTCTATCGAGCGCACAGTCGAAATCTCTTGTGTGGAGCTTGAGCAACATGTCGTAGCTTGTGTGTACCGACCACCGCAGAGTGATTATAGTCTATTCGAGGGTGTTATGGAGAAATTGTTAGAAAGACTATGCTCAGGAAATAAATTTATTATTACTATAATAAATTGCGGGGACTTTAATGTAAATCTACTTGAAAAATCTTCAACTAGTGCTAGATTAATTTGTTTGTTTCAGTCTTATAATTTACAGTTTTTATTTAAAGAAGCCACTAGGATTACATCTCATTCTGCTACATGCTTAGATAATGTATTTTGCAACTGTGAATATGTTAATAAGGATATCTTAAGTGATTTAACATCTGACCACTGTGGGCAAAGGGTAGTATTTCCATCTATTACTACTCCCACAGAGAACAAAATCACATGCAGGCCAATTACCATAAACCGCCTGAATCAATTTAGTGATAATGTTGCAATCAAAGTGACTAGAATTAATCTTAATCAGTATAGCCCAGATGATATTTATAAAGATTTATTAGACATTATCAAGCTTGAATATGATAATATTTTTAAAACTAAGACTTTTGTTAGTAACTCTAAAACTAAATTCTGTGATTGGGCAACAACAGGTATATATAAAAGTAGAGCTCGCTTGTATGAATTGTATGGTATGAAACAATATAATACTCAACCAGATTTCATTCAATATGTCAGGAACTACTCGAAAACTTTTAAGAGGGCTTGTGCCATAGCAAAGTCTTCTTATTTGAGTAATAAGATAAAGGAATCAAACAACAAAATTAAAAGTACATGGGACATTATTAATGCAGAGATCGGCCGGATGAAAATTCGTGATACTAATTATGTACTAAAAACTCAAGATAAGGTTCTCACCAATAATGCTGACATTGCACATGCTTTTAATAATTTCTTTGTCAATGTTCCTATTCATACAACAACCTCCTTAAATTCCTCTCCAAACCAAGCAGAATTTTTACTAAAAGATAAAGTAATTGAATGTAAGAACCGCTTCAGTTTTAGGTCTATTAACCATAATGATATCATAAAAGCTTTCAAAAGTCTCAATTCCAAGAAATCTGCTGATTTATGGGGTATGTCTGTCAAGCTTCTTCAGGGTATTATATTTAATATATCTCCACATTTATCTATTATATTTAATAAGTGTATTGCCATAGGTGTATTTCCTTATCTAATGAAACACAGTAAGATTATTCCTTTGTTCAAGAATGGATCAAAAAGCGACCCTGGTAACTTTAGACCAATTTCAATACTACCTGTGATTAGTAAAATCTATGAGAAAATTATCTTATGCCAATTGGAGAGTCACTTTCATTTAAATAATATTTTTCATAGGCAGCAATACGGTTTTAGGAAGGGTAGCTCAACGATTGATGCGGGTGTTTCTCTTCTGAAATATATCTATGATGCTTGGGAAAATTCTATGGATGCAATAGGCGTCTTCTGTGATCTTTCTAAAGCTTTTGACTGCGTTGATCATGGGACACTTCTGTGCAAGCTTAGACATTATGGAATTAGGGATGCTTCTCTTGATTTATTATCTTCGTATTTAAGCAATAGGGTTCAGTATGTCGAAGTAAATGGTAGTAGGTCCTCTGGTCTTCCGCCAAGTATGGGCGTGCCTCAAGGATCCATTCTAGGTCCGTTTCTATTTTTAGTTTATGTCAATGACTTGCCGTTTCTTGCTCAGGGTTTGTGCGACATTGTTTTATTTGCAGATGATACTTCACTCGTTTTCAAAGTAAACCGTAAGCAAACTAATTTAGATGAAGTTAACGAATCTCTCGCACAAGTCCTGAACTGGTTTACTGCTAACAATTTGCTTTTAAATGCTGCCAAAACAAAATGCTTAAAATTCTCTATGCCCAATGTTAAAAGCCTTAGTAATAATCTGATTTTAAACGGTGAGGTCCTTCGTTTTGTAGACACTACTGTATTTTTAGGAATAACGTTGGATAGTAAGCTGCAATGGGGTGCTCATATATTAGCTCTAGCAGGAAAACTAAGTTCAGCTGCTTATGCAGTTAAAAAAGTGAGGCAGCTAACGAATATAGAGACAGCAAGATTGGTATACTTTAGTTACTTTCACAGCTTAATGTCCTATGGTGTTCTTTTGTGGGGTAGGGCTGCAGACATCGAATCTATTTTTATTCTTCAGAAGCGTGCAGTTCGAGCTACCAGGGCGGGTCAATAAGTCCGTGACTTTTTGGGTTTCCCGCCTCTTAATTGAAATAGCAAGACTGCTCCTGTCAAGAGTCATCTGTCAATTGACTCTTGACAAAAATTAAACAAGATTTGACATTTAGTTTGTTTTTGACAGCCGTTTATATCAGACTACCACGTTGACTAAGAAGAAAATGAAAAAAAGTGAATTTCGTGTGCTCATAAATCATCATTTTTTGCGAAAAAAATCTACTACGTAAACCAAATCTAAGCTTGATAAATATTATGACGACTCTGCACCATCCATTTCTATGGTAAAAAGTGGTTTACTGAATTTTTATTTAGCCGTACAAGCACATAAGATGCCGAACGTTCTGGACGCCCAGTTGAGGTCTCCACATCCGAAACAATTAAAAAAAATCACGATACAGTTTTAGTCGATCAGCGATTGAAAGTGAAAGAGATTGCGGAAGCCACAGGCATCTGATATGGCTCAGTGGTTTCTATTTTGAATCATAATTTGGGTATGAGAAAGCTTTCAGCAAGATGGGTGCCGCATTTGCTCACAATCGACGACAAATGCAAACGTGTGACAATTTCGCAGGAATGTTTGGCTTTGTTCAATTGCAATGTGAACGAAATTTTGCGCCGTTTTGTAACCGTAGATCCACCACAACATACCGGATACCAAACAACAGTCAAAATAGTGGGTTTCTCGGGGTGAATCGGCGCCAAAGAAGGCAAAGGTGGGTTTGTCAGCCAAAAAAGTCATGGCGACTGTTTTGTGGGATGTACGCGGTTTTATCCACATTGACTACCTTCAAAAAGGAAAAAACAATCAATGGTGAATATTACAGCAACTTATTGGGTCGATTTGATGAGGCATTGAAAGAAAAGCGACCGCACTTGGCCAAGAAAAAAGACCTTTTCCACCGGGGCAATGCTCGGGTGCACACATGTGCAGTTTTCATGGTAAAACTTCATAAATTTGGTAACGAGTTGCTCTCTCATCCGGCCTATTCACTAGATCTAGTTCCGTTTGATTATTTTTCGTTCCCAAATTTGAAGAACTGGCTCGGCGGAAAGAGATTTGCCACCAATAACGAAGTCACTTTACACACAAATGCCTATTTTGAAGACCTCGACAAAATACAATTTTTGGAAGGCATAAAATAATTGGAGAAACGTTGGGCTGAGTGTATAGATCTCGAAGGAGACTACGTTGAATAATAAAATAAGTTTTTAACTAAAAAGCTGTGTTTTATGCTAAAAGTCACGGACTTATTGACCCGCCCTCGTATTTACAATCTTGAATCGAATGTTTCATTGAGAGATCGTTTTAAGGAAATAGGTATTTTAACAGTTGCTTCACAATATATATATGCTAATATAATATATATTAAGCAAAATATTGAACAGTATGATAGAAATGGCGACATTCATAGCATTGGTACGAGGAATAGGCATAAGTTGATAGGTCCACAACATCGCCTACATAAGGTACATAACACTTTTGCGGGACTCGGTATACGTTTATTCAATAAACTGCCTAAGCATGTAATGGATCTACCTTTACTAAACTTTAAAGCATTTGTAAAAAATCAGCTATTATCGAAAGGCTATTATACAATAAACGATTATATTAATGACAAAAACTCATGGGCTTAGATTTCAATTATCGTGATTTCATGTTGCTTGTTCCATGGTGTAGATTGTGGCTTAACCTAGATAGTTGTGCGGATGTTATGTTACTACCTTATTACTTTCTTTTACAGTTTTATTTGTTATTGTAACGATAGAAATACTTCACTTGCATTTGTAAATGTATTTAATTATATTATCTAAATGGTATTCTATTCCATTCTCAACTACTTAAAGATTAACAAAATCAACTTGACGACACAAATGCTTGTGTGTTAATTTCTGTCGGATATCGCAGTGACGAGATGACTGATGAACGTGCCATGCAATTAAAGCTTTTTTAAATCAATTTATTAACAATGAAATTTTTTTTATCAATTAAACTTTAAATTGCTATGCATGTAAGATTTGCTTGCACACATCATTCTTCACGCTGCTGTTGGTAATTGTAACAAAGTCAAATTATTATTTTTGAAAAGAGTGGCCTGAGTTTCTTGGCCACATTCTTCTCAGAGCTCTACTATAGTCGTCTGCGAAAGTGGTAGTAGTTTGGCAGACATTTTTCTCTATACTATTCTACTACATGTATAACGATTTGCATGTGTTACTTTGTAACCTAAGTGAATAAAGCTATTTGACTTTGACTTTATTTTTGCAAAACAACCGGGTTTGATTCCCGGCTGGGTACAGTATCTTTTTCAAATGTATGAATGCAGTTTCTCTTTTTAAAATCGGTGTCATGGTTCCTAAGAACAAAACATCGTATGACTTATAGTTGAAGACTTTCCCCTACTGACCCCTTTGAATGAGCCACCCTGTATATTACAATGTGTAATGTAAGTGTTGTTGTTTGCAGGCGCGGCGCGGGGCAGCCCGGGTCGCTTGCGGCTGGCGCTGGGCGCGGCGCAGCGGCACGTGCGCTCGGCGGCGCAGCTGTTCCGCCTGGCGCAGGACGCGCTGCGCCACGCCGCGCCGCCCGCCGCGCCGCACCACCACCGCGACCTGCTCGCCGCCGCCTTCGAGCTGGGCCTGCAGGTACACCTACGACAACTATCTACTGCGCACGCTCCATCCCCATCCATCACCAGCAGCGCACGTGTCACGTGGATAAGGGGTAGGCCCTTATCCATCGGGTTGTCTGATAGGGAGATAAAAGAAACTCAAGGAAACGAGATTTTTTTTTTTTTAGCGTAACAACAATTACTCGGTGCATTTTATATAAGATATATAAGAAAAGTAGTTAAAAAGACTTAAGTCCGATACAGGTCTGGAAGAGTCCCGCTATAGTAATTGCGGAGACCACTTATCTCGAGTGATAACAGCAAATCGAGCCGCAACTCGCACTCGTCTCCGCAGCATTCGTATAACTATAAAAGCTTAAAATTATTTATTATATTTTGTCTCAAAAAGACGCCACAGGCCGCTGTTCTTTCAGTGAGAACTAACTCTAAGGGCCAGATTCAGAGACCGCACTTTGACTTTACTTTGAAGGAAAGTTCGACTTTGATACAAAAACGAGATATAAGGCCCAGATTCAAAGTAAACTTTTCATGCGAAAGATTACTTTAATGTTTTTCAAATTCAGAGATAATACTTAACTAGACTTTGCTAAAGTAAAGTCAAAGTGCGGTCTCTGAATCTGGCCCTAAGGCTTGACCCACAAGCGCAGGATCGAAGCGACGCATCGTGTTTCGTCGATACACATCTGTACGCGCCGTTATTCGTATTTAACATTTTCGTCCGTTTTGGTCGACGTAGAATACCCGCGGCGATGTACGCTTTACTCCAAACAAAACCATACCATAACAATATAATTTCGCCCGCGATTGTCTCATCTAAAATACGTACAATAAAAAAGCTCGATAGTATTCACTTTACTTAAATAATCTAGGGAACCAGGATGTATAAATATTATTAATCATTGACTTCTATAGAACTTATTTTAATAGTTTTATCAATAATTACAGGTATTACGGATGACCTTATCTTCAGTGAACTGGCGGAGACGGGAGATGGTTCGTTGGTTAGTGACATGCGCGACGGAACTGGGACTCGACGCTCTGTTATCTATCATGCAGAATTGGTGAGTGTATAACTATTTGCACTAATTATACTACTATAGAAAACACGTTATCATATGAGTACTCCAGAAAAAGATAAATACAATACAATACAATACAAATAAACTTTATTGTACACCAAAAATAAATAAAGAACATATTTACAATTAACTATTAGTTGGTACATGGGCGGTCTTATCGCTAAAAGCGATTTCTTCCAGACAACCCTTATAAATGGACATGATGAATAAGAAGTAGGTGAAAGCAGTAGTTGGCATACCTTATGATAAATATTACTTATATACAAATATATAAACTAATAAAAACGATAAATCCTATATTGGTACTCTTTTAATACAAATGAACATTCACATATTACACATAAATATATAAGTATTAAATACAGATAAAATTTAAATACATATCTCAATAAATAATATACAACAAATTTTGTTATTATTGGTTTAAGTAGTAGTTACGAACGCTATTTTTAAAAATGCCAATACTTTCGGAATGCCTTATCTCATTCGGCAAAGCATTCCACAATCTAATTGCCAAAATTGTAAAAGAGCTGTCGTAAAACCTAGTAGTGTGCAATGGCATTGTCAATTTCAAGCTTTCCGATGATCTCAGGCACTTCACGTGCGAATCATGAAGATACTCAAAACGCTCTTTGAGATATGAAGGGGCAAAAGGATTAAACAAAATATTGTAAAGTAATGAAAGGATATGAGTATTCCGGCGAAGTCGAATTGGTAACCACTCGAGCTTTTTACGAAAATCGGAAATGTGATCATACTTGCGCAATCCAAATATAAATCTTATGCAGACATTTTGAAGTCGCTCAAGTTTATCTAATTGGTTCTCGGTAAGGTCTGGATAGCTGGCATCGGCATAATCTAAGATGGGAAGTAAAAGGGAATTTGCAAGAGCAATCTTGGTAGCGGTCGGGAGAAAATTACGTAGCCTGCGTAAAGAACCAATCGACGCAAACATTTTCCTACTAACCTCCCTTAATTGGTCATTCCAGGACAGTTCGGAATCCACAAAAACGCCTAGATCCCTTACCTTCGTACTGTAAGGAATAACTGTGCCGTCAAAAGTAACCTGTGGGAGGTTAGACCAGTTAATTCCACAAACCTTCCTGGAACTGCCAATAATAATAGTTTGTGTTTTAGTAGGATTTATTTTGAGTCCATACGAGCAGCTCCAGTCACTGAGTCGTGCTAGGTCAGAATTAATGATATTAATAGCCATTGCTAAGTTGTCCGGTTCTGCCTGAGTATATATCTGCAGGTCATCAGCATAAAGGTGATAAGAAGAAAGAATATTATTTGTAATAGAGTGAATAAAAATAGAGAAAAGAAGTGGAGAAAGAACGCTGCCCTGAGGCACACCGACATGAGTATGATTCCATGAGGAGTAAGTTTCGTTCACGCGAACACGCTGTCTACGACCATGCAGGTAGCTAAGAAACCAGTCAATCACTGTAGGAGACATGTTAAGAGAGGACATTATCCCTATTAAAATGTCGAAATCTACAGTGTTGAAGGCGTTGGAAAAGTCCAACAAAGCGAGGACCGTAAGACGTCCGTTCTCCATACCATATCTGATGTCATCCGTAATATTCACCAGGGCTGTGACAGTACTATGACCGGGACGAAAGCCAGATTGGAGAGGGTTCAAAAGATTATTGTTGGTCAAAAATGTACTGAGCTGGTTGTGGACCAACCGTTCTAAGACTTTGGAGAGGAAAGGAAGAATAGAAATTGGGCGATAGTCTGAGCAAGAAACAGGTTTAGATTTTTTAGGCTAGATAAAAGATATTATATAAGAATAGAAGACACGTAAGTGCAAGCGAGATAGATATAGAGAAATGATGATGATGATAATCTATGGACTACTAAATCTATACTTAATATTATAAAGAGGTAAAGTTTGTATGTTTGTGAAGTTGTAGCGGGTAATCCCTGGATCTACTGAACCGATTATAAAAATTATTTCTGTGTTGAATATTACATTTATCGGGGAGTGTCATAGGGTCAGCTAGTATAATATACGTAGAAAAGGGCACGCGTTATTTCTCATGGGGTAGGCCCTGAGATACTACTCAGCGACAAGTTTTACTTAAATTCAAATTGCTTTATTTCATAAAATTTATCACAAATTGATTAAAATTGTCGTTTACAATTTACTTAAAACTAGCTGCCCTGTGCCCACTTCGTTGGGCGGCGAAAAAACGCGTCCCCTTTTTCAACATATTTAATTACTGCTCCACTCCTATTAGTCATAGCGTAATACTATATAGCCTATGACACTCCCCGATAAATAGACTATTCAACACAGAAAGAATTTTTAAAATCGGTTCCGTAGATCCAGAGATTACCCCCTACGAAGTCACAAACACAGAAACTTTTGAAATGAGAACGGGACGCGAGGTTCACATTTCAGCGAGGTCTCTAGATAATGTCATCATCATCATAACAGCCCATTAATGTCCCACTGCAGGGACGGGCCTCTTCCCGTGACGGAGGTTTACTTGGCCTACTAATACCACGCTGGCCAGACGAATTGGCATAGGGTTTAATTTCAAGTTTTCCGTAAAGATAGTAGTTACGGTTATTCCTTTAGTCGGTTTTTACGACACCCATGGAATGAGATGGGGTGGTGACATATTGTATTCTTACTCCGTCACCACACGGATATGATAATGTGACTGTGGTATAATCGTATCTATTTATTTTACTTTTAAAAATATATTCTGGCATTTTTATTTATAAGGTCAAATATTATTTTCAGGTACGAGTTATTTACGCCAACAGAGGCGACAGGGCCTGTTGCTGCGGCGGCCATGTCTCACGCTACTGCTCTACGGCTAGGCCTCAGCTTCGAACAGCAAGAGAAACTCAGTGCGTGTGCTAGGACCCTCGCTTTACAATGCGCTGCTAAGGTAAATAACTTTTACTGACTGTAATAACGTAATTTGTTGGATATTTGTTTGTTTGTTTAATCTATCGCGGTTTTTTGGGTCATCATCTGTACAGTTTCGCACTGTACATTTTAGCTGACCAACCTTTTTACGATATAATATAAATTAAATTACAACAAAATTTTAGTTAATGTGCAAATACTGCAACGCGGTAAACAACATTAGAGAAAGAAAACACTTAGTCGTACCTACTTGTTTTTACTACGTAAATAAAGTGGATATAAACGAAGTTATCTTTCATCTCAGCACACCCTACAACTAAACCTCAAGCTCAACGAGCACAAGTGTACACACCATACAATGTACAGTCAGCCCCAAAAGTCGCTAAACACATTTTAAATTCCAAAACTGCTGAACACTGAAAACGTCATAAGTCAGTGTCGCAAAAAGAGTACAGAATAAGCTTTACATACAAAACGACCATAACACGCTGAACACGGTTATTCCAAAAGTAGCTGAACCCTAGTATTTTTAAAAGAAACTGAACACCAGTATTCGAAAAGTATCAGAACACGAGTATTTCAAAAGTAGCTGAACACCATTAAATACAAAAGTAGGTTAAGAAATCATATTATCAATGTTATTGCCTGTCAATATACTTTTGATGTTCTTGATGTAAAGCGAATTTTGGTCCTTTGACCATGTAAAATAATTTGACATATGTTTTAAAGTTTAATTAATAATCACAATTTTACAATTATATTAAACAATTAAAAACTCTTATTACAGTGTTCAGATACTTTTTAGAAAACTAGTGTTCAGTTACTTTTAAAAATACTAGGGTTCAGCTACTTTTGGAATAACCGTGTTCAGCGTGTTATGGTCGTTTCGTATGTAAAGCTTATTCTGTACTCTTGTTGCGACACTGACTTATGAAATTTTTTGTGTTCAGCAGTATTGCAATTTAAAATGTGTTCAGCGACTTTTGGGGCTGACTGTACATCATCATAAGCCAATTGACGCTTACTGATGGACATAGGCGTCCACCAATTATTTCTACATTACGCGGTCGCGCTTGTGGTTTGATGAGTCTTGTGCAAGAACTTGCGCACCGAGGGTTCCGTAAAAACCAATTTATTTATTTTCCCGTCAAAATGCGATGACGTCAGGACGACTCAGGACTCAGCTGTTAAAAATATTTTCCCTCCAAAATTCTATGACGTCACGACTTATCTGTCAAAAATTCTGTGTCGCCACGAATCATCTGTCAAAAATTCTGTGACGTCACGACTCAGCTGTCAAAAATTATATGTCGTCACGACTCAACTTTCAAAAATTCTACGACGTCACGACTCAGCTGTTAAAAATTATAAAGAGTGTGTGTCGTGTGGCAGGACCCGCCGGGCTGCGCGCTGAGTGCGCTGTCGGTGTGCGAGGGCTCTGCGGGGGCGTTCGAGGCGGCGTGTGCGGCGGTTGGCGGCGCGGCGGCGCGTGGCGCGCTCGCGTCCAGCCAGCTGTTCGCCGTGGCGCGCTACATGGAGCAGCGTGGCCAGCCCGCGCGCGCCATGCGCCTCGCCACGCTCGCCATGCGCAACCTGCATCTGCATTACAACCAGGTACAGTACACCACTACACTACCTCGGCGGCTCGCGTCCAGCCAGCTGTTCGCCGTGGCGCGCTACATGGAGCAACGTATCTTAGCAAAAGTTAATCAATGGAGTCCTTAATTCAGTAATACTTTTAATTCAGTATAATAGTTATAGTAAAGTTATTTCTCTAATACAAATATGTATTTATGTTTCCAGGACACACATCCAGCGATAGCGGACATTCACTGGGCGGTCGCGTTGGCCCACTCGCTGGGTCGTGCGGAGTTGCAGGCGATGTTACCACTCCTTGTGAAAAACGTGCAGTGTGCGCCAGTACTTGTGAGTAGATACTGATTATTTTTTAATAGGGCACATCGAAGAATCGATAGCCGATGTACAAATTATTGTCCTCCAATTGATGTTTGTAAAAGTTCCCGCGACACGTAATCGCTAGTGAAGTAATAATGTATGTTTCCCCCCGCAGTCGGACGTGCTGCGTCGCTGCTGCGTGGCGGCGGCGGGCTGCTCGCGCTCGCGCGCCCCGCGGCCGCCCACGCCGCTGCGGCCGCTGCTGGAGGCGGCCCTGCGCGCCTACGCCTCCACCACGCACGCGCGCCTGGCGCACATCTCCCCCAGACACTACGCGGACTTCGTCGACTTCCTAGGTGACCGCTCTTTTATACTCTTGTCGATAGGTGGCGCCCTAACTGTGATATACTCGTATATAAAACGCCTGCTTTTGTTTTAAATACAATATTTATCTTATTGAAAAACGTTGCAAGTGTATAATACAAATACTTTATTGCCTTTTCTAACAACTTTTTAGACAACAATTTGCATTATTCCTTCTAAGTATTTGCGAATTATGATTTTTATCCTTTTTAGCTTTCTTAATAGCTTCGCCATCGACTTTCTAATATCTCACTTTTATTACGTCCAATAAATGTGTCTAAATTATCTTAAAAGCCACTTTTCATACTTTTGTTTTTATAAACAAAAATTATTTAGATATTGTTGAGGTCATACTAAACAATTATGTTTAATTACCATTGTATAAGACAAGCATATCAACGAACATTATATAAAATACTTCACAAAAATAAAGATTATTTTTTTCGTTTCAGGCAAAGCCCGTGACACATTCGCTCTAGCGCCGGACGGCCCTCATCAATTCGCAGCGTTACTACAAGAAATAAAACTTAAATATAAAGGCAAAAAGAAATTAATGTTCCTCGTTAAAGAAAGATTCGGATGAACATATAATAATTATTATATAATATTTATTATTTTGATATTATATAATACTATATTATTATCAAAACCCACCGAATTATCAATCATTTAATTTCGTCTCAGCATTCCAATAAATAGATAAAATAAACTTTTTTATTAACAATATTTTAAGTAACAGTAAGAAGGACATGACAAGAAATCTTACTTTATTAGTCTCTTTAATTTAGTTTATATACAAGTATTGTTAATTATTTTTGCAGCGAATAATACTTTACTTGCCAGGGCGTGGCAGAATACAAAATATTGAATCAACGTCGTGAATTATATGCTTTAAAAAAAACGCGTCCTCGATGTTATGCTACCAATTTTATTAAAATAATATTTAGGTTTATTTTAAACCGCTCTATATTTTATTCTACTCTGTGAATAATAGATCAAAATACTTCAAAAATCGGTCGATTTTTATCTATCATGAGAGTACATTTCTGGACATAGGCCTCGCCAATACCACGCCAATCATATAATAAAACATCTACGTCTTTATTAGACGGTCGGGCACACTCCAAAAACTTACAGCTGTTAAAAATCTCAAATTAAGCATTAAGTAATTATTCGCTGCAATTGTAATAGTAACATGCCTTCAGAACGCACCGCGTTTTTCACTGTATTTTGTCCTTACAATTAATTAGTAATGTCAATTTAACTAATTGGTTTGTGCAATCGTTGTTTTGATTTAATGTTTTTGTTTTATATTTTGTTGTTAACGTGCAATAAGCTTATGTTAAGCTGCCATGTTAAAAAGACAAAATAAACTTACGTTACAAAGTTTTATGTGTTAATTAAATGAGTAAAAACTTACGATTTTCCGTTGTAGTTTAGGCAAAGTCCAATCACGCACATGATTTATCATTAGTAAGAAAATGTGTGGGTTCCCATAAAAGTAATGTGTTACATTATAAAAAGAAACGAGGAAATAATTCCTTTTGTTTGATCGGTAATAAAGACCCATGTCGAACTTGGCTCCACTACGGACCTGTTTGCTAAAATTGACCGATATTTAAATGTCATATTAATTTAGTTAAATATACCTTGAGAGGTGAGTTCGAATATCGAAGGGTTTTGTTAGAAAAAAAAACCGTAACGGTGAAAATAATTACCTCAAATAAGGTACACAACGTGTATCACGCCGTCTACCAAACCAGTCTATTTAAAAAAAAGTATTATTTTTATTTAATAATGTTTTATATACGGATGACCTCGTAATTTTCATTTTGTATAATCGTAAGAAATGATCTCAATAATTCCATTTGTGTACATAAAATTTGTAAATATAGTGAAGGCAAGCTAAGTAGTTAATGTAATTAAGTGGTATGTGCGATAATTGCGTCTTGTATAAATAATGTAACAGTATATCGGTATATTCCGGTATGATATGATTGAATAAGTAATCGCACAAATCGCAATTTTTAGTATTAGAGTGCGCCATTCGTATAGCGTCCAATAGAAATGGTTTATTACATAAAATATGACACAACACCAAAGAGATTTATAGTAAGTTGATGTGTGAGAGAAGCAGCGCCATCATTTCAGTATTCTGTATCTGTATTCTGTAGATATTCGTTTATTTAAGCTACATTCTCTTTATTTTTAATAGGTCCACAGAAAAACGGCAAAAAATATCAGAGTTCTGAATGTTTATTTAAAAAGGCTTTTGCTTTAGAAATTAATAGTTAAGAGTTAGATTTTTATATTTTTACGTGTCTCAAGTTTTTTGAATAGATATAATAACAGACGCCGAATTTGACTCTCAACTATTGATGGATATTTAACCTTATGTCTGCGTATTAAATCATATTGTCATGAAGGCACACAAGAGACTATTTTACGACTTAATTGAAGTGTAAAGTATATTATAAACATAAGTACAATCAGTGAAAACTAAAGAGAGGTGTATGAAAAGATATTTTTATGCAGTTTCACTTCATGACAATGTTGAATTTTATTAATTAGGTCAATTCAGACAAAAAAAATACATTTAATAACTATTTGTACATAATATTATTAAGTAAAACACATGTTATGTATTACTTTATTTTACGTTCATGTTTTTACTTTTTCACACTTATAACAACAAACAAGTAATAAAAAGTAACAAATTTGTTTGTTTTTGTTTTAATTAATAATATTATGAGTAAATAGTTATTATTATACCTTTTTGTTACTGTCATATGATTAACAAGGACACTTTGTTAAACAAGAAACAGGTCGTACCTATATGTAACTGAGCCGCATTTCTTGTCTATCTCACTTGTTACACACTCATAAGTTGATTTCATTGAATATTCATAATTATTTTAATTTCTATAACACAATATTTTTCTCGTTTAGATGTAGTATATAAAATTTTAACAAGAAGTGCATTTATAAAAATAGAAATGAATAATATTTAAAATAGACGATGTATGAATAGTGTTCAGAGTATAGGGTGAATTGAATAGATTATAGACTTAAATGAAGGGACTTTTGTACTTTTTGTGGTGTGTATGAGGGTTAGGCAAAAATTATTTTGGCATTGTACAAAAACAAATTAAGTATGTTGTATAATTTTGTTTCATTTAACATAATTTTGCCAACCCTAAAATGTGTCAAATACAAAAAAAAACAGGACATAAGTACTCATTGTAATATTGATATAAATGTAAATATAAATATATGATTTTTAGTTAGATCGCTGATAGTAGACACATCCAATATCTTCCTTAACAAAAATAGAGCAACAAGCAAAGAAATAATAACTGATAGTTAGTCAGACAAAGTAGGAAAGACTCATAGTATGTATGATAATGTACCGCTTTATACACAAACATTAGCCTTGTGGGTGCGTGAGCGCGGCCTCGGCAGGGCGCGGCTTGAACTATCACTGCCATGCCACAGTTACCATCAGCAGAGTAAGGGTCGTAGCAGATACATCATAACGTAAACGGATCGGCACCGTCTCGCCTTTTTTCTCGGTATCAAACGTCAAAAATCCGATAACGTTACGATCCCGATTAGTGTGCGTTGTAGTAAAGAGTTTCATACAAATAATACTGAACGGCTCAAGTTGATACAATGCCGATCCCTTTACCTTTTGATATAGGTATGTGCCACGAGCCTAACTCTACGTGCCGTGTCCGACGAGATGCGCTAACCATATCTCATATTATACATCGGGACCATATTTAGCTTTCGTTAAGTTTAAACATACGTACAAATAATATAACACCAATGTAGAAATCATAAGTCCTCTCATAATGTCTTCAATGCAAATAATAATAAATAAATTAGTTGATACAATATATTTATTAGAATATTGACAGCTATATATGTTCCCGATTCAAAAACTTAAATAAAGTAATTCGCAAAGGAGACATAACCTCAAAATATAAAGGTTCCTAGATAGAAATATTTTGTTAAATAATTTGGAACTCTTATCGTCTATTCATTGCGCAAGTCTACAGACAGAATGAGGTTACGTAATGTTAAATAAAAATAATAAGAAAAACAAAGCTTTATAGATATTATATGAGAAATTGGTATGTTTATGGATCTACCAACAGAATACTTTGAATTAAAATTAGTCGTTTGTTTGCCAATCTTGCTCTATTCTGTAGACAAACACAAAATCTAAATGTATAGAAACTTTAAAGAGATGGAAAAATAAGTTTCGGGATTATGTTTTCATTGCATATTATAGTAATACCAATCTATTTCTGTCTGAATAAAACCATTGCGTACATGGTAGTGAAAATTATTTTTTGTATGAAAAGAGAAATTAATTTTCAAAGGAAATTTGAATAATGTAGAGCAATAATTTTGTAGCCTTTGGCCGGTCTGTTGTGATTTGAATGTGTTAACAACTTTATTGGTTGTTTATGATACATGTGAGCTATATTAAAAGTTTGTAAAGTTAAAATCATCTGTGATTTTTTTTTAATTTAAAAACTTTGTAAGTCTGGTAGTCTCCGATATTGTTTTGTAATATTTATTCTATTTAAATATTGACTTGCCAATTGTATCTCATGCAAAATATTTGACCTCAAGTGCCTTCAGGCGAGTCCAAATGAGCCAGGCCGGCCTCTTATAATTATTTTATATTCTTTTACTTACTCTGTCAGTGGTTATACTTATTGTAATTGTGTTGTACGTAAAACGTGGACACCCTTCAGTGCTGGTATTATGAAGGTGATAATTTCAATATAAATAATTCAAAAACATTTTGTTGTTTTATTTATTGTTGGGATGTAGAAAGTTGCTTGACGTTGTTGTTGTTGGAACTAAATGGAGGGGGGCTATTGTTGACCATTAAATTGTTTTCCACCTTTAGAGTAGGTAAATGTTCGTTGCATATCATAAAACGTTCGTTCAATGTCGTACAACAAAAAAGTAGCTAGAGCATTATTATTAACCCTTTCACAGTGCCGCCAGCAGATATAATAGTAAAACAATGCACGTGTACCATATAAGGTACACTGCTCTGGGAACGTTTTAACACGTATCAGTTTGAAAAATGAATCTTAAAGGGAAAGGTTCACTAGGGGACAAATGTCCGACGACATGTGTCGGCGACATGTCAAGCAATGAGTTTTAATTTCGATGGGTCAAAATTGGTAGTAAAGCAATTGTACGGTCAACTATACATACGTCGTCATTGCACGGCAAAGGGTTTAATTTTTTAGGTACTTAATCAAAAAAGTATTGCTGTACAAATATGATTTATTTAATGAAATAGTAAATAAATAGCTCCGAGTGGTGACGGAGTAAGAATACAATGTCACCACCCCATCTCATCCCATGGGTGTCGTAAATACCGACTAAGGAACTATGCGTGAATATTATCTTTACGTAATAAAAAGAAGGAAAACTAGAAATTAAACCCTATACCAATCCGTTTGGTCAGCGTGGTATTAGTAGGCCAAGTATCCCTTCGTCACTGGTGGAGGCCCATCCCTGCAGTGGGACATTAATGGGCTGTTATGATTAAATAAATAACTACATACCCCAAGTTAGTATCTATTTATTGTAGGGATACAACGTATATTATTATATATTTTTTTTACTTAACACTATAGATAACAAAATAAAATTAGGTACAGTTTTAACAAAAAATGTTCATATTTAATCACGTCTAACAAAACTAATAGCTACAAATTCGCCTACAATAGGTCGAATATTTCATTTTCGCCTATTCCTCTCTTCAGATTGATAACAGTGAAATAACCCCGTGTAGGTACGCGAAACGTAGTGCACTTATAATAACACTAGTTAAATTCCATAAGCACAAATATCCTTACAAAGCTAGATATTTTTATAATTAATTACCTATAGCTAGCCAAATCGTATTCCCTTGCTACTTGATCCATTCAATCCCTGTTAATGTTCACGTTCGCACATTAGAGACGTCGCAAGTGAGTCAATAGTTGTTCTAATAAGTAACTCACTGCTTTTATTAATACAAAACTAACGTTTCCTTTTCCCACTTGATTTACGTTGCTTTAAAAACTTTTTAATAAGACTTCTTCTTCCTTCTGGTTCCCTATGTCCATCAACATTATCAACTTTTTTTTCAAAAACTTCTAATGAACTTAATCTAATTTCATCTTTTGTTTTTTGAGTATTCTGTGTTTGTAGATCTCGTTTCCCAGGCCTTTGGGCGGCTTCTTCCTCTTCTGTGTCTTTGTATAGTTCATCATATCCTATTACTAAAGGAGGTAGTATAATAAGGCCTGCATGCCGTTCAGTCACTTCCTGGTAAATATAAATATTGATATATTTTAGACAGCGCGTTACAGTTTTAACAAATCACTTATGGTTCTCTGGTGACGGAGTAAGAATACAATATGTCACCACCCCATCTTATCCGATGGGTGTCGTGGGGGCCGACTGAGGGACTATCCATATCCGTGAATATTATCTTAACGAAATAAAAAGAAGGAAAACTAGATATTAAACCATATACCAATCCGTTTGGCCAGCGTGGTTTTAGTAGGCCAAGTATCCCTCTGTCACAGGAGGAGGCCCGTCCCTGCAATGGGACATTAATGGGCTGTTACGACTTATGGTTCAGAACATGCTTCCTTTAGTGAGGGAGGGAAACTTGGCCTACTAATACTTATAATAGGCATAACATTTATGTCAAGTTTTACTTGATTTGCTTTTATAGCGTAGTAATTGTTTCAATCAATCAACTAGCCTATTGTAGTCCACTGCTGGACATAGGCCTCTCCCAACACGCGCCACAGAACTCGGTCCTGCGCCTTCCGCATCCAGTCCAGTAATTGTTTAGTTAGTAAGAAATTATTTTATGCCGAACACCATGTCTATGAAACTGGCGGGTAGCCAAAAAGTATATAAATAATAAAATTAATTGACTAAAATCCTGACTGATGATCCTGCCGAACGATTAGTCAAGCATTGAGATCAATAGATTGCAAAATAACAGTAGGTATACGGTCTGAATTTTAATATTAGAGGCCTTTGAAGCATGAACAAATAGACCAATTAAACTGGAAAATCATGTAGAAAAGTATAATATAACCATATTATCTATACTAATATTATAAAGAGGTTAAGTTTGTGTGTTTGTGACGTTGTAATCTCTGGATCTAATGAACCGATTTTAAAAATTCTTTCTGAGTTAAATAGTCCATTTATCGGGGAGTGTCATAGGCTATAGGTATAGTATCACGCTATGACTGATAGGAATGGAGCAGTAATGAAATATGTTAAAAAAAGGGTCGCGTTTTTTCGCCGCCCAACGAAGTGGGCACGGGTCACCTAGTAATTTATAATTCGATAATTCGGTGTGCGTTACCCCAGCAAAATTGTTGTCGAAATTTGACATATTTGTTTATCTTATTAGTTCGCTAGCCCTAGCCCCTGTATATGTTTGTGTAGTTTTTGGAATTAGTTCGGTCCTAATTTTAAAGATATTTGACAAAAACAGTTGCTGCTGGCGTAACGTTACCGGGATAGATATTCTACGATAAATGGGATTTTTGAAAAAAAACTTTAGTTTCAAAAAACTTTAAATAAGACATCGCTGTGGTAGCAGCAAGCAAGGCTCAAATTTTTTGAAGCTCCACCTTGAGTTGAGCTACCTATGACAATGATTTCAGGCGATCGGAATAATTTTAAGTTGCGTTTCTGTTACTATTAGGCTTTATTAAACGACAGGCCTTATTGGCCGCACTTACCTTACCTACTTCTGCAGTTTTTTTTGCCTCAATGGTAGCAAATAGCACGACTAAACTAAAGTATAAAAATAAATACATTGTTGACTTTGTCGTAACATATCGCTATTATGTTTTCAGTTTTATTATTGCTCGTAAATATTTTAATTTAGTTGCAATAACACGCTACAACTGCATTGTGTAATTACAAATTTTGTATTCTTTTATCAATTTCTTATCTATAAGTATTTAATAAGAAAGTTCTGTTAAAATTTAAATAATGGTTGTGACTTTACGAGGTTAAATGTTTTAAAACAGGACACGAGGAAGGTTCATCATAGTCTCGCCGTTATACATATACTTAATATAATACTTTATATCAGTTCTCTTGGCGGTAACGAGTAAGTTACTCGTCTATCACACAGTTACTCGGAGTAACTACTGCACAAAACACATTACAATAAAAAATACAATCAACTTAATTCTAAACATTTACCCCCTTACTCGTAAACGCCTCTTAAATTTTAGTCAATTGATTAATTAGCATAGACTCTTACATTGTTTGGTATACGGTTGGTTTTGTAATAAAAATCTCGCTAAACAATGATGAAATTTAATATGCGTTTATGAGTAAGGGGGTTAGATCTAGATTGTAACGTAACACTATGTGCATACTACGAAATCACAATATGAAAAACTTATACTAAAAAAGATAAAAGTAAAATACGCGAAATAGCACAATACTTACACCAAATTAATGAATGAAGAATCACGGGTTTAAAGCCAACAGGGTCATAATGTCAATAATTTTGTGATTGCTCTTTGCCATCTCGTTACATAGACGAGCCATCCTGGTCAAACTTATATAATATTAACCCAAAAATTACTCAGTCTTCATTTTCATCTCCAAAACTTTATTTTTATATGTTGTAGCCTGACCTATATGGGTCTACTCAGAGGGCTCATGGTCACTCAGAGGGTAATGGAGAGAGCTATGTTGTAGTCTGACCTATGGGCCTACTCAGAAGGCTCATGGTCACTCAGGGGCATTGAAGAGAGCTATGTTGGGCGTTTCCCTGCGTGATCGAATCAAAAATGAGGAGATTCGCAAGAGAACCAAAGTAACCGACATAACCGGTTAAAGACGCGACAAGCATATAGCGATAACGCGGAGAACCGACAGCTGTTTGGGCAGAAAGATTCTGGAATGGCGACCGCGTACCGGAAAGCGCTGGTGTGGAAGGCTGGAAGACGATATATGAGGGAAGCACAGGACCGCACAAGGTGGCAATGCTTGGAGAAGGCATATGTCCAGCAGTTGACGTCGATTGGATGTATGATGATTTCTAAATAAACTTTGTATGAATTATACAAGTTTTTTTTATTTCTTTTCAAATTTAATCGCGGACAAAGTCGCGTTCACAGCTAGTACTTACAATAATAATTGGTATCTAAACTTCATCCGGATGCAGATGGTCTTCTTCTAACGGTATCACATGGTCAGCCTTCACGGGATCAGTCTCTGGGATCGAGTCTGGCAGCTTAGATAACTCAACTCCTGACTCCCTCATCAGTACAAGTAATGATGATAAAGAACTGGTTAACTGTAAGAAAAAAAAAGATAAGTTGTTTATTTTAAAGCACATAGAAACTAACGAAAAACATAGATCAATTAAATTTACGTTTTTTTATTCGCGGTTTAACACACAAAATAGGACTTAGCTAATCGCTGTAGCGTCACACAGACACTACAGTGCTGGTATTCTGTTCTGTTACATGTAAAGAGTAACAATTACTTTTTACATTTCATCATATCAGCCAATAGACGTCCACTGCTGGACATAGGCCTTCTCCAAGTATTGCCACCTTGCGCGGTCCTGTGCCTCCCCCATCCATTGGCCACTCGCCGTCCTAACTAGGTCGTCAGTCCACCGTGTGAGGGATTGTACCTATATACTTTTTACATTTACTTACTTATATTCGGGATGTAAATAATTCAGGCTTTCTAACATTCGGTAATACAGCATGTTGACTATTGTTTATCCGGGAATCGGAATATCGTTTTTTGGACCAAGAACTCTCCGAAGATTTGATTCTTCGGATTTACATATAAAAATCGGAAAACGAACAATTCGCATTTACGATTTAAGTGAAAAACAAAAGGGTATGCATTATAACTATTAGGAATTTTGAAATTAGGACTTTTGAAACTAGGAATACTAAAATTTGGAATTAAATATTTCGGAGCATTTGGGTGCTTCCCCATCTAAGTGGCGAAAAAGTCCAAGTAAACTAAACTAAATGAGGTTACTCTCAAATGTACCTGAGCGTCGGCTTTGTCTTCCTTCTGCAGCAAATCAGCTGTTACGGTAGCTTCATTGATAGCCTCGTGAAATCTTCCTGCTCGAGCATGACGTCCAGCCATGTTTAGACGCATGAGCGGGTCGTCAGGGGCCAAAGACACTGCCCTGGCGTACGCCGCGTCAGCACGGCTATCTCCAAGGCGCTCCAGAGCTATCCCTATTAGCAAAACCTGAAGCATCATAAAATAAATACGTAAATTGAAACAAGTTCTATAGTTAGTAAGTTAAGTACACGTGTATGTTAATAACAATATGAGAATGACTCAAGCCCTGGAACCTTTGTGTGATCCACTATTCGCACTATTAATTTCATGTTTGTATCAATTAATGTGTCAATGCGACGCTAGATTCCAACTCTCGGCGAAATTATAAACGAAATGGTCCGGTTGGTCCTTGTATATAATAACCAACACTTAATATACTAACACATATTTTGAGTGAACGGGAGAGTTTTAAAAGGTTGCTTTGTAAGACTCTCCTGGTTCAAAGTAAATGGATTCCTAATTCATAGTCAATATCAACAAAACAAGGAAAATTTGACACAATCTGATACCAACCCGTCTATTGGTACCAATAGGACAAGTTACCTTATATTACTGCAGAAGATTCGTCCCTACACAGGGATTTATGAGGGTAAAGGGGTATTAGCTATATAATGTAGGTAATAGGCTGTTATAATAATACACACTGTGTAAGGCTGGTAAGGTTGCAGCGCAGCCGCAGTCGCGAGCCGACAGAAAGCTGAAGCTGGACGCTTGCACACGAGGAGTGCGAGGCCCAGGTCGTGAGCCGCGCGGGCGCTTAGCGGAGCCGCCCAGCAACCACGCTGGAGACACGTCAGCGCCTACAACAAAGCTTTTAGTTACGATTCCGCCTGTTGCAGTTTACTGCTGGGCTCTCCTAAACAGCCACTCTGGTATTTGCATCCAGTCCAATCCTGCACTTCTTTAAAAGTCCTCGATAAATCTAGCGGCTTGATGACTCGACAAGCAGTGTCATAATCCGAAAACAAGCTTTGCTCCAACGTCTGTCAGTCCTTATGCAGATGTTATGCCATCCTTATGATTTTTTAAAGATATGTCGTTTTAACTTTGGGCCTTTGTTTGATTAGCAAAAACGTCTTCTAGCTGTAATGTGCCTTGGTGACATGACGTTCTCGGTAAGTACACGCCAATTCCAAACAGGATTGTTTGTGAGATCCACAAATAATTATCCTGAACGTGAAAATATATGATATAAACTGGTGTTACCCAACGGGAACAATCCAAAATTAATAACTACTAAATTTAATAATAGCATGTTTTCTTAACAAAACTAAATATAAAATGTTGCACTCACAGCTATATACTTCTTCTTAGCTAGCAGTGCCATTCCAAGATTAGTATGAGCTGCCACACAAGTAGGGTGAGCGGTAAGAGCAGATTTGAGCCTCGACAACGCTGCATCTAGATCCTTGTGCTGCAGCATCATAGCTGCAAGAGCAAGGGCAGCTGCGTGCTGGGTCGGCTGTTGTGCGAGAGCTGCCCCTAACAATTGGAAGGCACGCCGAGGATCCCCCGATCGAAGACGTAACGCGCCAGCTGCTGCTAAAGTATCAGCGCCACATGCGTAATTGCTGTGGAAATTTGAATTACATTCAAGTAAAGCTCATGTAAAATTCTCAAAACATCTGAGCTTTTGCGAGCAGTTTTACGGACTTAAAGATGGTGATTTGAAATGATAGTGTAAAAATTTGACGACCTCTGTGGCGCGGCGGTAGCGTAAGCGGCTGCCGTGCACGAGGTTGTGGGTTCGATCCCCACGCAGGACAATAATTTGTGAGATCCACAAATTATTGTCCTGAGTCTGGGTGTTCTTTGTGTCCGTTAATTGATGTTTGTAAAAAGTCCCCGCGACACAGGGCGTGATCCCTAGTGCGGGAGTTGTCTTTTAAAAAAAAAAAACAAAAAAAAAAAATCACATGAGGTACCTATAGAGAGTTTCAGTTACTTGGCGTTGTCCAACGTGGGCTACATCATAATAATATTTATATCAATTTAGTCAAGGTACCTATTTCTGGAATGCCTGCATCTTATAATAATACTAAATAGGTATAGGTAACGTACTTATGTCTAATTTTGACCAAATCACAGGCAAAAGAACTACAAAAAAACAGGCGCCATTTTGTTTTTCATAAATATTAAATAAAATTCAGCTAAAACTGGAAGTAAAGCCCGATTTACACATCGACAAGTACAGTGGCGAGTTAAGTAGTATTTTAACAAAACAGCCTAGCAACTTTTAATACTGGCTTCAGGGAGTCAAAAATACTAAATTAAGCAAACTGACCCCCGACACGATAGATTGTCACTTTTCCGATATTATTCGATCTTCTGGCCAATAGCTAGATTAAAACAGTCTTAGATTTTTCTCGTTGGGAACTTGCCAATGATTTGTTTAAGGCTGAGCGTAGATATAGGTATACTGCCTCGCTGAAAACCTTACCTTTTTTTGTGTACCTAAGTCACAAATAATTGTCGCGTGTCTGGATGTGCTTTGTTCTTGTTAATTTCATCTTTAAAAGTCCCTACCACACATAGCTGCACAATCCCTATTGCGGTGGTTGAAAACAAGAACAAAATGAAATTTTTTTCGTGTTTAAACGTACAAACAGTTTTGGGGAGACTTTTGGGATTGTTGCAATAATTCCACTTTATATTACGAGTTACATAGTTAGTTAGATAAATCGATCAACAAGTTATGTTGCGTCACATTTATGAGATATTATAATACGTATACTAACGCCAGAGCTTGGTCGTAAGCATTCAAAGCCCCTTGTAGATCGTCGCAAGCTAGAAGTAACTTGGCTAAAAGAGCTGCAGCCCGCTCTCCACCCCCTGCTTGTACGGCTGACTTCGCCCACTCCACTCCGCGTTCTGCTTCTCCCAAGTTCCAGGAACACTCAGCTGATTCAGAACATAAGGTTTTTAATAATAAAAGATTATTTTTTTGTTCATTTTGTGCTTTTTTTTAGTTATTAAAGTTTTTAACTTATGAAGAAGAAAATTGAGAAGTAATTAATCTTTAGAAATGCGCATATTGGTGGCAAATGGCCAAGCAATTTTAAGTTTAAAAATCATACAAGCTTGATTGATATAGTGCTTCTGTGCCTATTTATCCTAGGATTCTTACAGTACAAAAGGAGAAGCACAGTGTAAGATTGTACTGTGGGAGAGGTAAATTTGTGGCTATGTTTTTTATAACTGTTTTAATAACTCAATATGAGTAGGTACATTATTTATTCGGTAGAATCTAAATCTTACCTAAAGCACAAAATATATCTGGGTCTGGATGTTTGGTCAATTTATCAGCTTCTAAATATGCTTCCTGGGATAATTGATACCTCCCTTGACGAGACCTGGCGATAAAAAAAATAACATTAGGTACTTTATCTTCGTAACATTAAAGCAGGGTTGCTAGTGTAATTAGAAGAATCAACTCTCCTAAACTTTGGAGCTATTTCACTTACAGACATTTTGCTACTTGTTTTAATGGTTCCGGGTCTTGTGGTTGTAGTCTGATGCAGCTGTGGTATTTCTCGAGGGCCTCTTGTAGTCTGCCTGCATCCGCGAGCACTGAGCCCTGCAACCATTAAGTAAGAATTTTTTTTATAGTATTAAAAGTGACCGACATAGCGCTTCAGATTACCCGGTTAAAGTAGGCAGGGTACATAGGGCGAAAACCCGACAGCCCTTGGAGCAGGAAGGTTCTTCAAACGTACCGAAAAAGGCAGGATGGGGAGACCTCTCACACGATGGACCGAAGACCTGGAATAGGACGCTAGGAAACCGATAAATGAGGATTATGTAGGTATAGATAGGATGACATTTGGAGGAGGCCTATGTCCAGCAGAGGACATCAATTGGCTGATAATATGATGATGATAATATAGTAGAAGAAATTGTAGTCCTTAAAATACCTACTCTACGAATACGATATATCCCTTTAATCCACATCCGTATCTACTAAATAAATTCTTCTCTCTATTAAATTCCAAGAATGGTTCCAGGTAGGAACATCAAAATCTTACCAAGTACAAAATCTAAACTGTTATAAAGGGGTCCATATTGGCTCACCTAAAGTTCTTCTTCCGAAAATGTTCTTCCTAACAATTTGTAATCCGAATGATCACTCTTCCTAAAATTTTTAATCCTAAAGTTTTCATTCATACTATTTGTATTGCTACCGGCGATGTTCATAACACTCATGCTTCCGAAAGTCGTTATTAATAATATCGTTATGTAAATATATTTAAACTCCTAATGTTTTTTATCATAACGCTTTTATCCCTAAACACTTTCACCATAATATTTTCTCTCATACTCAGAAAGAAATATTTACCAAGTGAAAGTAATAAAAAGTTTTGTTTTCATACTATTTCTTGTGATTACAAAACACATTTTTACATTTTTACATTAAAGCATTTTTTTTAAATTAAGTATTGTTTATTAAAATTATTAGAATATTTTTGTCTTAAGTGAATGAAATCCATAAAACAGGACTCGTTCACGGTTATGCTTGTGGCTTGAGAGTTTACCGTAACCGTAACTAAACCAATAAGTTCCTAAAGGACCAATTCGGTTCTGGCACTTCGCCGGCCGCTGCCGCGGCACGCTCGCTGCGCTCGCTCGGCTCGTGCATTGGGGTCACAGTTCTACCATAACCTAAACCAATAATTATAAATAGGACCCATTGAATGATTGGAGAGGGACTCTGGTTTTGCTCTGGTCTTTGGTATATTATGTTATACCTACATGTTGTCAACAAAGTTACGCAAAATTAATGTATATAATATTATTGATTATTATGAATAAAAAGAAATCTAAACAAAAAAGATATGACTTAAAATAATTATAGTATAAACGATGGTTATGTTGAGAAAATATAGGAAAACAAATAATAGTATAATAGATGTTTATTGCTACTGAAATTATGAAGTTAAATGCTTCGGATTATTAACATTAGGGACAAAAAAATTAGGAATTGCGATTGTTAGGATGAAAAATGTTAGGAAGAACATTTTCGGACTTCCAATTATAGGAGTTGAAATTTTAGGTGAACTTTGGCGCACCCGTTATAAAGTGAAAGACGAGAGAGAGAGAAATAAAAGAGTGAGAAAAATAAATAAAGACTAAAATACCTTTATATAATGCGCATATCTATGTTTGTTTTCATGCTGTTTCTGTAACTGGTCTGCAAGATCAAGACACAATGCATGTTCCCCTCGAACGTAACGAGCATGCAATAACCAATCGTGAGAGCCTGAACGAAATCCTAAAAAGGTAAAAAATACAGACAATCAACATCATTGATCAATTTAATTTATTAATTGTACTCTTAAAATAGTGTAATAACCGTCATATAAAGTATTGTCTTGAGAAAATGAAGATTTCCTCATTTTACCTAATTTATGTTTACTTTCTAGCAGTCATGGTAACTGAATGTTGATATCATTTATAAAGGTATATCTAACTATAATAGGCACTTAAGTATTTTGAAGCAAATTCATTATTTAATCCTTGTATATTATTTATATCTTAGGTGGGTAATGTAATCCTTGATAAATCTTAAATCCAAACAAAAAGGAAGGAATAAGTTGTTCTTCTTTACGGCGGCATAACTTACCTACTCTATAATGGGAAATGTTAAAATTTGAGAATAAGTAAAACTAATCTTTATACTTTCAGGTTTCAGGACCTTATATATCCTAGAATTAATAATAATAAATAAATATTATGTTTATAGCCATTTCTAAACAAATATGTCAGTATCTACAGAAGAATATGAGTTTTCGAACGAAAATGACAAATCAAAATTTGACAAGTGAATCCGTTATTACGTAAACACTGAAAATTCATTGATAATTATTTATTCATCATTTTCTGTTGTAAATATCAATAATAATTATTTAACCATTATAATGGAGGATATGGCTAGATTAGCTGTAGTAGAACAAAGTGTTAGAGATGTGGATAAGTTTAATAATATTCTCTATGAACTTCTGTTGCATATCAGTAATATTTTGGAAAATCCACATGACTATGAACTGAGAACTATTAAAAATGACAGTCTTATCGATGTGTTCAAATATGACGCCTTTACTGATTATCTTAAATATATTGGCTTTCAAACAGTAAGTCTATAATAGAAGAATAAAATTCTTTTTTAAACTTTCTACTTAGAATACATATAAAACTATTTTATCTGTAATATTTTTATACTGTTTTGTCCTTAGTGCTTGTATTCTATGCTGCATAGTGTATTGATTGGAATATTTATGTATTCTTTACTGTATTTGGTGTGTTCATGTTCAATATGTTTCATAAAGTTTCAAATATTAGTTTATTAGCAGCTCTAAATTGTATTTATTATACTTACCTACTACAGTTTATGCAGATATTAACCCCCTTACTTATAAACGCCGCTTAAATTTAATCATTGTTTAGCGAGATTTTTATTAGTTATACCAAATATTACAACTTCTATTTTTCTATTCTTTATTTCTTTGCAGGTGTAAATACTTAATATTTTTTTTTGTTTTAGGATGGATCTCAGTTTATGTATCCTAAAGAGTTAACATTAAGCAACTTAAGGATGGCACAGGCTGCCATTGAAAGGAAAATAAACTTCTGTTATGGAAAACAGATAGCAAATTACAATAATAAATCTAAAACTCATAAAGTTTCAAAGAGCGATCTTGGACCTACAAAAATATTGGTATATATTCTTATTTCTATTTAGTATTTTGATAATATTGAAAATGAATAGAAGATAGATGATTGGTTAGTACAAGCGTACTAGAGCTAAACCAATCATCCATCTTCTACCACACTATGGGATATAACAACTCATCCGTAGAACAAAGTTCGATCTGCAGATAGCTAGTTTTCATTAGAAGCTAGACAAGTTGTTGACTTGTGTTATTCTAGAACTATGAGACCTACATTTTGATTTTTTGGTATGTTGTTATGACATATCATGTAAAAAAATCAAAATGTTAGGTCTCATAGTTCTAGAATCTAGCTTTTAATAAAAACTAGCTATCTGCAGATCGAACTTTGTTCTACGGATGAGTCAATAATTCCACAAATGATAGAAGAATGAAATAAACATACAATACAAAAGTAGTACTTAGCTTTTTAAGCATTCAATGTGACAAGCATTGTACAATAATGTTATATTATTGGTTGGCTTGTGTTGAATTTGATTGGAACAAATATTTAAATAGGCTGTTATCCAGCCTATTTTGGATGAGAAAGATCAAATGAAGCCAAGCAGAATTCTAAGAACTGTAGTACATAGTACAGTACCCGGCCGTAAATATTACATATCGACTTTTGTAAAGAGACAATCGGCTAATTTCGGCTTCGTAGAGCATCATCTCTGTCGCAAATACAAATAATCTAGTATCTATTAGCAACTATTAAGGGTACGCATTCCACAGACACGAACTTGCTAGTGGGTGGAGCCTAAAAGATTGTTGTTGGAAACGTGCTAAAATAGCCCAAAATAACTTTGGGGAAAGGGTATTACGTACAAATAATATTAACATATTAAATACTATTTGATAAAAAATTATCAAATTGAGGAGCAATTAACTTTCTCCGTTTGTATGGAGATGGTATGCGACTGGCATGCGTACCCTAAAACAAATTATGATTTGATAGTGTGCGACAGAGATGACGCTCTACGAAGCCGAAATTGACCGATTGTCTCTTTCTACAGGTCGGTGTGCAATATAAACGGCCGGGTACTGTACATGGTATTCTGTGTGTCCATGTCTCTCTACCCATGATTCTAACATACTGTCCCAACAATACTGTATTTCACTATACTATCAGAATGTTAACCCTTTGGTACTCCTTTATATAATATGAGGAAGTTTGTATATGGCTTAAATCAATAAGCACTAAGTAAACATAGCAAGAATTAACATACAACCAACAACATTATTCACAAATGTTACCAGTTTTTAGTGTTTGTTCTATACCTACCATGATTCACATGAAACGAAATGGTGTTACATGTTCTTAATGATTTTTGCAGACAACAACTAATCCCTTCCTGTTAAAAATAGAAGAATTATTTAACCATGTTCTAAAATATGAAGACGAGGAGCTCCAAGCTTTGGCTCGTGAACAAATACCACTAGTAACTTTACAACTTATGGCTTTAGACAGAGTTAGAGAACAGCAGAAGAAGATTAAGTCGGGTAAATTGTTATTAATCTAAATACTTTTACTGCCCAACTAGTTGGTGCCCGAGACTCCGTTTGCGTATTTTAGACGAGTCACACAATATCTTCACATGGTGGACCGACGGGTTATCTATTGTTTGCCCGAAAATTATATGCCATAATATTCTTATGCCCGAATTTCTTTTGCCGTAATTTTATTAGACATAACGACAAAAACAGACATAGCGGCTTCGCGGGTCTCCTACTTCTTGGTCGCTTGAAGAAATAACCGGTTAGGTTAGGTTTTTTCTTCAAGCCACCTACAATGTATAAGGTTGGTGTCTAAGTTGGATTGCCCTAAGTCTCTCAGTTTAAACATAATTGAATTATGGCAAGTAAATATTATGCTAAGGACGATTATGGCAAATTACAAATGAAATTATGTAAAATCTAAATTCTGGCAAATGGAGGTATATGGGACCGACGAGTTAGTTAGGACGGCGGGAAACCGATGGATGACGCAGGCACAGGAACGCACAAGGTGGCAATATTTGGAGGAGGCTTATGTCCAGCAGTATTCAATTTTGGTTCTAGGTATGTGCTATGTAACCTGCCCATTACTAATTTAATCGGAGAATCCTAATGTCGGTCACTTTGTCAGCATGTAGGCCTTACCATTCAGTAATTAACCTAACCAACTTCTAATCATTATGTTCTTGTTGATATAAGTTATGTGAAACTTTAGTATAAGTTCTTTACGCTATACTGTTTTGTATCATCATAACAGCACAATCATGTCCCACTGCAGGGACGGGCCTCTTCCCGTGACGGAGGGATACTTGGCCTAATAATTCCACGCTGGCCAGACGGATTGGTAAAGAGTAAAATTTCAAGATTTTCTTCCGTTTATTTTGTAAAGATATTATTAACGGATAGTCCCTTAGTCGGTTTTTACGACACCTATGGGATGAGATGGGGTGGTGACATATTGTATTCTTACTCCGTCACCACACGGAGACTGTTATGAATACCACAACAATATTGCAAAAATAAGTAAACTGTTGTACTTTTAATATGCATCATATGGCTTACCCACTACGAGTACTTCATCACTATATAGTATAAAACAAAGTTGCTGTCTGTCTGTCCCTATCTACGCTTAAGGCTCATAGCATATATAACGTAACGTAAACGGATCGGCACCGCCTCGACTTTTTCTTCGGTGCCAAACGTCAAAAATCCGATTACGTTACGATTCCGATTACTGTGTGTTGCAGTAAGGAGTTTCATACAAAGAATACTGAACGACACGAGTTGATACGGTGACGGTCCCTTTACGTTACGTTATATGTGCTATGAGCCTTAATCTTTAAAACTATGCAATAGATTTTGTAGCGTTTTTTAAATAGACAGAGTAATTCAAGAGGAAGGTTGATGTAATCTATACTAATATTATAAAGAGGTTAAGTTTGTGTGTTTGTGACTTTGTAGGGGGTAATCTCTGGATCTAATAAATCGATTTAAAAAAATCTTTCTGTGTTGAATAGTCCATATTTATCGGGGAGTGTCCTAGGCTATATAGTAACACACTATGACTAATAGGAGTGGAGCAGTAATGAAATATGTTTACAAAACGGACGCGTTTTTTTCGCTACCCACGAAGTGGGCACGGGTTAGCTAGTAAATTATATAATACATAATTAAAAAAATATCATTTATTATATCATAATAAACCTTAACTAAACAATTTTGTGATATTAATAATAAAAGTATCAATTATAATTTAATACCTGAACTAGGTAATCCTGTGTTTCAGGCTGGATACAGGATATATTTAATACATGCATAATATTGTACATTATAAGCATTCATCATCATCATATCAGTCAATCGACGTCTACTGCTGGACATAGGCCTCCTCCAAGTATTGCCACCTCGTGCGGTCCTGTGCCTTTCATCCATTGCAAGTTATTAAATTAATAATTTACCGCAAAGTTATTCTCACAACTTTTGACGACCTCGGTGGCGCGCCGGTAGAGCCAGCGGCTGCCGCGGATGAGGTTGTGGGTTCGATCCCCACGCAGGACAATAATTTGTGAGATCCACAAATTATTGTCCTGAGTCTGGGTGTTATATGTGTCCGTTAATTGATGTTTGTAAAAGTCCCCGCGACACAGGGCATGATCCCTAGTGCGGGAGTTGTCTTTTTTAAAGAAAAAAATAAACAAGTGTAATATCTGTATAGATCTACGGGCACTGCTGAAAATCAGTGTTGCGAGTTGCTTTGACCCTCGCAGCGTTAAAACTGAGCAGTGTCCTTGTTTGACACTGATGGGACATACTCCTTAACTTGCTTTTTTAGATTGTCTGATACCTATATTAGATTGTTCTTTTAATTGGTTAATTGTATTAATTTGTTTTATAAATGTGTTTTTTGTAATTAGTTTTTGTGTGTGTGAGCTGGCCTGTGTTAAATAAAATTGTTTTCTTTCTTTCTTTTTTCTTAATATGCCTTACAGGTGAGATAAAAGATCATGATCTAACATTCGACGTGGCTTTGCTTATGGAGCTCCTCGACTGGTTTAAGTACAAGTTCTTTTCATGGGTGGATAAACCTCCTTGCGAGACATGCGATGGACCAACTATCCTTAAGGATAGAGTTATGACTACATCTGAAGGTGAACATTGTACGGTAGAAGTAAGTAATTTTGTTATTTAATTTCTGTTGGTATGATCTCCCTGCCTAGTTTTTTCCTAGGGACTACAGTCAAAGTCATAATCGCTTTAATAAAGATAAATACAATTCTCATTATATGTTTCTTGACGTCCCTTAAACTACTTAATCTAAGTTTAAATACATTTAAAAGTTTAGAAAACTTTACCACCGCCTCCAAAGCACTAGTAAAAAAGAAGCGGCGCAACAAACTCTACTGCTGCATTTTCTTGACGTCATATTTTTTTACATTGTAGATAACTGTAATTAGGCTCTGCAACCATTGTATACCATACATAACCATACAACTAAGGATTTTATTATTCAATGATAAAGGTAGCGTCATGCAGGTAGTACATCAAAGTGGTAGCACCAAATCACATCCATAAACAATTCAGTAATAAAGACGTCGTATCTTTAAGAGAGGGTTAGATAGGTTTTTGATGCTGCCTCTGGTGTTGCAGGCTTCCTTATACCACCAGGTAGACAGTATCCCTGTTTACCACTAAAGTGATATAAAAGAAAAATACCTTCTGCTGCCAATGTGTGTTTTTGTCCCATGTGTTGTAATACTTTTTTCCTATATCATTTGAGAGATCTCAGTGAGTGCTATGTTACCCCATACAAAAATGCCCATTCTCTTTTGAGAACACCACGATATTTTTTTTCTATTTAAGACTTTTTGATTTTTTTTACTCACATTTTTATTTGAAACGAGTATTGTCTACTTTTGGTGGTAATCGTACAACTATTTATTTAAACTTTTTTAGGTATACTCTTGTGTTGTTTGCGGTGTGCGGGGCGGGGCGCGCTTCGCTCGCTACAACAGTCCCCGCACTCTGTTACGTACGCGCAGGGGCCGATGCGGGGAGTGGGCCAACTGCTTCGCGTTACTGTGCCGCAGCGTCGGCTACGACACACGCTACATCTACGATACTACTGACCATGTCTGGTGTGAGGTAAACTAGCTTTATAACCCTACACATATACGTATGATGATGGAGTAAGAATACAATATGTCACCACCCCATCTCATCTCATGGGTGTCGTAGAAACCGACCAAGGGACTATCTGTGAATATTACCTTTACATAGAAAGAAGGAAAACTTGAAATTAAACCCTATACCAATCCGTCTGGCCAGCGTGGTATTAGTAGGCCAAGTATCCCTCCGTCACGAGAGGAGGCCCGTCAGAGACGATGCTCTACGAAGCCGAAATTGGCCGATTGTCTCGATCTTTTACAAAAGTCGATGTGCAATATTTACGGCCGGGTACTGTAGTTATATTTTGTGCGATCCACAAATTGTTATTTTGAGCCTGTATGTTCTTTGTGTAAGTTAATATCATGCTGGTGCGGAAGTTGTCTTTTTAAATTTCTTTTTTTTATTGTCCGTAGGTATTTGATTACGATTCGAAGTGTTGGTTACACGTGGACCCCTGCGAGGCTAAACTTGACGCGCCCCTCATGTACGAACATGGTTGGGGCAAGAAATTATCTTATGTCATCGCTGTTTCACGGGACGACATCCAAGATGTCACCTGGAGGTACACGCTTGACCATAAACAGGTGAGACGAGCATTTAAAAAAAAATAGTATTTCACGTGTATCCTACTAATATTATAAATGCGAAAGTTTGTGAGGATGTGTGTATGGATGGGTGGATGTTTGTTTGTTACTCTTCCACGCAAAAACTACTGAATGGATTTTAGTGAAATTTGAAATAAGTATAGGTAGTTTAGGGTGTAGAATAACATTTAAGCTACCTGTACAACGCGGGTGAAGCCGCGGGCAACGGCTAGTTTGAATATAAATATTTCTTACAGCCCCTGTTGGACGCGTCCTATATAATTTGTTACTATACCCTATACACCGAAGCAAGCTTGTATAGCGCCCTCTCGCTCACGAACCTGTATGTAAATGAAAAGGACAGGTGACAATCATTGACGTTCAGTGGGAGTAAACAATTGCTAAGAAATGTAAAGATGCATCCACATGGCTCGTTCGGTACTGCGTTATTTTCAAATGGTCATAATTACAGAAAGTAATATTTTTTTTAATTTAGTGACAATATAACCTTTTGAAAAAACTATCCTCATTTAAAGTCGACTTTTAAAAATTTTTATACCTTCATTTAAAAAAATTATTATTCACTTTCCGTTGAATCATCGCTTCTCTCTCCTCTTACATTACTTAATTATTAATTGTTCTGATTAATTTTCAATATTTATATTTGAATTTATGTGAAAATATAGACTAGCGAGCGACAGTTTAACAATGAACATCTGAACGCGCCTTTTGTCTATTTATCTTCAACTAATCACGTGCGTCCGGCTTGTCACCCAAACTTGTCTCGGCGAATAGGCTATAGCTTCAAGACATGAAGAGCGTGTTTCTTTTTACACATCGCATCGTTCATCAAACATCTTCTGAGTCATAATTCCCTATCATTTTTTTCTATCTCGCTTGCACTTACGGGTCTTTTATTCTTATATACTTAATATCTTCTATCTCATTTTGGATTACTCAGATAATAACATATTTTCTCTTTCGGATAAAAAATGGCCGCCATACGTTGATGTGTATTGATAAGTACTTAATAATGTCAGACGCTGTCGGGTCGGTCGCTGTGCTCGGAGGCGGAGCTGGTGACGTCACTGGTGAGCCTGCGCGCGGCTCGCCAGCGCCGCCTGGGGGACGCGCGGAGGAACTACCTCGCGCTCAGGACTCTGCGGGAGCTGGTGTTGCTCATGCAGGAGAGGTCAGACAATCTTATGTAGTTATAATGTGTCAGGTATAGTTAGATAAGTAATACTGTCAGTATCAGAATCTGTACGCTGTCGTATCTTCTCTACTAGCGCTATGGAAGCGGTGGTGAAGGTATCTAAACTTGAAACGTCTCTCTCGTCTTGAATCAATAAGCTAACTTATACTAAATTAAATTAAATATTTTGATTTTATAGAAAAGCAACAGACTACGAGTCCCATGGACGTATATCTGGATCAAAAAAGTGGAGGACAGAACGTGGAGAGATCGGTCAAAGTCATACATTCTACTTTACAAGAGTAGGAACTTGTTCCGTAGATTACTGTTCTGGGCTCGACGTATACTTGATACGGCAGGGAGGAGAGAAACTAAAGTCTGTAACTGGTTGGGCCACAGGAGTCTACAGAGCCGATAAGATCTTTAGAAAAATTGAACATGATTGGAAAAAAGTATACTTGGCTAGGGAAGGTAATTATTATTACTTGATACTGAACATTGCGCAATCTTACTCGGTTGGCATGAAGTTAGCTTTCAGAGACTTTCGCGCATGTTACAAAAACACGACGAAGCTATTGACCTGTTTTTTTTAATGACTCCTGCGCAGCTATTGGCAACTTCAAGCCGGTCAATTAAGATTGCGCGTATTGTCTGTGTATGTTAACGCATACAGTATTCATGAAATGTGCTTTTTGTTACCACGGCCACGCGAAATGGCAAGGATGACATGATCTTTGCCACACATAGGACCTTTCTTACTGGGAATCGAACCCTGTGCCGCGGAGAGACTTATACAGACATCTACAATTTGTAGATCACACAGATCTTGCGCAGGATGTGAATCCGCAATCACCTGTGGTAGTTTCATACTTGACTGCTTTGCTATCTTTTTCTTTTTAAGAAAGACAACTTATTCACTAAGGATCATGCCTTGTATCACAGGGACTTTTATAAACATCACTTTAACGGACACAGAGAACATCCAGACTCAGGACAATAATTTGGATCATACAAAAAACTGTACTGCGTAGGAATCAAATCCGCGACCTCATGTACGGCAGTTGCAGTTTAATCGCGCTACTAGGTAATTACATAATCATAACAATCCATTAATGTCCCGCTGCAGGGACGGGCCTCCTCCCGTGACGGAAGGATACTTGGCCTACTAATACCACGCTGGCCAGACGGATTGGTATAGGGTTTAATTTCAAGTTTTCCTTCTTTTTATTTTGTTGAGATAATATTCACTGATAGCCCCTTAGTCGGTTTTTACGACACATATGGGATGAGGTGGGGTGGTGACATTTTGTATTCTTTCTCCGTTACCACACGGAAATTGTATAGTGTGTGTTTAATATTTCGTTTACAGAGGGAGAAAGCTCAGGTTCGATATCTTGGCGGTTTGCAGCGAGTGACAAATTACGCTTCGCTGACGTCTGCTTGAAGTTTAGTACATCTATCTACGAGACTGCAACTATCGACTGGACGGTCACGTATGATAATAATGAACCTGAAATACTTGAACTAGACGGTAAATATCATTTTTAACAGATGACGTTCATCTAGTCCTAAACTAAGCAGAGCATATACTATGGATACCAGACAACTGATAAACATACATACTTAGCTTTTTTGTTAATATTAGGTCTTTACCTATGAAATTACCGTTTTGTATGGAGATTTTATGCGAAGTTTGATTGTTCATACTAAGGTTTTCTTAGTTTTATCAATTATTATTAAACTTATTAGAATGAAATTTAATATAAGTAATAGCGCACACATTTGCTAACTTATAGCATTTTAATCATAAGAAAAAAAAACAATAAGGGAAGAAGTTACATTTGTTTTAATGGTAAAATCTGCTGGTTGAAATTGGACCCATATTTACAGGCTTATGACTAGTACAAATAATTATTATATTTCTTAATTATCTTTTGTTAGTTGTTAGTAATATCCTATATTTACCGAATTACAAAAATAATACAAGAAAACTATGTTTTAAAAGAAAATAAAGGCTAAAGACTGCGGCATTTCATAGATAAAGACAAAAAATGTTTGAACGCATACGCTGTACTCGGTGATAAATATTGCACATCGATCTTTGGAAAGATACAATCGGCTAATTTCAACTTCGTAGAACATTATCTCTGTCGCACGAAATACAAACAGCCTGGTGTTTATTATGAGCTGTTAAAACAATGCTGTGGTGTATCATCTCTCATACCCTTGCGCTCTCCCTTGGGTGGACTTCACAAGGATTTCTCTTCATAAAAAGGTACAATTACCACATTAGGGCAATATGTTGTTATGCTTAAGAATATTTTTAAACAACTCCTGCTCTGGGGACCTTGCCCTGTGTCGCGGGGACTTATTTTAACGGACACAGAGAACATCCAAATTTTGGACAATTTGCGAATCGCATAAAGAATTGTCCTGCGATGGAATCCATAAATATTCATAGACGGGCAACATCTATTTTCAAATAAAGTTATTATTTTAGAAAACGGTTCTGCAATTCTTCATGGGTGTTGGAGTGCAGTGGAAGTCAGTGCGCGCCTAGCAGGGGGACGCGGAGACGTCGCCTGGCAACACGCGCAGTTATATCGCGCTGACATCGGCCAACAGGACAGTGCACTTAGCTTTAGTGCTAACGTACACAAGATACTATAACTTTAAAAACTCACTATAACTATATGTAACTTATTCACACAGACTCACTCAGTCACTCACGCAGACTCCCTCATTCCCTCAATCACACATACACACACTCAGTCACATAAACAAATTTTAATATTCACACAACCGCACTATCTCACTCACACAAACTGACATACACACACATACACATGTAAACAAAGGCGGCATTTAATAAAGGGTAGCATTTAAACGAGTGACTGTAAATTACAATTTTAAGTGTGAAAATTAATTAATTTGGCTTATATAATTACTAAGTGAGCGACTGACTGTAGGTGACGAGAAATCAACAGAACAGTATCTTACAAACATTAATTTGAGTTACTTAAAATACAAAATGAGCAGCTTCATAATATTTGAGCGACTTAATATTTGTTTAAGTGTCAACGTTACGTCCTGCATTTTTTTCAATATTTGGCAAATGTATTTTTTATATTGAGCGGCATTTTATCTTAAATGAAATGTTACGAATACGAAAACGGCGAGTGCAAGAAACATTTTTTTTATGTAAAACTAGAATGTAGTAGGTATTACTATATTCGTCCTTTGGTCACTGTACTAACCTAACCTAACCAACTGTTACTGACTTTTGCCTTAATATTGTATTTTTGCCATATATAATGGCTAGTTAATGTGATTAATTCTGCGACATTTATCACTTTAGCTAAATTGAGTAGCCCTTATACATAATGGCTAGTTATTATGTACAATATTCATTACTTTGGCTGTAACATTTGTTATTATTTAACTATTTTAATATAGAAGTTGCCCTCTCTGTATTTCCAGTCGCTCACTTAGTAATGTAGTGATAAAAATTTTATATATGAAATGGATTAATCACAATCCACTTTTTGTAAGCTCGTTCTGGATTTTATTATTCATCAATTTTCGTCGTTAGTTTAGTTATTTTTTCGCTTACTCAAATTCATACCGCTCAAGTTATTAATACAGTATGTCATCATCAGTCGCAAAGCTGTTTTTTAATCGCTCGTTTTAATATTATCTTTTAATAAACTTGTAAAAATTATTAATAATTTTGTTCATTTTCTATATTTTAATATAATATTTTTTTATTGTAAATAATAAAATTACGTTTTAAAATTACCCGGAGCTTTTTATAACTACCTAGTTTAATAGAGTTTAAGCGGCACGCTAAAACGCATAAAAAGGCACCAGAAAAAGACCTGCATTATTCGGGCCAACGAACACAACATATGAGCGTAGGAAGTATAACCTCAAACAAACTAGTACCTATTATATATTACCATTAATCTATACTAATATTAATCTCCGTGTGGGGACGGAGTAAGAATACACCTATCGCATCCCATGGGTGTCGTAAAAACCGACTAAGGGACTATCTGTGAATATTATCTTAACGTAATAAAAAGAAGGAAAACATGAAATTAAACCCTATACCAATCCGTTTGGCCAGCGTGGTATTAGTAGGCCTTGTATCCATCCGTCACTGGAGGAGGTCGTCCCTGCAGTGGGACATTAATGGGCTGTTATGGTGGTGGATACTAATATTCTAAAGAGGTAAAGTTTGTGTGTTTGTGACATTGTAGGGGGTAATTTCTGGATCTACTGAACCGATTTTAAAAATTATTTCTGTGTTAAATAGCCCATTTATCGAAGAGTGTCTTACGCTATATAGTATCACGCTATGACGTCACGCGCGAGTCTGCTCGTTAGCAATATTAGCATACACGAGTGTTTGTAAGTAGTTATTTCAAAAAATAAACTTAAATGAGGTAATAGTATTCTGATTATCTTTATAGTTTTTGAAATGTTTGTCCATGCCATTAATATTTAAATGTGTGCGTATTAATAGAAATATAGTTATTTTAGCATAAAATTTCATTTGGTAATGAGCTTGCCAGCTAGTTTTCGATTTATCAATCTACAACAACTATAAGTAATGCATATTTGTAACTTCCATTACATATTCTTAAACTTGATTTGTAATAAATTATCCTTCCCCTTTGTATATCCTGTTAAGATTTTTACTGTCCTGCGTGAAACAGAAAAATAAAACTACGACAATTGGTCTTTTGGCTTTGCAACCAATGGAATCCCCACCATAAACTAAACTCTATTCCAAGACGACAACTTAAAATAATTAAAAAATCGTTTAGCCAAGACCGGAAAGACCACAAGCACCAAATTATCCATGGTTTGACATCCCTTTTAATTCATACGAAGTGTCGTAAAAATTACACCCGAGCTAAAACAATTTATATAGATTTAAGGAATGCATCCACAACTTAAGGGGAACCAGGGTCTATCAGTTTCCCAAGATCGAAAGCTGAGATAGCTTTCGGGGAGATCCCCAAAGACAGTCATGTCTCAGAAGCTATGCAAGAGTTTTTTGACTTCATGCAAAGTAGCATCGATTGTCAGTTTTCACAAGACCACCACTAAGTGCAGCTGTGGCTTGGAAATGAGCTGCTTCCCCAAGAGTGGGGATGGAAACATGTAGGAGACAGCTTAGTGCCAATAACCACTGAAGATTTTCCTGTTCAGGAGGTCTTATTATTAAACAATTTTTTACTGCTGCGCTAAGGATTGTGGTAGTGTAAAATGTGGATGTCGAAACAAATGCTCAAATGTTCTGCGGCATGCCTCAACTGCCAAGGAAAATGTCTCAACGGTGTGTCTCTTGACAAAGACGAAGGTGAAGATGACGCAGAGTCCTTCCAGCAAGAACCATCTACTTAAGACGAAGTTCCCTTGGAGGAAGAACCTTTGCCTGTAGGTACAGACCTTCACGCCCTAAACGGTCCAAATTATAAAATTAACTTACCTATTGGTAAGCAAAAATAAAACAATGTTTTGATAGGTCTATGGCTGAATAGGTTTGTATGACATTTGTTATTTAGTATCTTAGGACTTGGCAGTCCTAGTACGCTCCCTAACAAGGGCCGGAGACAAAGAAAGTAGTGTCATCTGTTACAAGAATCGAAAAACAAGTTTAGCCAAGTCCTCGCTAGATAGCGTTAAATGGAGTAGATTATTTCAATATGTGATTTTTACCAATATAATACTTATTTGATAATTCTTAAAATTCGTAAAAGTTGTAGACAATTTTATTAGCTTTTATTACTTAGAAGACACTTTCTTGCTACGATGCACCGTTTTAAAAATATTAGCGAAAAGTAAAATCAACCCCCCCTCCGGCGGCGGCGCGGCACTCCTAGAGGCGGGGATTTTTAGTATGTTTACTCTCTAAGCACCTACAATTGCTTTTGGAGCATTCTTTCTAACATAATAGAGGTGTGATTTTGTGGTGTTTGTATTAACTTAACACAAACATGGTGGGAAATTCATAAAAAAGAAAGATGATCGCGTGCACACACAACAAACATCCACCATTTTGAATTTTGTAAGTTTATGGTTTCTTCACAAACATACCAGAAGATTTGTCTATGGCGAATATTTAAGTAATAATTTTAATATATAATATGTATTTTAAAGTAATTGTAAATCATGATAAAGTATAGTTCTTATTTTAGAATTATCAAATAAGTATTATATTGGTAAAAATCACATATTGAAATAATCTACTCCATTTAACGCTATCTAGCGAGGACTTGGCTAAACTTGTTTTTCGATTCTTGTAACAGATGACACTACTTTCTTTGTCTCCGGCCCTTGTTAGGGAGCGTACTAGGACTGAGGTATACCTTTAACTACTACTCTAGCTTGTCTATGTTAGTTTTATTATTTCACTATGATTAAATACTCTTTGGTTTTCATTTCATCACAGACAGAGTTGTTATCACAGTTCTTCTTGTAAGTTGTTCGCGCCAAATTGGCTTGAAAGTTGTTGTGAACTTGAGTTAATTTACTTACTTATTATTGGTACACACTTTGAAGTTAATTATAATTTATTAATAACTCATATTATTGAAGAGGGAAGCTGTTATTTACGAAAGAAAGGTCAGTTTCTTTGTTATTTTGTGCTTATATTGTTAAATGGAGACTTGTTCTCAGTCAATTCTACGATGCGTAGGTATGACGACAACTCTGGAAGGTTTTGTCGGAATCTAAAATAAAAATAATCTTACCAATATTTAGAGAGAAATACTTGTAGGTCTGTACAGTGTACGTGAGTCAGTTTAACATGTGCTATTCTGCACTGTGAGGGAATTCACTGCCTTGTTCGACAGTCCACACACATAAAATAAACAATTTTTTGCTTTAAAATGCATTATTTCGGTATAACTTTATGTTTCCCATTTCGATTCGTTTTTTCCGGTCGGACATCACAGCAATGAAAATGAAAATTTTGTTTAAGATATTGCACCAAATACTCATTTACGATGAGTATTAGGGGAGAAGGAGGCAGCTTTGAACGTTTTTGAAACTTTATGTCATGTTCAAAAATATAAACTCTTTTAACGTGTTTACATACTCGGTATTGTTAATCTGATCTTTTATCTACATAATCGCTTTATTAGTTTTATCAAGTAGCCTACAATTTAGTGATAATTCTCATTTTAAGGTTAGGAGGGAAATGTTCAAAGCTGCCCCTTATACGGGGTAGCTTTGAACATGCCTGGGGTAGTTTTGAATAATAGATTTAAAAATCATAAAACCAGTTGTATTAGTTAGTTTTAATAGTCTTTTTATATCTTTTATAATAAATCACATAGAAACTCGCACATAGGCTTGTATTTTCAGGTTTTCTTAAGGAAAGTTTCTTATGGCGCTTCATAAAGCCTTTTAACCATTCTATACCTGCTTCTTTTTTTTCTGACCATTATATTGGACATTTTTTTATTGCTGTTGCATATTCATACACTAACGAGTAACGACCTAGCCTGTTTGTACGTTAGACCGTAATTCATTTTAGAACTTTTTAATAAATAATCTTCTAACATATTTTCTTGTTCTGTAGTAAAAACTTGTGCGACGGTGTACTTGGATGAAAATAATTGGTTATTTTGAGTTTTTTGGTCGTTGTATTTTTTAATCCTGTAAAATAATGTGTTTGGTCTTACGTTGTAAAGCAGCTTTTCTTAACTTTATGTTTCCATTAACTACTGCCAGAATGGCATTATTAATGTCGTCCTCGTTAACGTTCTGATCTCGTTTTTTTTTATAATTTCTCACCATTTTACCTTCAAACAAATCAAAAAGTGATTAATTTTAATAATATTGGCATTCTTTGCCTTCCTAAATTCACACACAGTTAAACAAGTAACGCTTCCGTACTATACGATTAATAAGGGACAGATTTGAATATGTTCAATGGTACCCCATTAAATTTGTTCAAAACTTCCCCATACCCCCTTTTTAAACAAATGAAATATTTTTAATCTTAAAAACAATCATTGTATAACAAAAACACATTTTCACAAAAGCCTATATTAATAACGAATGCAAATAAACTAATAACACTTACCTTTATTTAAAACTTTGTCTTTCACAAGCTTACGCCTTCTTTCCAAAATGCTTACTTTGCAATGACGAAAACAAACATCGCCGATAACTTAGTTGTCAGCTGTTATATGCCACAGATAATAAATGACGAGTGTGGGTACTAGTGTTGCCCTCTCAAATTTATTTCTCGTACCAAAATAACTATGAAACTTAATTTTTAAACTTGTTTGTTCAAATGTGCCTCTGTTCAAAACTGCCTCCTTCTCCCCTACTCATCATGAGTGCTATAGCTAAAAAACATAAGTGTACTAAAATTTAGTTATGTTTTTTAACATTTAGTTACTAATTGCTCTCGATTGTTACTCAAGTTCCATCCATTGTTACTATGCGTTTCAAATAAGAATAGGACTGTCAGAGCGCCATCTTGTTTCGCATTTCTAACGAACTTCATGAATGTCATATGTACTATGCGTTTCAAATAAGAATAGGACTGTCAGAGCGCCATCTTGTTTCGCATTTCTGACGAACTTCATGAATGTCATGTACGGTAGGAAAAAAATAAACACAATATTTTATTAATTTTTACTTCAATATGTTATATAAATTTTTAAATAAATTAAATTTTAATTGGAATTCAATTCTTCCACACCACTTATGGCATCATAGCTACGTTCTTCATCCGAATCAGATTCTATGTGAAACAAACTGCAAAATTTTCAATAGAACTGGTTTTTTTCGTAAGGTTTTTTATGTTATTGTTTCAATGTAACAAACAAATAAAACGGGAAAAAACGAAGAAACATTTTTTTCGTTGAATAAAACAATCTGTTCTCTCGGAATTTTCAACGCTAAATATTTTTATTTTTTTGTTGGTCGTACTAAAATGACAGTTGCCACATGAAGTTTGCAGCAAGTGCGATCCTATTCTTATTTGAAACGCATAGTACCTACAAAAGTTGTACATTTTGATTAAGTATACAAATGTGTAATGTTGTAGATTGTATTATTGTAACAACTGCTGGTAAACCAATAATAAATAAATAAAAAAATGCGTTTCAAATAAGAATAGGACTGTCAAAGCGCCATCTTGTTCCGCATTTCTAACGAACTTCATAAATGTTATGTAAGGTAGGCAAAAAAAACACAATTTTATTAATTTTTACTTTAATATGTTATATATTTTTTTTATATAAGTAAATTAAATTTTAATTGTAATCTAATTCCTGGTCACAGAGTCACAGATAGTTCATAATGTTGAAAAAATCGTAATATTTTTAGAAACAAACGTCAAAATTTTCGATATAACCTGTTTTTTTCGTAAGGTTTTTATGTTATTGTTTCAATATAACAAACAAATAAAACAGAATAGCTACTATGCGTTTCAAATAAGAATAGGACTGTCAAAGCGCCATCTTGTTCCGCATTTTTAACGAACTTCATGAATGTCATGTAAGGTAGGCAAAAAAAAAACACAAAATTTTATTAATTTTTACTTTAATATGTTAAATAGTTTTTTTTATATAAATTAAATTTTAATTGTAATCTAATTCCTGGTCACAGAGTCACAGATAGTTCATAATGTTGAAAAAATCTTTATTATTAGAAACAAACGTCAAAATTTTCAATAAAACCTGTTTTTTTCGTAAGGTTTTTATGTTATTGTTTCAATAATATAACAAACAAATAAAACGGTAAAAAACGAAGAAACATTTTTTTCGTTTAATAAAACAATTGTATCTTTCGGTATTTTAAACGCTAAATATTTTTATTTAAATTATTTTACGAATTTTTTTGTTGGTCGTACTAAAATGACAGTTGCCACATGAAGTTGGCAGCAAGTGCGATCCTATTTGTAGAATGTATGTTATATGTTTAGGGTTAAATAATAATAGATGTTAAATGATAAGAAATGTTAAGTTTTAGGTAAGTAAACGTATATTGCACGTATTACAATGATTGAATGATAAAGGAGCGAGGGAGCACGCGCGACGATACTCGAAGCGTTTGATTTGCGTACTGATTAATGTATGACTAATTATATTGAAGTAGAGTAAATTGATGAGTTGCTAAAATAATAATAAACTAGGTATATGATGTATGTTTCACCGTACATGCTCCCGGGCGAATTAGTACAAATTAAGACAAAATATAGTTATACATGATTTTTTAAATACATAGTACGTTTTTGAATTATAGGAGAAGTTGATTTGTCTTGTGTACTGTTTAAACTATATGTGCTAGTACTTGGCACAACCTTCACTTCACTGGGTCGACGGTCGACCGTACTCTGCTTTCGCGATTCACTCACTGTAGGCACTGACACACACATGTGATTCACGTCATTAGGCTGGCGATTGCCTACACTTTGTTCTTGCGAGAATATCACTGTTGGGACTGATATAGGAGAGCTTCTGGTAGAGGCCCTACGGCGTCTCCACAGGAATACTGCTATTGTTATTAAGGCTGCTGCTACTAAGCTATATGATATAGCGTATTGGTGTACATCGTGAGACGATAAGCTTTGTTCCAAATCATCTGATGTATGATCCGACTGTTCTTTTAACAGGTTGATCTGTTTACCGATATTATCTAAATTAGAATTACTGTTAGACTGATCATATGCGTCTGTATAGTTTAATGAAATGTTAACGAAATATCTGCTTTCCGATATTTGAGGGATTTCTATTTCAGGGTCTAATCTGAGAGTGTTTTCTGAGTGAGAGCGTGAGTATAGAGCAAAGTCCTTACCCTTGATAAAGCATTTTGGTTCTAAAAGCATGATACCTGTTCCGGATACTTGTGTGTATGTAACCTTTTCTTGGCAAATAATTCTAACTGAATCTGTGTTACAGCAGAAATATAAATACTTAGAAGGGTTCGTTAACTCGATCCACGTACTCTTACACGGAGATTTGTTAACGGTACATTGATTGTTAGTGGGATTAATTTTACAGAATTTTTCGTCGATGCTGAGATAGTTTATTGGCTGATTTAATGTACATATATAAGTATTCTCATTTCGTAAGCATAACTGAAGCTCTGTTATTGTGATAGTAGTATAGGCATCCTTCTCCACGTTAATTGCTACATACTCGGCGATAGGAGAGACGGTTAGCATGTTAAAACCAATTTGGTGAGGAATTGGTAAGACCTTGTAAATTCTGTAAGCGTCTCTACTAACTAAAGGAATTGTTATTTCAAAAATAATATATTCTGCCATCACTCGTGCCTTAACTTTGAGCATTCCGTAGATAGACTTAAGGTCTAAATTTATATCGCTTATAGGCAAGGTGAAGTCATTGATCAGCTGTCCTGATATAAATTGTAGTTCATTTTTAAGCTGATCTGGCGTTAATAAATGAGTATTGAATTTGCCATGAAAGACGTCGGTTATCGAATCAAGTAAAGTGTCTTGTACTCGCCTTAGATTATGAAATAAACTAACAGCTGTTAATGCTGATAACGTGAAGTCTTGAATTTCATGTATTATTTGTAGTTCTTGTTTCACAACGTTAGTCCCTTTATATAATTCCTTTAAATGCATGTTGATTGTTTTGTGTTGGAGTTGTATATTTTGTTCAGTTCGTTTCAGTGCATTATATTCCGCTTCAACGATAGAAGTTTGGTTTTTTAATAAGTTAGTGATATGATGTTCATTTCTTGATATGCGTAATATGTCCCTTTTATATTGTTCAGCAAAGGACTCATCTAATACTCCAAATAATTCATGCGCTACGTAACCGACTCCGTTGATAAGGCCACGCCGCCGTCGCTGTCTGTCGTGCGCTTCAAAATGCTGACTTAGTAGTAGTCGGTTGTAGTGTAGTATTTCTGAGAAGTCGTGACGTAACTGGGATAATATAATGTCACAACGACTCGTGTTTGATAGTATCGTACATGTTTTGTTTAAATACTTAATGTACTTTGTTGCTGTATTCATGCCATCCCAATAGGGAGCCATATTATGATAAGCGACGAGGGTCCATTTATCTCTTACAACTTGCATGTTGTTGATAGAGTCGAAATATAAGGACATGTTGTTAGGTAACGCTTTTGTTGTAAATGTTGCTTGAGCATTAGTAAATAAAAATATGAAAAATATTAATGAAATCGCCATTGTAATAAAGGTTGACCTTGGTTTGCTTGTTTTGATTACTTGCTTCTTCTGACAAATGTTTATTTTCGGTTTATCGTTAATATCGTTCTCAGAGCGGGGTGGTATAGGTAAGAGGGATAATTTGACAATAGGTCGCTTTATTATGCCATTTTTGGTTTTTAATGACACCACTCGAACGTACCCGTCTTCAGCTTCATGAAGTTGGACTACGCGGGCCATCATCCATTTCCCGGCTGGTAGATTGTCATCCTGAATTGTTACTAACTGTCCTATTTTGATATTATCATGACATCTAGCCCATTTTGACCGTACCGATAACTGAGTCAAGTATTCTGTTTTCCATCGCTTCCATATGTCGTATGTGATTTTAGAGGATAAAGTCCATCTCGTGCGTGCATCATGCTCTGTTTCTATAATTGATGCCCCAGGTCTACCATTAAGGAAATGGGCTGGGGTAAGTACCTCTAAGTCATCGATATTTTCTGATAGCGCGCACAGAGGTCTAGAGTTGAGACAAGCTTCTACTCCGGCTAAGACAGTGGTGTACTCCTCAAATGTTAGCTTCTGTTCACCTATTACCCTTCTGAGGTGATGTTTGACGCTTCTAACGGCTCTTTCCCACAAGCCACCTGCGCTTGGCCATGATGGTGCGTTGAAGTGCCATTCTATGTTTAAATCTGTTATCTCTTCTAATGCTTTATTATCTAAAATGCTTCTTAAATCTAAATATTGTTCTTGTAGTATACGGCTTGCTCCTACAAAGTTGGTTCCGTTGTCACTGTAAAGGTGACGTGGAGATCCTCTCCTTGCTGCCATACGGCGAAGGGCGGCAAGAAATGCAGAACTGCTCAGATCTGACACTAGTTCTAAGTGTATAGCCTTCGTAGCCATACAAACAAATAACGCTATGTAGCCTTTACTCGTTTTAATACCACGCCCTTTGTTGCATTTAACTTCCACGTAGCCTGTGTAGTCGACACCCGTATGATAGAACGGATGCGCGGGATTGCTTCTGGCCTCAGGTAATTGTCCCATTATCTGATTTTGCATTAGCGGTGAGTGTTTTCTACATGTGACACAATTCCTAATTGCCTTTTTTACCATGTTGTTTCCTCCGGGAATCCAAAACTTTTGTCTAATATTAGCCAAAGTAACACGAGGACCGCCGTGAAAGGTTAAATTATGACTTTGATTTATGATAAGTGAGGTTAACTGATGATGATGAGGGATAATTGCTGGATGTTTCATCTCCATGCTTATACTAGCTTTACCTAAACGTCCTCCTACTCTAAGAATTCCTTTGTTATCAAGGAATGGATTTAATTTAAGTAAACTGCTTTTTCGGCTCAATATACCTTGTTTCTTTAAATGTTTTATTTCTTCATGAAATACTGTTCTTTGGACGTGCTTAATAATTAATAGTTTTGCATTTTTTAATTCCCCTAACGTTAAATATGAAGGTAAAGTGTTGTGTGTTCTTGACTTGTTGAATCCAATTGTTTTTGTTGCACGTAATAACCATGCTAAAATTTTTATAATCTTCGTAATAGAACTATATTTTTCTAAAAGTTTAATGATAATACTCTCTGAGTGACATTGAGTTACAGTGTTAGATTGTAGCTCTCGAGAAGGATTTGTTTTTAACTCTTCGTCTGTTGAGTACGTTTGATTAGATGAGTGTAACTTTTCATCGAATGTTTGTAGTGATTGAGGCCCATGCCACCACAACTCATGATGTTTTAATTGCAAAGCTGATATGCCTCTACTCGCAGCGTCGGCTGGGTTTTGATCTGATTTGACATAACGCCAGCTGTTTGCTTTTATCACCTCCGTTATGCTGCGAGTTCTGTTAGCTACAAATGGTTTCCAACGTCCTGGATCTCCTTGTAACCATCCTAAGACAACCATTGAGTCTGTCCATCCATAGACACGTACTCTGTGTTCATTTAAACAGGTTAATACCTTTTTCATCAATTTGCTAAGTAAAAGTGCTCCTGATAATTCCAATCTCGGTAAAGATATTTTCTTTGAAACAGGGACTAATCTGGATTTACTTATAAGTAATGTTATGAAATTGTTTTGATTTGTAATACGAGCGTAAATTACTGCGGCGTAAGCTTTCGTCGAGGCATCGCAATAGCCGTGTAGCTCGATTACGTCATTTGGTTGATAACTGATCCACCGCGGTATTTTATATTCGTTAATGTGTTCGATGTCTGTTTGTAGCGTTTTCCACTCACGACATATATGTTCTGGGACTTCCGCGTCCCAATGCATGTTGTCCTTCCATAACATTTGAAATAGAAGTTTTAGTTTTGTTGATACAGGAGATATCCACCCTAGTGGATCGAATAACTTTGATATTTCGGACAAAAGTACTCGTTTAGTTATTTTTTGTCCTTGTTTACTTAATTTATACTTAAACGTAAAACTATCGCTATCAGAATTCCAACAAATACCTAATGTTTTTGATGGATTTTCTGTCTTATGATTAAATGTGAACTCGTTATCGCTCTCGTAGCTTGCGGTAATGTTCGTTAATAGATCAGGGTGGTTAGCTGACCACTTCCTTAGTGTAAAACCACCTGACTTTAACAGCTGGTTTAAATCAGAAATGAGTTGTTGTCCTTGAGGTATCAAGTGAACTCCATGAACATAATCATCGACATAAAAGTACTCGCTTAAGGCTTGGGCGGCCTCAGGGAACCTTTGCTTCTCATCCTGAGCTAGTTTCTGTAAAGTCATAAGTGCTAAAAAAGGTGCTGATTTTGTTCCATAAGTTACTGTGGTAAGTTGGTAAGACTTAATAGGTTGATGTGGTGTATCCCTCCATACTATTTTTTGGAGTTGCTGATCTTGTTCGTGGATGAAAATCTGCCTATACATCTTCTCGATGTCAGCGGTAAATGCATAACGGTATTGGCGCCATTTAATTATTAAACCCTGTAAATCTTGTTGTAAATTGGGCCCCTTGTACGTCAGGTCGTTGACACTATAGCCACTAGACGTTCTGGCAGACGCGTTGAATACGACACGAAGCTTTGTAGTCGCTGAGTCGGCTCTATGCACTGCGTGATGCGGTAGGTAACATGATATCGAGTTATTGTTATCGTAACTTGTCGCTTTCATATGACCTAAAGCTAGATATTCATTAATAAATGATTTATATTGTTCTGCTAAATGAGTTTGTCTAGTAAATTTACGCTCCAAACTCTGAAACTGTGCTATAGCCATTTCTTTAGATGTGCCTAACATTTCTCTAATGTTTGAATTGAGTGGTAACCGTACCTCATAACGACCATCTGATAGTCGTTTAGTAGTTGATAAATAGTAGTCCACACAATGTTGATCTTCTGAAGACAGTTCTGATTCTTCACTAATGTCTTCAATCTCCCAAAATCGTTGAATATCAATAATGTTGTTCAATACAATATTGCATCGGTATGACGTCATTTCACCTCCTCCGTATATAATCCAACCGAGTTGTGATTGTTGTATCACAGGCTGATAAGGATCGTTGCCTTTTATCAAACCCGGTAATAGTATAATACCGTGCACGTTAGCGCTGAGCAATAAGTCTACGGGACGACTACTGTTAAACTCGGGGTCCGCTAACATAAGGTTTTCAATGTGTGACCAATGAGGACGTTCAAATGATTTGTTAGGTAAGTTTCCTAGTAAATTGTTCATCATTAGTACCTCTGTACTAAATGAAAAATCGCTATAAGTTGAACAACAGTGAATAGTCAGCTTTCCTTTACAGCTGTTTTGTTGTTCGCCAATGCCTATGACGACACCGGTACATGGTAATTTTTGTAAACCTAATTTTTTCACTGCGCTTTCTTTTATTAACGACACCTGTGAACCTGGGTCGATGATGGCTCTCAAAACTTGATGTGACCCATCAATTGCTTGTACTTTGATTAATGCTGTTGCGAGCATCACTTCGTTAAGCTTGAAGTCATTTCCTGCTACATGGGATGACGTTGGCATGATCTCGTTGTTATGATGTGAGTTGGTAACAGTCACGCTGCTGCTAGGCGATGGCCTCAATTTAGCGCACGCCTCGTGTAAAATTGAATTATGCGGCCCATCGCACTTACGACATCGCTTAGTAGAAATGCATAGTTGTCCATTATGGCTAAATAAACAATTTATGCAAAGTCTTAATTTCGCAATTGTTTTCATTTTGCTATCATTGCTTAACTCTAAAAATTTCCTGCAGTTATACAGGCCGTGCTGTTGACCGCAAAAAACACACTTGTATAAAGACACGTGTAGATTTTTGGAGAATGTTTTAGATGTACTGTTGCCATGCTGATTACTATAAATGCTATGATGATTTTTTTTCCCTAAGGGCTTACTATCTTGAATGTTTTTGGCCGTAGTATTGTCGTGCTTTCTACGAGCCGTTTCTAGGCTTGTAAATTTGGTTTCTAAGTAGTCTAGGAACTCTTGTAACACAGGCAGCTCTCTGGCGTTCTTTAGAGAGTCTACATAGTCGCTAAATGTTTCGCTATCTAATTTCTGAGATAATATATGTACAAGTAGCGGGTCCCATGTAGAAATATCGATCCCCAAGTTTTTAATAGCGTGAATGCTTTCTAAAGTGATATCGTGTAATTTCTTAACTTGAATAAGGGATTGATGCTGCATGTTAGGAACGTTTAATAATGTATTAATGATAGACGTGAAAATTAATTTTTTATTGTTGTAGCGATGATTTAAAAGTTCCCAACAGGTACTGTAGTTTTCAGTGCTTATCGGAAGATGCTGTATGATTTTTTCTGCTTCGCCTCGCAACTTTCCTTTCAGAAATTGCATTTTCTGTGCATTTGATAAGGAAAGATTGTTGTGTATAGTCTCGTTAAATAAATCTTTAAACGAGTACCACTGATTGTATTTACCGGTAAAGATCGGTATATCCATTTGTGGTGTGCTATGCTCACGATGTGCTACCGACCAGAGTTTTTTGTTAATCTGTCTTTTGAGACTGATAAACATTTTTTCATTCTCATTGTAGATGAGCTCGTAATCTTCATCCACTCCGCTTATCTCTCCGTCGATTTCCCAATGAAGCCCATCGACTTTCTTCCACTTTGATTGAATGGTTTTCAGAGCGTCCTCTAGTTCCCACTTTTCATCAATTGAGTTCAAGTCGACATTGCTTACGGCTCTTTTAAAAGCCTTTATATTAGCTGTTTGCTTGCGAAACATGTCGTCCAGCTTGCTGCTAGAACCTCGGGATTCCATTGCTGGTCTAGTGCTTGGCGTGGACTTTGCTGTTTCATGGTGTTTTGCCCCAGGTTCCGACGGTGATATTGGTATGTTAGTGGCTGCTAAGCCCATGCTTTGCTCGTTTATTATTGCTTTAATGTTCGTGTAGAGTTGGTTTGTTCGCTCATACTCAGATTTTTGAAAATAGATGTGATCTTCTATCCCGTACGCACACATGTTTGCATGATTGGTTTTATAATCTGACCAGTAATTATCAAGTAATTCTAATCGACGTTTAAAGTAGTCTCCGGTTTTCCTATCGGCTCCATCTTTTTTGATATTTGTTTTCAACTTTTCTAACGCTGTAGTAAGTTCAAGTTGAGATTCGTAAAGATTTTCCATTCTGCTAGTAGACATAATGTTATACTGGACTTATTATAATGTTATAATGGAAAGATCTTACTTGTTATCGGCTGCTTACGACCGTGTGTTGAGAGACGATGATGGGCGGTGACAGATCTGCTACTGATCTTGCCTCCTTGCTAATGACGACGTCCTGCTGCTGGAGTCTTGCTTGGCTTCGATGAGTATTGCTACACCCACGACGCTGATTACGAACGAGTGTCCTCACGGGTTAGGGTCTGATTTGACTATTTATCTCTATCCGCACAGAGAAAATTCAAAACTCGCGAGGTCCCGCACTTATGCTCGAAGGACCATGTAGAATGTATGTTATACCTATGTTTAGGGTTAAATAATAATAGATGTTAAATGATAAGAAATGTTAAGTTTTAGGTAAGTAAACGTATATTGCACGTATTACAATGATTGAATGATAAAGGAGCGAGGGAGCACGCGCGACGATACTCGAAGCGTTTGATTTGCGTACTGATTAATGTATGACTAATTATATTGAAGTAGAGTAAATTGATGAGTTGCTAAAATAATAATAAACTAGGTATATGATGTATGTTTCACCGTACACTATTCTTATTTGAAACGCATAGTACGGTAGGAAAAAAATAAACACAAAATTTTATTAATTTTTAAGTACTTACTTAAATATGTTACATAAATTTTTAAATAAATTAAATTTTAATTGGAATTCAATTCTTCCACACCACTTATGGCATCATAGCTGCGTTCTTCATTCGAATCAGATTCTATGTGAAACAAACTGCAAAATTTTCAATAAAACCGGTTTTTTTTCGTAAGGTTTTTTATATTATTGTTTCAATGTAACAAACAAATAAAACGGTAAAAAAGGAAGAAACATTTTTTTCGTTAAATAAAACAATCTGTTTCTTTCGGAATTTTCAACGCTAAATATTTTTATTTAAATTATATTACGAATTTTTTTGTTGGTCGTACTAAAATGACAGTTGCCACATGAAGTTGGCAGCAAGTCCGATCCTATTCTTATTTGAAACGCATAGTATTCAGTTCAAAAGCAAACTATGCGTTTTTGTTTCATGTTAAAATTTCCGTTTAAAAATCTGTAGTAAGTAGGTAGCTATATGTGGCTTCTAATATACACATATCACATCATAGTATAGAAACAAAGTCGCTTTAGCTGTCTGTCCCTTCTCTATATTTATATCTTGAAAACTACCCAATAGATTTTGAAGCAGTTATTTTTTAACTGACTTAAAAACAAAAGGAGAAGGTTCTCAATTCGATTGTATTTTTTTTAGATAGGTAGGTACAGTGCTTTAAGAGAAAGGTAAATAATAAGTACGTCATCATAATATTTTACCCGTGCTTATCAATCAAATTTATAATGTATTATGCCTTACAAAGTTGCTCTTTACCAACAGAGCCTTTGTTGTATTGTAAACAATGATTTGAATTCAAATGAAATAAGTTAAGACGCTCTTTGTTCTTTTACAATGAACATCGTTTATGTTTACTACCCGGTCACATTATCTCGAGACCTGGCGTCGATGACGTCACGTCGCGTTGGACGAATCACTGATGCGCCCGTGGCGAGCGCGGGGGTTGAAAGGAGAACTAGACGCAAGGTTCGCATTCCAGCGAGGTCTCTAGATAATGTGACCGTGTATTAAATATAAAACTAATTACCGTTTTAAGTGTCAATATCGCGTCGCTGCGCGTGCAAAAGTCGCTATGTGTTTTTTTTTTCAATTTTTGTTTTTTTATGCAGTTATGAGCGTTGTTTCAGTATGCACATACTGTAAAATAGCTATGTGATTGATGCTATATTTAAAGAGTCACGAGTTACGGAATGTCGCTATGTGACATTTATACATAGAAAGTTCCCTAAAAAGTAGTACTTACCTCTGCCTAGTACATACCTACCTATAACGATAACCCCCTTACTCATAAACGCCTCTTAAATTTTAGTCAATTGATTAGTTTAGGTAGATTCTTATTTGTTTGGTATAAGGTTGGTTTTCGTAATAAAAATCTCGCTAAACATTGATTAAATTTAAGAGGCGTTTATGAGTAACGGGGTAAGTGTTATAATTCACATAGCTAAAATAAGTTTACCAAAGTGGAATCAAAAATTGCGCCTGACATGTGTTTTACTTACTATACATAGCAACTTTTTTATAAAGTTTGATTTGATTATAATTAATAATTAATTAACGTTAAATTTATTTCGAATAAAAATATTAATTGTTTTATTGAGTTTGTTTTAATTATTTATTTCTACATTAAAGCTATGTCACCGTATAGTCAGTTTGTTTAAAATTCCATAGAACGTTATAGTGGTTATGCGTTCTAAGTGCACATAGCGAGTATTTACGACTCAAATAATTAACGCTATGTGTCAAATTTGCCTATTAAAGTAATGTGATCTATCCTAAAGTATTCTACAACTATAAATTATAGGCAAGTTTGTTATATGCATTAAAGAATAAATAAATAATTTGAATACTCCGGGTATTTTCTGAGCAAATCAGTTTTTTGCGTCTCCTGTAAAGTGTGTAAAAATCACATAGCGATTATTGAAAGCGCAGCGACTTCGGTGTTAAATACTGTCACCGTAACCATTACTTTAAAAACCATTAAGTTTTAATTTGTATAGGTTAGATATGTATATGTTAGAAAGTATAATCAATAGGTTTGACGCATATGGTGCACTTCGCGACTTGTACACCACTTCGCAAAAGGAGCACTTTTTAAGATGAGTGGCGATTTGGAAAATTGTCTGAATATCAAAGAAGCTTTTGTTAGATTATTGTACCCATTTTTAAGAAAATTACTTGCACATATCTAAAGTTTCTCTCAGTTTTTGTCAATTTTTCAAATCTTCACTCATTTTAAAAAGTGTTTATTTTGCGAAGTGCACCAATTGAGCATTGTGTACAAGTTGCGAAGTGCACCAAATGCGTCAAACCCTGATGAGGGTTGCATGTTGCTAATATTTATATGAATGTCTTATGTGTTTGGTGGCGCGTACGACACGACAATGCACAGCTCTGCTTTGTAGGGTTTCAATGTGGTACATTGTACCGCATTATGCAAGCACGGCACCCAAACCACAGCGCACAATTAAGCTAAGTTATCATTATACCGTAACATCAGTATATTTAGATAAATAATATAATCGGCGTATGATCAGCGCAACTTACTATCTAACAGATTCCATTAACTCGAGCATATACAGGCACTAAGGGAACACACGCACCCTGCCTCTGCGCGTTACCTGTGTAGTAGGTATCATAGTATTGTGTGCAACCACCCTAACTTACGAGACAGGCTAGTACCTGTCCTGCCAGTTAACACAATAACTGACATCTGCGCAGAGGATTGCAGCAAAGTTGGCGCTTACTGTACTTGATGACTTCTGCCTAACTGCCTTATTAATTATTGTTTGTTTTTACCTTTCAGTTTAAGTAGACAAAACAAACTGCGCGAGAAAATATTAACTATGGCTGACTTAATGTAAGTATTTTACCAAGAATGAAGTGTATTTCATGAACACTGTAAATCAATTCGCTTAAAAAACAAAAACTTTATTATACTTATTACTTACTTTACAAAAAATACCCTCATCATAATTATAATACAATAATTATATTATTATTGTAAAACAGTGCTAGTTCAACGTTATCATTGAAGTAATAAAATACAATTATTATGTTTACCTATGACATGGCAGGCACCTAATGGTGTTTTTGGATTTTTTGATGAAAATTAATTCAAGGTTTCACTTTGTCTCTTCGCTATGAAGGTTCTGAGTTACATAGTTAATATTGCTATGAGCTTGTTTCTTCTTTATAAAAAGACATCTCCCTCGCCAGGGCACGACCTCTGTGTCGCGAAACTTTTACTGACATGAATGATACAAAGAACATCCACGCTCAATGTGATAATTTGTAGATCAACAAATTATCATGGCTCACGGATCATTATCCGTGAGCCATGATTGATGATATCATTAAGAAAGGGCTTATGTGTAGAACTCGTAACATACGTAAATGTATGAAGGCACGTTGAATGTAGACAAAACAGTTTTATAGGGCCGTAGTAAGTAGATAACGCTTAGTCTTACTTATCTCCAATGGGATTTAGAAGTTGTTTGTATAGGTAGGTATCACATTCTTAATAAGAATTTATTATATTTTATTTTTAGAGTGAAAGAACAAATACTGCTGCTAAACAAAAATTCACTTATATTAGAAGTAAAATTAACTAAATCCAATAAAGTCGTGGATCTTAAAGTGGAAGGTAAGGAATATGTTATCGGAGATTTAGTAAAATTCAAAATGTCAATAGCGCAAAGAAATAAAAATTTAACTTATTCTGTCAGATTAACTAATAATCGTGACTCGGACAAATCTAAGCACAATGCAACTTACACTCATTATTATAAACGGCATGATGTCATAACAAGCAGAGGGCACCACAATATTGACACTTGCGAAGTTTGGTATCAGGTTGAAGACATCTATTATGAATATGATGCTAATGACACAAGGACCTTAACAGTTGTAGTAACGATGTCCACGTCCAATGCCCTGCCAGGTAACCCTAACATGTATTGTGCGAGCCTATACGACGACACTGAACTCACTGACTTTGAATTAACTGCTGAGGATGGTTCCGTCCGATTACATAAGGCTATTGCGGCATCAGCCAGTCCAGTCTTACGAAGAATGTTCTCCGGAGAATGGCGGGAGACTGCAAGTGGAGAATTAAAAGTTACTGGCACTAGACAATTGACATTACAACATTTTAAAGATTACTTGTATCTAGACAAGCTTCCCAATACTGGCTTAGAACAGCTTTTATTACTTGCTTCCTTCTATTTGATAAAAGATTTAGAAATGCGCTGTATTGAAATGTTGATACTGGAATTGAAACCAGAGAACGTATACACATTGCTAGAGTTCGCAATGGAAAATAAAATAACAAAACTTTGTCTTCGTATATTAGAGAGAGTGCAGGAGTGCCAGGTCTTAGTCGCCGATATTCGTTCGCACTGTGATGACACAGGTGATAACTAGTTGATTACGTCATCATACCTATAAATCACAGCTATAACTCTTGTTTTACTTTATAACGGGTATCAATTTAAATATTGTTTACGAGGTGTTATGCTTGCAATTATTAATATTAACAAATTGTAAACGTAATAGGATATGTGATTTTTAAATTGTGTAAAAGTAGAAAAGGCACATGAGAGCAAATAGCTGTGCACACTTAAGTACTTTACAATTATATTGGGCAAATTACTCTAGCGGTAAAAGAGCAATTTTTTTTTAAATATCAAATACCTAGCTGTTGTGTGAATAATTTGTTTAAGTAAATCTTATTTTAAATTTATTTACCTTTTGTTTATTTCATTACCAACAACACTTTCTCTGGTTTTTTATTATTATGTTTTGTTACTAAGTAGGTACTTAATAAATAACACTGAAAATTATAAATATGAAAGGTAAAAGGGATATTAACGCGGCATGGTACCTATTGATCTTTATTTTGCTTGACGTTTCGACACAGGTTACTCTGTCCGTGGTGTCAAGCTGGCATGGCCGCTTCAATCTCCCGTTTACACTGACTGAATACTGAAAAGTCACGGCGAGATTGTTTACCTACCTCTAATAGCCGTAAATTAATAACAATTGAATAAAAGTTATATTTTTAAAGAATATAGTTAGGTTTATAGTTACTGTTATGTTAAAATATAAATATGTTACTAAATAAATATGTACTTAGTTATGTTTTTTTTTTGTATTTAAATAGTAGGTATATATAAGACCCAACATTAGAATTATTTAAGCGTTAAAGTTGGTAACCCACGTGAGTTTGTTGTTCTTGTTACTTTCTTGTACTAAACATTGTTAAGTTCTAACGATGTAGGTGTCAAAGGTTTCTAGATCTCAATATTAGAGCCACAATCAAGATTATAATTAATTAGGTATACGGTTTAGGGAAGCTATTTTAAACTATCATCAAAGTATTTTTCTTTTTGAAACTCTTCTAAGTACTTATATACTTAATAGTATAAGATAGCTATCACAAGTAATTGCTAGCTTATATTTAAACATTTGTTGGATAAATGTCTGAGTAATAGCATTTAGAAAATAGCTTCCCTTTTCAAACACAGAGCAGTTGGTAACGAAATTGTATTAATTTGCTGTGTTTTTAATTGATTAAGATTTTTTTTTAAATTCAATAATAATATTATTTTTTTACGATTTTTGAAAGCTATTAACGGGCAAGTTTATTAGTAATTACAATTATAATTTTTAATTTTTATCTTTTACCATGAAAGATTTGATATTATAATTATTTTGTTTACTTACTATGTTTTTTTTCTTCAAGTTAACATTAAAAAAAGAACTAACTTTGGGAAGTTCCATTGATTTTGTTTACATAAATAGTTTTAGTTCTTCCTTTTTAAAATACATTAAATAAATGAAAAGTATAAGTACTTACCTATTACGTTTTTTATTTCAAATATAATTTCGTAATTGTGTAATTTATTTATTACTAATGGTATCTTAATTGTTATCTAGGTTATTATATAACTTTCAATAATAGTCATCATCATTGCGTATGGCTTCTGCTTTGAACCCTATACATCTATATCCAGCTGGATGAGCCAATCTTTTGAGGCCGGAGTGAAGATTTTTTATTGTGATCAACATTTTCAAGACTAGGACTCGTTAGCCTTATGAAAGGACTCGTGTCCTGGAACTAAAGTGGTCCATTTGCTACATTCTGATAGTTAGATATTTTGTATTTAAATATCAGTAAATACTGAAGTGTTATTTTATTGATAACCTTACCTTGAAGACAGACTATTGAGCTTTTTTCTCGGTTTAATTTATTGTTTTTAAGTTCAAAGATCGATTTAGCCACAAATGTTAGATAGACCACTTTAGGTCCAAGCTAGCCATGTGTCTATTAAGTCTATTAAATCTTGTCACTCCTTTGAGTAAAGGACTGAGAAGATGAACTTGAGTTGATGTTTTATAATAATACGTAATGCTTCAAGCCGGTCAATTAAGGTTGCGCGTATTGTTTTGTGTATATCCTACTAACGCATACAGTATTCATGAAATGTGCTCTATGTTACCACGGCCACGCGAAATGGCAAGGATGACATGATCTTTGCCACGCGTGGGACCTTTCTTACTGGGAATCGAACCCTGCAGCCTTACTCTTGAATTTAATTAAGATCGATCGGGATTGGAATTATGACGTTTATCGCTATTTCATACTCTTGAAATCAACACTAGCGCCAAATTGTTTTCAAATTAGGTGTCTATTTGATGAACTAAATGAAATTGTGATTGAATTAAAAATGGTACTCTTGAGTTCATTTTGACAGCTGCGTATTGCGTTGAAATTGTGTTCGGATTGTTTGTGAATTAGTATTTTTCCAATAGCGGTTGAGTAACTATTTGCAAATTGTTTTGTGTTAAATATTGTCTGAAAAGCTTAAATATGGCAAAATTAGTGACGATGTCGTTGATTCTGCAAAAAAAGCGTAGACTAGCTTTGAAAGAAAGACGAAACGAGCGTCGTTTAATGCGTTATATGGATAAAGCTTGGCTGTGCCGCGGAGAGACTTATACAGACATCTACAATTTGTAGATCACACAGATCTTGCGCAGGATGTGAATCCGCGATCACCTGTATGGTAGTTTCATACTTGACCGCTTTGCTATCTTTTTCTTTTTAAGAAAGACAACTTATTCACTAAGGATCATCCCTTGTATCACAGGGACTTTTATAAACATCACTTTAACGGACACAAAGAACATCCATACTCAGGACAATAATTTGTGGATCATACAAAAAACTGTACTGCGTAGGAATCAAATCCGCGACCTCATGTACGGCAGTTGCAGATTAATCGCGCTACTAGGTAATTACATAATCATAACAATCCATTAATGTCCCGCTGCAGGGACGGGCCTCCTCCCGTGACGGAAGGATACTTGGCCTACTAATACCACGCTGGCCAGACGGATTGGTATAGGGTTTAATTTCAAGTTTTCCTTCTTTTTATTTTGTTGAGATAATATTCACTGAAAGTCCCTTAGTCGGTTTTTACGACACATATGGGATGAGGTGGGGTGGTGACATTTTGTATTCTTTCTCCGTTACCACACGGAGATTGTATAGTGTGTGTTTAATATTTATTTATTTAAACTTTATGCACAAATTACAAAGTTGTACAATGGCGGGCTTAATTCCTTAAGGCATTTTCTTCCAGCCAACCTTAGGGTGATGCAGAGATAAAAAGATTATGGTAGGTGGAATAAGGTGTACTTAATATGATATACTCGTATTTATATTTCGTTTACAGAGGGAGAAAGCTCAGGTTCGATATCTTGGCGGTTTGCAACGAGTGACAAATTACGCTTTGCTGACGTCTGCTTGAAGTTTAGTATATCTATCTACGAGACTGCAACTATCGACTGGACAGTCACGTATGATAATAATGAACCTGAAATACTTGAACTAGACGGTAAATATCATTTTTAACAAATGACGTTCATCTAGTCCTAAACTAAGCAGAGCATATACTATGGATACCAGACAACTGATAAACATACATACTTAGCTTTTTTGTTAATATTAGGTCTTTACCTATGAAATTACCGTTTTGTATGGAGATTTTATGCGAAGTTTGATTGTTCATACTAAGGTTTTCTTAGTTTTATCAATTATTATTAAACTTATTAGAATGAAATTTAATATAAGTAATAGCGCACACATTTGCTAACTTATAGCATTTTAATCATAAGAAAAAAACACTAAGGGAAGAAGTTACATTTGTTTTAATGGTAAAATCTGCTGGTTGAAATTGGACCCATATTTACAGGCTTATGACTAGTACAAATAATTATTATATTTCTTAATTATCTTTTGTTAGTTGTTAGTAATATCCTATATTTACCGAATTACAAAAATAATACAAGAAAACTATGTTTTAAAAGAAAATAAAGGCTAAAGACTGCGGCATTTCATAGATAAAGACAAAAAATGTTTGAACGCATACGCTGTACTCGGTGATAAATATTGCACATCGATCTTTGGAAAGATACAATCGGCTAATTTCAACTTCGTAGAACATTATCTCTGTCGCACGAAATACAAACAGCCTGGTGTTTATTATGAGCTGTTAAAACAATGCTGTGGTGTATCATCTCTCATACCCTTGCGCTCTCCCTTGGGTGGACTTCACAAGGATTTCTCTTCATAAAAAGGTACAATTACCACATTAGGGCAATATGTTGTTATGCTTAAGAATATTTTTAAACAACTCCTGCTCTGGGGACCTTGCCCTGTGTCGCGGGGACTTATTTTAACGGACACAGAGAACATCCAAATTTTGGACAATTTGCGAATCGCATAAAGAATTGTCCTGCGATGGAATCCATAAATATTCATAGACGGGCAACATCTATTTTCAAATAAAGTTATTATTTTAGAAAACGGTTCTGCAATTCTTCATGGGTGTTGGAGTGCAGTGGAAGTCAGTGCGCGCCTAGCAGGGGGACGCGGAGACGTCGCCTGGCAACACGCGCAGTTATATCGCGCTGACATCGGCCAACAGGACAGTGCACTTAGCTTTAGTGCTAACGTACACAAGATACTATAACTTTAAAAACTCACTATAACTATATGTAACTTATTCACACAGACTCACTCAGTCACTCACGCAGACTCCCTCATTCCCTCAATCACACATACACACACTCAGTCACATAAACAAATTTTAATATTCACACAACCGCACTATCTCACTCACACAAACTGACATACACACACATACACATGTAAACAAAGGCGGCATTTAATAAAGGGTAGCATTTAAACGAGTGACTGTAAATTACAATTTTAAGTGTGAAAATTAATTAATTTGGCTTATATAATTACTAAGTGAGCGACTGACTGTAGGTGACGAGAAATCAACAGAACAGTATCTTACAAACATTAATTTGAGTTACTTAAAATACAAAATGAGCAGCTTCATAATATTTGAGCGACTTAATATTTGTTTAAGTGTCAACGTTACGTCCTGCATTTTTTTCAATATTTGGCAAATGTATTTTTTATATTGAGCGGCATTTTATCTTAAATGAAATGTTACGAATACGAAAACGGCGAGTGCAAGAAACATTTTTTTTATGTAAAACTAGAATGTAGTAGGTATTACTATATTCGTCCTTTGGTCACTGTACTAACCTAACCTAACCAACTGTTACTGACTTTTGCCTTAATATTGTATTTTTGCCATATATAATGGCTAGTTAATGTGATTAATTCTGCGACATTTATCACTTTAGCTAAATTGAGTAGCCCTTATACATAATGGCTAGTTATTATGTACAATATTCATTACTTTGGCTGTAACATTTGTTATTATTTAACTATTTTAATATAGAAGTTGCCCTCTCTGTATTTCCAGTCGCTCACTTAGTAATGTAGTGATAAAAATTTTTTATATGAAATGGATTAATCACAATCCACTTTTTGTAAGCTCGTTCTGGATTTTATTATTCATCAATTTTCGTCGTTAGTTTAGTTATTTTTTCGCTTACTCAAATTCATACCGCTCAAGTTATTAATACAGTATGTCATCATCAGTCGCAAAGCTGTTTTTTAATCGCTCGTTTTAATATTATCTTTTAATAAACTTGTAAAAATTATTAATAATTTTGTTCATTTTCTATATTTTAATATAATATTTTTTTATTGTAAATAATAAAATTACGTTTTAAAATTACCCGGAGCTTTTTATAACTACCTAGTTTAATAGAGTTTAAGCGGCACGCTAAAACGCATAAAAAGGCACCAGAAAAAGACCTGCATTATTCGGGCCAACGAACACAACATATGAGCGTAGGAAGTATAACCTCAAACAAACTAGTACCTATTATATATTACCATTAATCTATACTAATATTAATCTCCGTGTGGGGACGGAGTAAGAATACACCTATCGCATCCCATGGGTGTCGTAAAAACCGACTAAGGGACTATCTGTGAATATTATCTTAACGTAATAAAAAGAAGGAAAACATGAAATTAAACCCTATACCAATCCGTTTGGCCAGCGTGGTATTAGTAGGCCTTGTATCCATCCGTCACTGGAGGAGGTCGTCCCTGCAGTGGGACATTAATGGGCTGTTATGGTGGTGGATACTAATATTCTAAAGAGGTAAAGTTTGTGTGTTTGTGACATTGTAGGGGGTAATTTCTGGATCTACTGAACCGATTTTAAAAATTATTTCTGTGTTAAATAGCCCATTTATCGAAGAGTGTCTTACGCTATATAGTATCACGCTATGACGTCACGCGCGAGTCTGCTCGTTAGCAATATTAGCATACACGAGTGTTTGTAAGTAGTTATTTCAAAAAATAAACTTAAATGAGGTAATAGTATTCTGATTATCTTTATAGTTTTTGAAATGTTTGTCCATGCCATTAATATTTAAATGTGTGCGTATTAATAGAAATATAGTTATTTTAGCATAAAATTTCATTTGGTAATGAGCTTGCCAGCTAGTTTTCGATTTATCAATCTACAACAACTATAAGTAATGCATATTTGTAACTTCCATTACATATTCTTAAACTTGATTTGTAATAAATTATCCTTCCCCTTTGTATATCCTGTTAAGATTTTTACTGTCCTGCGTGAAACAGAAAAATAAAACTACGACAATTGGTCTTTTGGCTTTGCAACCAATGGAATCCCCACCATAAACTAAACTCTATTCCAAGACGACAACTTAAAATAATTAAAAAATCGTTTAGCCAAGACCGGAAAGACCACAAGCACCAAATTATCCATGGTTTGACATCCCTTTTAATTCATACGAAGTGTCGTAAAAATTACACCCGAGCTAAAACAATTTATATAGATTTAAGGAATGCATCCACAACTTAAGGGGAACCAGGGTCTATCAGTTTCCCAAGATCGAAAGCTGAGATAGCTTTCGGGGAGATCCCCAAAGACAGTCATGTCTCAGAAGCTATGCAAGAGTTTTTTGACTTCATGCAAAGTAGCATCGATTGTCAGTTTTCACAAGACCACCACTAAGTGCAGCTGTGGCTTGGAAATGAGCTGCTTCCCCAAGAGTGGGGATGGAAACATGTAGGAGACAGCTTAGTGCCAATAACCACTGAAGATTTTCCTGTTCAGGAGGTCTTATTATTAAACAATTTTTTACTGCTGCGCTAAGGATTGTGGTAGTGTAAAATGTGGATGTCGAAACAAATGCTCAAATGTTCTGCGGCATGCCTCAACTGCCAAGGAAAATGTCTCAACGGTGTGTCTCTTGACAAAGACGAAGGTGAAGATGACGCAGAGTCCTTCCAGCAAGAACCATCTACTTAAGACGAAGTTCCCTTGGAGGAAGAACCTTTGCCTGTAGGTACAGACCTTCACGCCCTAAACGGTCCAAATTATAAAATTAACTTACCTATTGGTAAGCAAAAATAAAACAATGTTTTGATAGGTCTATGGCTGAATAGGTTTGTATGACATTTGTTATTTAGTATCTTAGGACTTGGCAGTCCTAGTACGCTCCCTAACAAGGGCCGGAGACAAAGAAAGTAGTGTCATCTGTTACAAGAATCGAAAAACAAGTTTAGCCAAGTCCTCGCTAGATAGCGTTAAATGGAGTAGATTATTTCAATATGTGATTTTTACCAATATAATACTTATTTGATAATTCTTAAAATTCGTAAAAGTTGTAGACAATTTTATTAGCTTTTATTACTTAGAAGACACTTTCTTGCTACGATGCACCGTTTTAAAAATATTAGCGAAAAGTAAAATCAACCCCCCCTCCGGCGGCGGCGCGGCACTCCTAGAGGCGGGGATTTTTAGTATGTTTACTCTCTAAGCACCTACAATTGCTTTTGGAGCATTCTTTCTAACATAATAGAGGTGTGATTTTGTGGTGTTTGTATTAACTTAACACAAACATGGTGGGAAATTCATAAAAAAGAAAGATGATCGCGTGCACACACAACAAACATCCACCATTTTGAATTTTGTAAGTTTATGGTTTCTTCACAAACATACCAGAAGATTTGTCTATGGCGAATATTTAAGTAATAATTTTAATATATAATATGTATTTTAAAGTAATTGTAAATCATGATAAAGTATAGTTCTTATTTTAGAATTATCAAATAAGTATTATATTGGTAAAAATCACATATTGAAATAATCTACTCCATTTAACGCTATCTAGCGAGGACTTGGCTAAACTTGTTTTTCGATTCTTGTAACAGATGACACTACTTTCTTTGTCTCCGGCCCTTGTTAGGGAGCGTACTAGGACTGAGGTATACCTTTAACTACTACTCTAGCTTGTCTATGTTAGTTTTATTATTTCACTATGATTAAATACTCTTTGGTTTTCATTTCATCACAGACAGAGTTGTTATCACAGTTCTTCTTGTAAGTTGTTCGCGCCAAATTGGCTTGAAAGTTGTTGTGAACTTGAGTTAATTTACTTACTTATTATTGGTACACACTTTAAAGTTAATTATAATTTATTAATAACTCATATTATTGAAGAGGGAAGCTGTTATTTACGAAAGAAAGGTCAGTTTCTTTGTTATTTTGTGCTTATATTGTTAAATGGAGACTTGTTCTCAGTCAATTCTACGATGCGTAGGTATGACGACAACTCTGGAAGGTTTTGTCGGAATCTAAAATAAAAATAATCTTACCAATATTTAGAGAGAAATACTTGTAGGTCTGTACAGTGTACGTGAGTCAGTTTAACATGTGCTATTCTGCACTGTGAGGGAATTCACTGCCTTGTTCGACAGTCCACACACATAAAATAAACAATTTTTTGCTTTAAAATGCATTATTTCGGTATAACTTTATGTTTCCCATTTCGATTCGTTTTTTCCGGTCGGACATCACAGCAATGAAAATGAAAATTTTGTTTAAGATATTGCACCAAATACTCATTTACGATGAGTATTACTCATCATGAGTGCTATAGCTAAAAAACATAAGTGTACTAAAATTTAGTTATGTTTTTTAACATTTAGTTACTAATTGCTCTCGATTGTTACTCAAGTTCCATCCATTGTTACTATGCGTTTCAAATAAGAATAGGACTGTCAGAGCGCCATCTTGTTTCGCATTTCTAACGAACTTCATGAATGTCATATGTACTATGCGTTTCAAATAAGAATAGGACTGTCAGAGCGCCATCTTGTTTCGCATTTCTGACGAACTTCATGAATGTCATGTACGGTAGGAAAAAAATAAACACAATATTTTATTAATTTTTACTTCAATATGTTATATAAATTTTTAAATAAATTAAATTTTAATTGGAATTCAATTCTTCCACACCACTTATGGCATCATAGCTACGTTCTTCATCCGAATCAGATTCTATGTGAAACAAACTGCAAAATTTTCAATAGAACTGGTTTTTTTCGTAAGGTTTTTTATGTTATTGTTTCAATGTAACAAACAAATAAAACGGGAAAAAACGAAGAAACATTTTTTTCGTTGAATAAAACAATCTGTTCTCTCGGAATTTTCAACGCTAAATATTTTTATTTTTTTGTTGGTCGTACTAAAATGACAGTTGCCACATGAAGTTTGCAGCAAGTGCGATCCTATTCTTATTTGAAACGCATAGTACCTACAAAAGTTGTACATTTTGATTAAGTATACAAATGTGTAATGTTGTAGATTGTATTATTGTAACAACTGCTGGTAAACCAATAATAAATAAATAAAAAAATGCGTTTCAAATAAGAATAGGACTGTCAAAGCGCCATCTTGTTCCGCATTTCTAACGAACTTCATAAATGTTATGTAAGGTAGGCAAAAAAAACACAATTTTATTAATTTTTACTTTAATATGTTATATATTTTTTTTATATAAGTAAATTAAATTTTAATTGTAATCTAATTCCTGGTCACAGAGTCACAGATAGTTCATAATGTTGAAAAAATCGTAATATTTTTAGAAACAAACGTCAAAATTTTCGATATAACCTGTTTTTTTCGTAAGGTTTTTATGTTATTGTTTCAATATAACAAACAAATAAAACAGAATAGCTACTATGCGTTTCAAATAAGAATAGGACTGTCAAAGCGCCATCTTGTTCCGCATTTTTAACGAACTTCATGAATGTCATGTAAGGTAGGCAAAAAAAAACACAAAATTTTATTAATTTTTACTTTAATATGTTAAATAGTTTTTTTTATATAAATTAAATTTTAATTGTAATCTAATTCCTGGTCACAGAGTCACAGATAGTTCATAATGTTGAAAAAATCTTTATTATTAGAAACAAACGTCAAAATTTTCAATAAAACCTGTTTTTTTCGTAAGGTTTTTATGTTATTGTTTCAATAATATAACAAACAAATAAAACGGTAAAAAACGAAGAAACATTTTTTTCGTTTAATAAAACAATTGTATCTTTCGGTATTTTAAACGCTAAATATTTTTATTTAAATTATTTTACGAATTTTTTTGTTGGTCGTACTAAAATGACAGTTGCCACATGAAGTTGGCAGCAAGTGCGATCCTATTCTTATTTGAAACGCATAGTACGGTAGGAAAAAAATAAACACAAAATTTTATTAATTTTTAAGTACTTACTTAAATATGTTACATAAATTTTTAAATAAATTAAATTTTAATTGGAATTCAATTCTTCCACACCACTTATGGCATCATAGCTGCGTTCTTCATTCGAATCAGATTCTATGTGAAACAAACTGCAAAATTTTCAATAAAACCGGTTTTTTTTCGTAAGGTTTTTTATATTATTGTTTCAATGTAACAAACAAATAAAACGGTAAAAAAGGAAGAAACATTTTTTTCGTTAAATAAAACAATCTGTTTCTTTCGGAATTTTCAACGCTAAATATTTTTATTTAAATTATATTACGAATTTTTTTGTTGGTCGTACTAAAATGACAGTTGCCACATGAAGTTGGCAGCAAGTCCGATCCTATTCTTATTTGAAACGCATAGTATTCAGTTCAAAAGCAAACTATGCGTTTTTGTTTCATGTTAAAATTTCCGTTTAAAAATCTGTAGTAAGTAGGTAGCTATATGTGGCTTCTAATATACACATATCACATCATAGTATAGAAACAAAGTCGCTTTAGCTGTCTGTCCCTTCTCTATATTTATATCTTGAAAACTACCCAATAGATTTTGAAGCAGTTATTTTTTAACTGACTTAAAAACAAAAGGAGAAGGTTCTCAATTCGATTGTATTTTTTTTAGATAGGTAGGTACAGTGCTTTAAGAGAAAGGTAAATAATAAGTACGTCATCATAATATTTTACCCGTGCTTATCAATCAAATTTATAATGTATTATGCCTTACAAAGTTGCTCTTTACCAACAGAGCCTTTGTTGTATTGTAAACAATGATTTGAATTCAAATGAAATAAGTTAAGACGCTCTTTGTTCTTTTACAATGAACATCGTTTATGTTTACTACCCGGTCACATTATCTCGAGACCTGGCGTCGATGACGTCACGTCGCGTTGGACGAATCACTGATGCGCCCGTGGCGAGCGCGGGGGTTGAAAGGAGAACTAGACGCAAGGTTCGCATTCCAGCGAGGTCTCTAGATAATGTGACCGTGTATTAAATATAAAACTAATTACCGTTTTAAGTGTCAATATCGCGTCGCTGCGCGTGCAAAAGTCGCTATGTGTTTTTTTTTTCAATTTTTGTTTTTTTATGCAGTTATGAGCGTTGTTTCAGTATGCACATACTGTAAAATAGCTATGTGATTGATGCTATATTTAAAGAGTCACGAGTTACGGAATGTCGCTATGTGACATTTATACATAGAAAGTTCCCTAAAAAGTAGTACTTACCTCTGCCTAGTACATACCTACCTATAACGATAACCCCCTTACTCATAAACGCCTCTTAAATTTTAGTCAATTGATTAGTTTAGGTAGATTCTTATTTGTTTGGTATAAGGTTGGTTTTCGTAATAAAAATCTCGCTAAACATTGATTAAATTTAAGAGGCGTTTATGAGTAACGGGGTAAGTGTTATAATTCACATAGCTAAAATAAGTTTACCAAAGTGGAATCAAAAATTGCGCCTGACATGTGTTTTACTTACTATACATAGCAACTTTTTTATAAAGTTTGATTTGATTATAATTAATAATTAATTAACGTTAAATTTATTTCGAATAAAAATATTAATTGTTTTATTGAGTTTGTTTTAATTATTTATTTCTACATTAAAGCTATGTCACCGTATAGTCAGTTTGTTTAAAATTCCATAGAACTAGGGCATGCAATATCGGAAGGTTTTCAATTCCGATACTAACTTCCGATATTAGATCTCAATATCGGAATTCCGATATTAATATCGGAATTTCGTATTTTTTTAGAAATTGCACTTTTTGTTCAAAATGTCACAAATTCGGTGTGAGGTTAGATTTAATGGAATAAAAAATATTTATAAATCATATTATTTAATTTGAATTGCTTGTTTTATACTCGTATTTAAGTTTTACCCACAGTATTTACTAAATCAGATATTTCTCATTATTTTTCTGTACTTATTGCTAATTAAACTATCTGACTCAGAGACTCAAATCTGAAATTAAATCAACAATTAGGAACAAAAAGTAATTTATAATATCCTATTCTTTAATCTAATATCTTATTAGTTATTAAACTTATCTATATACTTATACATATAATATTTTATTTATTTTATTTTTTTCGGAACACTAACAGCATAATTTACAATCGGTTAATACATAAATATACTTATACACAGCTATTAACAGGTATTCGCAAATATAAACTAAACATAAAACCATTGCAAGACTATAGCATGACCCGATAAAAAATAGTTCAAAATAAATTGTAAATTTAATTTGTTCTCTGGGATTGGGACCAAAATAATCTGTAGTAAATAATTTCTTTACCACTATTGGCTTAGACCTAAATATCTCAAATTCGCTATGCCTTTTGGCAATGCTGTTAACGGAACTACTCGCACGAATGAGAAATGAGTTTTGTCTAAAATTAGTGTTGGCTGAGGGTAGTACTAAGGGTTGATTGCGCTTAACTAGCAGTTTTTACCATTCACAATTCACCATTGACAATTTTTACAATTGTTACAACATCAGATATTGTACGTCTATTCTGTAGGGGCATAAAATGATACCTCTTACATCTTGCTTCTCATACCCATGATCGATGCACCTACACCTATACTTTAAATATCTTAGGAACTTTTTCTGTACGGATTCAATGCGCTTGTTATAAATGTCATAAAGCGGGTTCCATACCACTGATGCGTATTCGAAGATACTGCGCACGAGAGCGCAGTAAAGTACCTTAATTTTTATTTAATTATATAATATGCCAACAACAATAATTATTGGAAATATTTTTGTCTTATTTTTATCTATACTCATTACTAATATAAAACTAACGAACTCGGAATCAACAAAACTTTAAGAAGTCATGTTGATTCTAAGTTTGGTAGTTTAAATTACAATCAACTGAAATAAAGGTTCGCTATATTCATAGGTTTATATTTATTTTAAAATCTCGTTTTTCTTGCTAATATGTTCTCAAAAACAACAAAGCGTCAAACATTTTGTCAGATAAATAACCGCCCGACGAAAAATCATGCTCACTTTCAAGTTTCAACATTGGTGGGCAAAATTTATGTGAGATAAGTGTATGTCTGTGACAAATAAACTCATCTTTCACCTCTATTAACGTATGTTGCCTTTTCAGTTATTACAAATCCCAATAGATCAAATTCGTCGGACGGAAGCACTGCCTTCTTTTTTTCTTTGCACTTTTCTATTTCCTTCTCAAATTCTTGGTGCAGGGTCAGCTCACTCGTTGTAGCTAGACTAGCTAGTGATTCATCATCTTCATCTGAAGAGACAAAAGCTATCGGTGCTTCAGTCTTTCTTACTGTGAAGTTGAGACTGCTAGTATCGTTTTGTTTATATTTGAGGCGTTTTAACAACCTTACAATAATATCACATATTATTAGAGTAGGTAAAGAGTGAGCGAAACAGGTAATGATATTATTGTTCTTGTAGCACATGCATAGCGAGCGGGCAACATTAATACGGTACCTACTGTTTCGCTCGGCGATACACAAGGATCGATATACTCGAATATTTTTCTATATTTTGAGTTTTAAATTATACATATTATGTATAATTTAAAACTCAAAATATAGAAAAATATTCGAGTTCCGAGATTCCGATATTCGATCACCCAGTATCGGAATTGTAATATCGGACTTTGCGTTCCGAGATTCCGATATTACGAGATTCCGAGATTCCGATATTCATGCCCTACATAGAACGTTATAGTGGTTATGCGTTCTAAGTGCACATAGCGAGTATTTACGACTCAAATAATTAACGCTATGTGTCAAATTTGCCTATTAAAGTAATGTGATCTATCCTAAAGTATTCTACAACTATAAATTATAGGCAAGTTTGTTATATGCATTAAAGAATAAATAAATAATTTGAATACTCCGGGTATTTTCTGAGCAAATCAGTTTTTTGCGTCTCCTGTAAAGTGTGTAAAAATCACATAGCGATTATTGAAAGCGCAGCGACTTCGGTGTTAAATACTGTCACCGTAACCATTACTTTAAAAACCATTAAGTTTTAATTTGTATAGGTTAGATATGTATATGTTAGAAAGTATAATCAATAGGTTTGACGCATATGGTGCACTTCGCGACTTGTACACCACTTCGCAAAAGGAGCACTTTTTAAGATGAGTGGCGATTTGGAAAATTGTCTGAATATCAAAGAAGCTTTTGTTAGATTATTGTACCCATTTTTAAGAAAATTACTTGCACATATCTAAAGTTTCTCTCAGTTTTTGTCAATTTTTCAAATCTTCACTCATTTTAAAAAGTGTTTATTTTGCGAAGTGCACCAATTGAGCATTGTGTACAAGTTGCGAAGTGCACCAAATGCGTCAAACCCTGATGAGGGTTGCATGTTGCTAATATTTATATGAATGTCTTATGTGTTTGGTGGCGCGTACGACACGACAATGCACAGCTCTGCTTTGTAGGGTTTCAATGTGGTACATTGTACCGCATTATGCAAGCACGGCACCCAAACCACAGCGCACAATTAAGCTAAGTTATCATTATACCGTAACATCAGTATATTTAGATAAATAATATAATCGGCGTATGATCAGCGCAACTTACTATCTAACAGATTCCATTAACTCGAGCATATACAGGCACTAAGGGAACACACGCACCCTGCCTCTGCGCGTTACCTGTGTAGTAGGTATCATAGTATTGTGTGCAACCACCCTAACTTACGAGACAGGCTAGTACCTGTCCTGCCAGTTAACACAATAACTGACATCTGCGCAGAGGATTGCAGCAAAGTTGGCGCTTACTGTACTTGATGACTTCTGCCTAACTGCCTTATTAATTATTGTTTGTTTTTACCTTTCAGTTTAAGTAGACAAAACAAACTGCGCGAGAAAATATTAACTATGGCTGACTTAATGTAAGTATTTTACCAAGAATGAAGTGTATTTCATGAACACTGTAAATCAATTCGCTTAAAAAACAAAAACTTTATTATACTTATTACTTACTTTACAAAAAATACCCTCATCATAATTATAATACAATAATTATATTATTATTGTAAAACAGTGCTAGTTCAACGTTATCATTGAAGTAATAAAATACAATTATTATGTTTACCTATGACATGGCAGGCACCTAATGGTGTTTTTGGATTTTTTGATGAAAATTAATTCAAGGTTTCACTTTGTCTCTTCGCTATGAAGGTTCTGAGTTACATAGTTAATATTGCTATGAGCTTGTTTCTTCTTTATAAAAAGACATCTCCCTCGCCAGGGCACGACCTCTGTGTCGCGAAACTTTTACTGACATGAATGATACAAAGAACATCCACGCTCAATGTGATAATTTGTAGATCAACAAATTATCATGGCTCACGGATCATTATCCGTGAGCCATGATTGATGATATCATTAAGAAAGGGCTTATGTGTAGAACTCGTAACATACGTAAATGTATGAAGGCACGTTGAATGTAGACAAAACAGTTTTATAGGGCCGTAGTAAGTAGATAACGCTTAGTCTTACTTATCTCCAATGGGATTTAGAAGTTGTTTGTATAGGTAGGTATCACATTCTTAATAAGAATTTATTATATTTTATTTTTAGAGTGAAAGAACAAATACTGCTGCTAAACAAAAATTCACTTATATTAGAAGTAAAATTAACTAAATCCAATAAAGTCGTGGATCTTAAAGTGGAAGGTAAGGAATATGTTATCGGAGATTTAGTAAAATTCAAAATGTCAATAGCGCAAAGAAATAAAAATTTAACTTATTCTGTCAGATTAACTAATAATCGTGACTCGGACAAATCTAAGCACAATGCAACTTACACTCATTATTATAAACGGCATGATGTCATAACAAGCAGAGGGCACCACAATATTGACACTTGCGAAGTTTGGTATCAGGTTGAAGACATCTATTATGAATATGATGCTAATGACACAAGGACCATAACAGTTGTAGTAACGATGTCCACGTCCAATGCCCTGCCAGGTAACCCTAACATGTATTGTGCGAGCCTATACGACGACACTGAACTCACTGACTTTGAATTAACTGCTGAGGATGGTTCCGTCCGATTACATAAGGCTATTGCGGCATCAGCCAGTCCAGTCTTACGAATAATGTTCTCCGGAGAATGGCGGGAGACTGCAAGTGGAGAATTAAAAGTTACTGGCACTAGACAATTGACATTACAACATTTTAAAGATTACTTGTATCTAGACAAGCTTCCCAATACTGGCTTAGAACAGCTTTTATTACTTGCTTCCTTCTATTTGATAAAAGATTTAGAAATGCGCTGTATTGAAATGTTGATACTGGAATTGAAACCAGAGAACGTATACACATTGCTAGAGTTCGCAATGGAAAATAAAATAACAAAACTTTGTCTTCGTATATTAGAGAGAGTGCAGGAGTGCCAGGTCTTAGTCGCCGATATTCGTTCGCACTGTGATGACACAGGTGATAACTAGTTGATTACGTCATCATACCTATAAATCACAGCTATAACTCTTGTTTTACTTTATAACGGGTATCAATTTAAATATTGTTTACGAGGTGTTATGCTTGCAATTATTAATATTAACAAATTGTAAACGTAATAGGATAATTGTGATTTTTAAATTGTGTAAAAGTAGAAAAGGCACATGAGAGCAAATAGCTGTGCACACTTAAGTACTTTACAATTATATTGGGCAAATTACTCTAGCGGTAAAAGAGCAATTTTTTTTTAAATATCAAATACCTAGCTGTTGTGTGAATAATTTGTTTAAGTAAATCTTATTTTAAATTTATTTACCTTTTGTTTATTTCATTACCAACAACACTTTCTCTGGTTTTTTATTATTATGTTTTGTTACTAAGTAGGTACTTAATAAATAACACTGAAAATTATAAATATGAAAGGTAAAAGGGATATTAACGCGGCATGGTACCTATTGATCTTTATTTTGCTTGACGTTTCGACACAGGTTACTCTGTCCGTGGTGTCAAGCTGGCATGGCCGCTTCAATCTCCCGTTTACACTGACTGAATACTGAAAAGTCACGGCGAGATTGTTTACCTACCTCTAATAGCCGTAAATTAATAACAATTGAATAAAAGTTATATTTTTAAAGAATATAGTTAGGTTTATAGTTACTGTTATGTTAAAATATAAATATGTTACTAAATAAATATGTACTTAGTTATGTTTTTTTTTTGTATTTAAATAGTAGGTATATATAAGACCCAACATTAGAATTATTTATAAGCGTTATAGTTGGTAACCCACGTGAGTTTGTTGTTCTTGTTACTTTCTTGTACTAAACATTGTTAAGTTCTAACGATGTAGGTGTCAAAGGTTTCTAGATCTCAATATTAGAGCCACAATCAAGATTATAATTAATTAGGTATACGGTTTAGGGAAGCTATTTTAAACTATCATCAAAGTATTTTTCTTTTTGAAACTCTTCTAAGTACTTATATACTTAATAGTATAAGATAGCTATCACAAGTAATTGCTAGCTTATATTTAAACATTTGTTGGATAAATGTCTGAGTAATAGCATTTAGAAAATAGCTTCCCTTTTCAAACACAGAGCAGTTGGTAACGAAATTGTATTAATTTGCTGTGTTTTTAATTGATTAAGATTTTTTTTTAAATTCAATAATAATATTATTTTTTTACGATTTTTGAAAGCTATTAACGGGCAAGTTTATTAGTAATTACAATTATAATTTTTAATTTTTATCTTTTACCATGAAAGATTTGATATTATAATTATTTTGTTTACTTACTATGTTTTTTTTCTTCAAGTTAACATTAAAAAAAGAACTAACTTTGGGAAGTTCCATTGATTTTGTTTACATAAATAGTTTTAGTTCTTCCTTTTTAAAATACATTAAATAAATGAAAAGTATAAGTACTTACCTATTACGTTTTTCATTTCAAATATAATTTCGTAATTATGTAATTTATTTATTACTAATGGTATCTTCATTGTTATCTAGGTTATTATATAACTTTCAATAATAGTCATCATCATTGCGTATGGCTTCTGCTTTGAACCCTATACATCTATATCCAGCTGGATGAGCCAATCTTTTGAGGCCGGAGTGAAGATTTTTTATTGTGATCAACATTTTCAAGACTAGGACTCGTTAGCCTTATGAAAGGACTCGTGTCCTGGAACTAAAGTGGTCCATTTGCTACATTCTGATAGTTATTTTGTATTTAAATATCAGTAAATACTAAAGTGTTATTTTATTGATAACCTTACTTTGAAGACAAATAGACTATTGAGCTTTTTTCTCGGTTTAATTTATTGTTTTTAAGTTCAAAGATCGATTTAGCCACAAATGTTAGATAGACCACTTTAGTTCCAGGCTAGCTATGTGTCTATTAAGTCTATTAAATCTTCTCAGTCCTTTGAGTAAAGGACTGAGAAGATGAACTTGAGTTGATGTTTTATAATAATACGTAATGCTTCAAGCCGGTCAATTAAGGTTGCGCGTATTGTTTGTGTATATCCTACTAACGCATACAGTATTCATGAAATGTGCTCTATGTTACCACGGCCACGCGAAATGGCAAGGATGACATGATCTTTGCCACACATAGGACCTTTCTTACTGGGAATCGAACCCTGTGCCGCGGAGAGTCTTTTACAGACATCTACAATTTGTAGATCACACAGATCTTGCGCAGGATGTGAATCCGCGATCACCTGTATGGTAGTTTCATTCTTGACCGCTTTGCTATCTTTTTCTTTTTAAGAAAGACAACTCATTCACTAAGGACCATGCCTTGTACCACAGGGACTTTTATAAACATCACTTTAACGGACACAAAAAACATCCAGACTCAGGACAATAATTTGTGGATCACACAAAAAACTGTACTGCGTGGGAATCGAATCCGCGACCTCATGTACGACAGTTGCAGTTTAAACGCGCTACCGAGGCAATTATGTCATAAAAATAGTCCATTAATGTCTCGCTGCAGGGACGGGCTCCTCCCGGGACGGAGGGATACTTGGTCGTCTACTAATACCACGCTGGCCAGTGTCCGTATACCTACCCAGCAGGACCCTACGTCTGATTCGAATGAAAACCTAAATTCCACGTAGGTAATAATTTGTACCTTCCGACTAGTGTAAAGAAATAATTTGTACCTCAACAGTTACACAGAAAATTAGAGTATATTTCCAGCAGGACCCTCCGTGGTTTGAAGGTATTTTGACCTGTGGAGTATGTCACTGGGTAGCGGCAAATTTGTACCTTTAGAAAATATAAGCTATGTTTAAAAAAAGTTATTAGTTTAGAAGAAATATAACCATATAAATTTTATTCAGCCAGCAGGACCCTTTTCTATTCTGGGTCTTTCAGTCCAGACAAAGATACTTTCTAGTAGTTTTGAATTTGTACCTTTCAAAAAACTTATCACCTAATCCAAATAATGAGTAGAAGTAAGCATTTAAGTCGAAAGAAAGTATTGTAAAACCATAACATTACTTCGATACCGCAAGTATCGAAGTAATGTTATGGACTTTATTTGTTATTGTTTTATGACTTACTTACAAACAAAGACAAATAAACGCAGACATCACATGCATATAACACACACGCACACAGCATACAAGACACATTAGTGCTGGTAAATTACGCAGAACTTTGTATTATGTCTAGCTTACAAACACTGATATACACAACACACCCAACAGACATGCACACACACACACAATGCATACAAACACACAAACTTTACCTCTTTAGAATACATATTAGTATAAATAGATATACACACCTCAACAAAGTCTAGGGATATTTGGTATTTACTCAATTAACTTCAAAATTATTGAAGATAGCATAAAACATGTTTACATTTTTATAAAGACAATTTATCAGACTACAATCAAGAGTTAAATAAAAGTATTATTTTTGCATGAATAATTTTATTTCAAATAAATAAAAAACTTAGAAAATTACTAAAATTAACAATGAATGTGTTTCTTAAGCAAAAGTGAAAATGAGCAAAAATTAATCTGTTTTTAACTGTTATGAGAGTAATCAGTAGTCAGCACATTAAAAAAACTATAAATAACGGTTCTGCAATGGTTTTTCATGCTTTTATTATTATCCAGGTCTTGGTGCGGTATATCGTTCCAGGTCCGACTAGGATGCAAAAAAGCTGCCCTTCCATCGCAATTTTATGCAGGAAAAATCATCAAAACCCTTCTTTTGAACATGTCCTACGCGTATTTTATGGTTTTGAGGTTAGGCGATTGAGTGGTTCAGCATAAAATCGACACGTCCGTGCTCCTGCAACCAGCTCGTCATCACTCTCGCTTTATGCGAACGGGTGTTATTGTCCATGAACTTGAACATTTGGCCCAATTGTAGTCTACGGGGGTAGATTATTAGTACGAGCACCTCGTTAAATTATTTTTTCAGCCGTCATGGTGTTTCTGATCAAAACGCGCTCTGTTCTTCGACCGATACAAATTCCCGTCCAAATCATAATTTGTTCTATCGTGGTATGAATAGATTTCCTGAGGATGTTGTAGACGGCTATCACAACCAGGAACTCGCCAAGCACATTCTCTACGTTAATCCGAGTGGAAACCGAACCGGGACTCATGTGTAAACACTACTACAGATCACAGGTTATCTTTGCAGAGCAAATGTTCACGAGCCCAGTCTAGTCGTCGTGCGCGATTCGCTCGGCGTAGTGCTGGAGTATAAAGCGGTATGCGAGCATAAAGGTGGGCTTCGTGGCGACTTCTTCTGACAGTTTGGTCACCCGCAAGAGGCTCCACCAAGAGCTGGAGCCTCTACACCAGTTGCATGGTAGTAACATTTGGCTGTCTTTTCGCGGAAACTTGCAAAAATCGATCATGTCGTTAAGTGGTGATAGACTTTTTGCTGTGGTATCTTTCAGCCACTTCACCAGTAGCACGATAACGTGACCATAACTCTGATTTCATATTTTGTATTGTTCTAATCTCTTCAGCAATATTTTCTCTCTGATGAAATGGCGCCGCTACTTGATGCACACAATATCATTCATTCGAAATAAACGTTTAATTTGTTATAAAACTTAAATTTTACACAAAAAAGCAGTCAAAACTTACTATTGGTAAATGAAATTTTCGAACTTGACTACGTTAAAGCCGCGTACATTTTTTAATTTTAATTTTATTTTTCAAATTCAAATTTAGAATGGTTGAAAAAGGTTAACAAAGTAAGTTTTCATCAAAAGAATTAAAAAAAAACAAAATTACAAACCAATTTTTTTGAGTTTCACAACTTTATACAAAATGTCCCTGGACTTTGTTGAGGTGTGTAGATAAATTGGATTGTGTCTTTGTGTGTAAGTAAGACTTATGGCTAACGCAGAGTAGGACGGCATGGCAGTGGCACGGCGGCATTGAAAAATCCCTTTCAATGCCGCGGCATCATTTTAAAGCACAGCAATTTATGTCGTATTTCTGTAACAGTAAGGTTGAATTTCCATTAGTAAAAATTAAAATACTTTGCCATGCCGTCCTACTCTGCGTTAGCCATTATACTAATTACTACTTAAACTACCAGCACCAATGTGTGTTGTGTGCATTGTGTGTGTGTGCATGTGTGTTGTGTGTATCAGTGTTTGTAAGCTAGACATAATACAAAGTTCTACGTAATCTACCAGCACTAATGTGTCTTGTATGCATTGTGTGTGTGTGCATGTGTGTTGTGTGTATCAGTGTTTGTAAGCTAGACATAATACAAAGTTCTACGTAATCTACCAGCACTAATGTGTCTTGTATGCATTGTGTGTGTGTGCATGTGTGTTGTGTGTATCAGTGTTTGTAAGCTAGACATAATACAAAGTTCTACGTAATCTACCAGCACTAATGTGTCTTGTATGCATTGTGTGTTTGTGTGTGTGTGCATGTGTGTTGGGTGTGTTGTGTGTATCAGTGTTTGTAAGCTAGACATAATACAAAGTTCTACGTAATTTACCAGCACGAATGTGTCTTGTATGCTTTGTGTGTGTGTGTGTGTGCATGTGTGTTGTGTGTATCAGTGTTTGTAAGCTAGACATAATACAAAGTTCTACGTAATCTACCAGCACTAATGTGTCTTGTATGCATTGTGTGTGTGTGCATGTGTGTTGTGTGTATCAGTGTTTGTAAGCTAGACATAATACAAAGTTCTACGTAATCTACCAGCACTAATGTGTCTTGTATGCATTGTGTGTTTGTGTGTGTGTGCATGTGTGTTGGGTGTGTTGTGTGTATCAGTGTTTGTAAGCTAGACATAATACAAAGTTCTACGTAATTTACCAGCACGAATGTGTCTTGTATGCTTTGTGTGCGTGTGATGTCTGCGTTTATTTGTCTTTGTTTGTAAGTAAGTCATAAAACAATAATAATTAAAGTCCATAACATTACTTCGTTACAATACTTAATTTTTCGACTTATATGCTTACTTCTACTCATTATTTGGATTAGGTGATAAGTTTTTAGAAAGGTACAAATTCAATACTACTAGAAAGTATCTTTGTCTGGACTGAAAGACCCAGAATAAAAAAGGGTCCTGCTGGCTAAATAAAATTTTTATGGTTATATTTCTTCTAAACTAATAACTTTTTTTAAACATAGCTTATATTTTCTAAAGGTACAAATTTGCCGCTACCCAGTGACATACTCCACAGGTCAAAATACCTTCAAACCACGGAGGGTCCTGCTGGAAATATACTCTAATTTTCTGTGTAACTGTTGAGGTACAAATTATTTATGTGCGTGTGCTCTGAGGGCCACTTTCTCAAAATCCTTTGAAAACATGCCTAAGATTTAGTGAACATTCCAAAAATATTGTGAAAGTTGGAATCAGATTTTGTGAACGTCAAATACGCAAGTTATAGGTGTCCAGTTCGACCGCGCGGCCATAGCGTTTTTTTTTAAAAAAAACCATGTCAATTTTTTGTAAAAATTTGTAGAAGTTGATTCCCAAAACCATAAATTTGTCAAAGATACGGTTAAAAAGTTATAAGGGTTTAAACATGGCCGCGCCATTGAAACGCGGCGAACCGCGCGGCCACTGAGATCTTTAAAACTAAGCCTTGTAGAGACCTGAAATTTACGCAAATGCAAGATTTAATTTGTAAAAAATTTGTAAAAATATAAAAAAAATACTCAGGTTTATAGTTTAAGAGCTATAACACTAAAACCGAATGGCCGCGCCATTGAAACGGTGGAGAAAACGCTATCGCCTGTATCTCGCTGAAAAAAAATCGCAGAGGTGTGTAGTTTATTGTAATTACCCAGATTTGAATTTGTCGAAACTAGGAAAAATACAACAAAAATTCCTAGGTTTATATTTCAGGAGCTATAAGACTAAAACGATATGGCCACGCCATCGAAACGGTGAATAAAACGTTATTTCGCCTGTATCTCGCTGAAAAAGCATCGCAGAGGTCTGGAGTTTTTTGTAATACCTAGATTTTAATTTGTCAAAACTAGTAAAAATACAATAAAAATTCTTAAGGTTATATTTCAGAAGCTGTAGAACATTATCAGTATGTGGTGCGATAGGGTGACCATGTCTTATTGTTTACAGAATACTTTCTACTTATTGTTACAGAAATTATAATTCAAGGATTCTAAATAAAATTAAAATGAAACCATAAATATAAAAACAATTATGTTTATTGCTTGAAAAGTCAATAATACAGTTACAGTCCGCGTGGACTTACGAAAAACTAGCCCTAAGATTCGTTTAAATGACGCAACTCCGCCCCTAAGCTATGTGATTAGTAATGCACACTATTGCATCTCACACGCGCCACCCCCGCGCGCCTCCGCAGGTCAGTGCGACGCGTACAGCCGTTAGTACTTATTATTCTGTGGTACAGCGACGTAAGCGTAAGAGTTTCGTTATCAGTGTGTCGTTGTGATGTTAACACGATAAAAAAGTGATCTACTGATTATTAAAATGTTCAGTTCGTGTGTAATTACGATTAAGTGTTGGACGTAGTTATGCAAAAATGTTCCAACCCACAAGTCACCTGAAATCGAGATAATGTGATCAAACTACCTTTTATGACACTTAGAGTCAGATTTGCAATAAGGTTCCACGTTTTAAGGCTTATATCAGAAAATATTTTTTTCACTTACGTTCCAACCCACAACCTTTATCAAATAATAACTTGTGTAAATTAACTAGAACGTACTATGAGGACAGGAACATTTAATGTTTTACGAAACAGTATATTTATTTTGGAACAAATGTTCCATGTAGATTTGGAACGTTTTTGCAAAATTGCAATAGCGAGACATAAACATTCCAAAATTTGTGGAACGTTATGTTTCAGACCTAAATACCATAATTTGAAAACTTATAAGGTTTCATAAATTTTGTACTATTATTTACCTAAATAAAAAACCTGTTTCGAAAAAAAAATGTTTCAACTTTAAATAGTTTATTTTTAACACGCTATAATTAGTTCCATCCTTAACTGTTTGCATACACGACCACTAAAAATAAATATTTATAACTCGTAAAGAAAAAGTTTATTTTCTTTGTAGCTATTTATCAATAAAATATCACTTGAAAAAAATACTATGACATTAATTCGAAGTTATGCCCAAACGACTCCAAAGGTATGTTGGAATTTAGTTAGCACATTATTTTATAAATTTGACGCGAAGTTGGGCTCTAGAAGTGGAAATGAGTGGAGAGTGGGGCTCTTTGGATATGGACAAAGAAATCCACGGGGCCAAATGCTTGCGGACTTCATGGAGAAGGAGGGACTTTTTATGATGAACTCTTTCTTTAAGAGCAAATGGAATTGGCTTAGTCCTGATGGTGTCACCAATAATTAGATTGACTTCAGCATGTCGACAAAACGCCATATATTTAATGATGTCTCACTCAGTAATCAATTCGGAGAAAACCGGAAGCAATCACCGGATGGTGAGAGGCACATTAAATATCAATCATAGGCTGGAAAGAGGTCGGCTGATGAGGTCTACGCTACTACCTACACCAGTCCATATCCCAGGTCCATCCAAGTTCTCGGAACTTCCAAGTCATATTACAGAACCGCTTCGAGAGCCTCAGCGAATATGTTGATGTGGACGAATACCACGAAAGATTTGTGGAAACTGTCCGTACAGTCGGTACCGGTGCTTTTAAGACCCAGCACCGGAGAAAATCAAAAAAGATATCTGACCACACTCTCTCGCTCATGGAGCAAAGGCGTACGATGGCACTGCAGTCTCCAGGCGATGCTGATCTATATACAGACGGCTCAATAGACAGATCTTTAAGTCACTGACTCACGACCTTCGGCACCTTAACACATTTAGTATTAAAGAAGCCATTGACCAAAATAAGGGCTCTTAAGTGTTCGCAAGAGATCTATCTCTAGGTCATAGCCAAGTTTATAGGCTCAAGATTGGGGATGGCAAAATAGTGTCGTCCTAGACTGACCTTCTAGAGGAGATTGAGAAGTTTTACGGACAGTTATATACTACAACACAGCCACCTAGTGATCTAGCCGTCGTTCCTAGAGCTATATTAACGCGACACCATACCGAAGGAATCCCGGACGTAAGTCTGTGTGAGATTAGTGATGCTCTTCGGCAACTTAAGAACAACAAGGCACCGGGGTATGACGGAACCACAAACGAGCTACTGAAAGCCGGTGGAGAACCCATTCTCAAGGATCTTCAGAGACTCAATTCCGTTATACTCGAGGGAAAAACGTCACAGGCGTGGCACAGGGGTGTGGTGGTACTGTTCTTCAAGAAGGTTGATAGAACGCTACTTCAAAATTACAGACCCATCACTCTACTGAGCCACGTCTACAAATTGTTCTCGAGAGTCATCGCGGATCGTCTCGAACGCAGACTGGACGATTTCCAGCATCCCGAACAAGCCGGATTTCGAAAAGGCTAAAGTACCATAGACCACATTCATACGCTGCTGCAGGTTATACAGAAGTGCAGTGAGTATAACCGGTCCCTGTGCTTGGCGTTTGTGGACTATTAGAAAGCTTTCGATTCGATCGAGACATGGGCAAAGTTGCAGTCTCTTCAACGGTGCCAAGTTGAGCAATGATATATCGAAGTGCTGCAGTGCTTATACGAAAACGCCACCATGTTGGTTCGTCTCCAGGGTAAATTATCAAGCCCTATCCAGTTGCAGCGAAGAGTAAGGCAGGGTGATGTCATATTCCCGAAACTGTTTACCGCTGAACTGGAAGATGCTTTTAGGGCTTTTGGACTGGGACGGACTCGGCATTAACATAAATGGCGAGTATATCACGCACCTTCGATTTGCTGACGATATCGTGATCATGGCTGAGACCATAGAGGACCTCAACACAATGCTCGATGGCCACAGTAGTCTCTCAACAAGTTGGTCTTAAAATGAACATGGACAAGACCAAGATCATGGCAAATGTCCATGTTGCACCCACTCCAATCATGGTTGGAGGCTCTACACTTGAAGTTGTCGAGGAGTATATATCTGGGGCAGTTTGGTTGGGTACAGATGGTTAAAATGTACCTGGAACGTTTGTGCAAAATTAATTTGAAGCTATGTTCATGTAAATATTAATTATGTTAAAATGTTCCAATACCAAAAACATATTTTTTTCTTATTGTAAAGTGAATAGCTTAAAATTAAACATACGATTATCTAAACACAATATAATTCAACAATAATACGTTTAGTATTGGCCTTTACTAGTTAGAATAAAAAAGAATACAACTGAAACGCGTAAATGCTTTTATCTCAAAATCAACTTACTGTGGAATGAAACATTTTTGCATAACTACGTCCTGTTGTACTGTGGTGTAACGTCAGTTCGGTAAATTATGTAAACAATTCAGCAGAAGTGATTAAGGTATGTTGCATTTAAATATTTTATGATTATGTTAGAGCTCTCTCTTTATTTGTATGGATGACCGTGTAGTTAAGATATTTTACTATGAAATATTTACAATCTTATGTATATGAACTTATATGAAATACTAAAAACTATCTAATAACTAACAAAAATAATAATAATATATAATGTTTGCCCTGCAGTGGGACAATAATAGGCTGGATTATTATTATTTAATGTTTTATTAAATCATATAGGTAATTAGAACTTTACTTAGAACATTTGAAATGATTGTAAATCATTTTGATTCCACATTTTTAAATAAGTACAATCATAACTAGCAGGGATGTAGATATATGTTTTTACTTTAAGCGTAATATTATATGAATGGAAAAATTACTAAAAAAACTAAAGTCAATCATTTGAAAGATATACACTTCCAAAGTCGTAAAATGAGCCCCCCCCCCCCCGCCTCTAACTTTTGAAATAATAAAGTTGGAAAAAAAAATTGATGTAAATGTCAATAAAAACTTTCAATGAAAACTGGTTTGAACAAGATACAATCATAAGTTTTTGAGATATAGCACAATTTCAAAAACCGCACACGTTACTTTGTAATTCATACAAACACTATGAAAAACAAAGTTAAGAGCAAAACTTTGCTTGTTACTACGGAACACTTCATGGGCGAGTCCGACTCGTACTTCCCCAGTTTTTTTTTGTAACTCCACTGGTAAAATCTCTCTTCCTTTTCCTCTCACTCATTATTTTTTACAAAACCAGAAGTACAATATTATTATTATTTGTTGTATTACAATTTAAAAATACACCATTAAAATAAATAAAATAATTTCTGTAACAATAAGTAGAAAGTATTCTGTAAACAATAAGACATGGTCACCCTATCGCACCACATACTGATAATGTTCTACAGCTTCTGAAATATAACCTTAAGAATTTTTATTGTATTTTTACTAGTTTTGACAAATTAAAATCTAGGTATTACAAAAAACTCCAGACCTCTGCGATGCTTTTTCAGCGAGATACAGGCGAAATAACGTTTTATTCACCGTTTCGATGGCGTGGCCATATCGTTTTAGTCTTATAGCTCCTGAAATATAAACCTAGGAATTTTTGTTGTATTTTTCCTAGTTTCGACAAATTCAAATCTGGGTAATTACAATAAACTACACACCTCTGCGATTTTTTTTCAGCGAGATACAGGCGATAGCGTTTTCTCCACCGTTTCAATGGCGCGGCCATTCGGTTTTAGTGTTATAGCTCTTAAACTATAAACCTGAGTATTTTTTTTATATTTTTACAAATTTTTTACAAATTAAATCTTGCATTTGCGTAAATTTCAGGTCTCTACAAGGCTTAGTTTTAAAGATCTCAGTGGCCGCGCGGTTCGCCGCGTTTCAATGGCGCGGCCATGTTTAAACCCTTATAACTTTTTAACCGTATCTTTGACAAATTTATGGTTTTGGGAATCAACTTCTACAAATTTTTACAAAAAATTGACATGGTTTTTTTTAAAAAAAAACGCTATGGCCGCGCGGTCGAACTGGACACAGTTATAGGCTTTAAAGTTGGACCCTCAGTCCACACATAGAGGATTGAGGGTCCGCTTGTACCGGCTAAACTAAGGGCACTAAAGACAAAGTGTTTACGCCAAAGTTTAACGTGAACCCAAACAAAGAAAATGAAAACATGAAAATTTAAGAATATATGGTATTATTTTCTATATCTCCGTTCAAAATTGGCCCTCAGGCGAAAAGTTTAAACGCTAATTATAACAAAACCATAAACTTTTTGCTACTTTTTATAATCTTGTATTATAGGAAATATATTGTGAAAATTAGTGAAAGCAATAACAGATCACAAAATCATGTTGGTAAAAAACTATCACCTTGTAAAAATTCGGACCCTCAATCCTCCACTTTTTTGTTTTCGTTTTTTGTCGCTAAAATATGATAGCTAGGAAAATTACAGAAGTACCTCGTTCTGTAGAAAACATTGTGCAACAAACTGATATATTCTGTTAATAATAATAATTAATTATAATAAAAACGTCAAAGCTACAAATTTTAATATAACCTCAAAACTATTTACATAGTAAAAATTAAGTTGATTTTCTTATACAATAAAATGTATTGTTTTTTACCGAATGGTACTGTATTTGTTGCACAATTTATTTTACAGAAGAAGGTACTTCTGTAATTTTCCTAGCTACCATATTTTAGCCACAAAAAAACGAAAACAAAAAAGTGGAGGATTGAGGGTCCGAATTTTTACAAGGTGATAGTTTTTTACCAACATGATTTTGTGATCTGTTATTGCTTTCACTAATTTTCACAATATATTTCCTATAATACAAGATTATAAAAAGTAGCAAAAAGTTTATGGTTTTGTTATAATTAGCGTTTAAACTTTTCGCCTGAGGGCCAATTTTGAACGGAGATATAGAAAATAATACCATATTATGTTCTTAAATTTTCATGATTCATCATTTTTGTTTGGGTTCACGCTCAACTTTGGCGTAAACACTTACCCCCTTACTTATAAAAATCTCTAAAGCAAGTGATTAGCCAACTCTTACATAATCAATTCTTAAGCATTTAAACAATGAACTAAATTTGTTTACTTATAAAAACAGATAATCTGTTGCTTAAATAAGATATTATTATGATGTAAAAGAACAAAGAACGATACAAAATGCGGTAACCACAGATAATTGATGAAATAGTCAACTATTTTCGTAAAATCGGATATATTGTCTATGAAAAATTGGATTTTCTACGTCTATGGCGATATTATGACACATCGTGATTTTGACAGATAAGATTTTCAAAACATAACCTATTTATAGAATTTAAAAATTATAATATCAAAAGTTATTTCTTATTTGTGTTGCCAAAACTGGATGTATTTTTAAATCTAAAAATCTATGAATTTATAATTAAATATCCGTAACCCACAACGATCTTTGTAACTGCTTACTAAAGCTAGCTTGTGCAGTATAAAAACTACTATAATTCAAGCACTATTTGTTTTAATCATAATAATGAAATATGCATTGTGATGGTGAATAGCTGGTGGCATCGAGGTCACGCTGTTCCTGTCTCCAATATACGCGTTCCCGTCAAATTCACCTGAACAACAATGAAAAGTGAAGCATAATCTATCGCAATGCTGGACATAGGCCACTCCCAACATGCCCACAGAACTCGGTCCTGCGCCAGGTCGTCAGTCCACCTAGCTGGGGGCTTTTTGATGTCGTTTTTAATAATTTGTGTAAACTTTACTCTTACTGAATGTATTTTAACATACTCGACACAGGCAAATATGTTTAATGTAACACATGAGCTATTATAAATAGTATTTGTTTTGTAACTTTTTATTTGCTGGAGGAAGAAATGCTTGTCTCAAATAAAAGATGATTATACAACTGTAACATTTTTATTTTAATAATTGATTTTAACAATTATAATTTGTGTAATGTCAATAGTGAATCTTTATTAAATGAATATGCATAGGTGATAATAGATTTTTTTTATTTTCAATAACAATATTTCTTATTTTAATATACATGCAGACTTTAGCACCATGTATCCCTTGAAGAACACAAATCGCTTCAAATTATCTACATTTCTTTAGTAATATTAAAGTAAGTTTTTCCACACCAATGCCATTGCCACCTTGTCTGCTGGCTCATGCTATGGATGTCAGTGCAGTCTTCTGAAATCTAAAAAGAAATATCAAAATTACAATATTAAGTAGTAAGTATTCAATATTAAAATGTTCTCATCAATACAGTTCTTAATCTCAAGTTTCTAGATGATAGATGATATACTAATTTGAAAGGCTCTATAGAACAATTAATTATCTGAAAAAATAAGTAGTAGATCATTGCTCTTTATAAAATTGGTCAGGTAGTCAATGAAAATTCTTTGCTTACGGTCTATCATGGACTGGTGTGCGTACGCCCAGCGGAATGTTGTTGAATTTAATGATTTTAAGTATGCAGATATTTAGTGTGATACGTAGCGTAATTGTGTATGGTAAAAAAAAATTTGTGTGCGCAGCCATTGTGGAGAAATTTCGTCAAAACCTGGTTCCGCTGGGCGAACGTTGTAAACGTTGTCCTGGCGGCACTTTTTTTGAATCCATGGACTTAGAAGAAAAGAAATGTGTCTAAAAATTAGTTTAAATTTGTGTACGATTGTGTATGTATGAATAAAATTAGTGTATGCATAAACTTCGGAGATATTCAAGTTTCCGCTGCGCGAACGTTTGGCCATTTGCTAGTTTTCATATAAAGCGCTTATTTATAGAGATGTAGATTTTTACATACGTTGTTTTGAATTTGTTTACATAAGCGCATAAAACAGATTTAGAAAAAAGCGTAGGCTTTAAAAGATAAAAATATAAACGTAAAATACGCTTATTAGGTCCTAGTTCGTATAGTATGCACTTTGGGGTTTAGATTTTCACGTTTATACAAACCTTGTAAGTGTCTGTAACATGTTGCCAAGTATCAGTGATTTTCCGTTACCTAGTAATTAAAAAGTTATAGGACTATTCACCATAAACAGAGCACTGTTTACAAAGCAGTCAAATAGCACGATGTTCTGAAAGTTCTATAAGGAATTGCATTGTAAGATGTATTGCAATTATCAGTGTAATAATTCAACTACGCACATGCAAAATTTCATCTCATTAAATTCAGTAATTAAAGAGAAATAATAAAAATACTGACAGAGCTTTGAAAACCTACATAACCCGACCACGTTCGGATGGTTATAAAAAAGCGGCCGTACCATACATCTAAGTAACGTTCCTAAGCTTCCAGTATAGTATTTATTAATATGGTACAGTTGCGTACACAAGCGTTAGAAAAAAATAAAACAATTTTATTTCTTTAATAAATATATATTTTTTAATAAAAACGACACTAACTACGATAAAAAAATCTTTAATTAACAAGTAATTCTCTAATGAAACAAAAATATTTTTAATCACACATAATATTTATGTATTTAGACAAAAAAATTTGCGAAATGGCTAATCATACTGTCAATGGTTAGATATTGCAACAAACCTAATATGAGTTTTAACTAAAATACAAAGGTCAATAAACGATTATGATTATGAAGGTAGGTAAGTATAATATTTCTAACTTAATTAAAATCACAGATCACATTACTAGACTATTCAGTTGTTCAGATTTGAGTCTGCCTATTTTCTGTATTCTGAATATTTTTATGCAATTCATAACTTGTAGTTATAATATTGTAGTTTTAACCTTAACCGAACATAATAATTCTGCATAGGTATTTTGGTGTGGTGCAGGGGAACACGCTCACATACATACGACACTAACAGGACAACGGTAATATCATGTACGGACGCTATAAATCTTAATTGATACTGAGAAATAATATGAATTTAACAGATTTTTTGATAAAAATGTAATAAAATAGAAATAAAAACACTTACATGAAATGTCATGCCGGCGTTTTGCAAATTACAGTTTGGAGACCGTTTCTAACAGCTATTTACAGCACGACAAGAAGGCATTATTTTAGAACACACAACTATTTATTGTTTCCGAATTGTACCGATTCCATTAATAAAAACTATTTACCTAAACAGTAACAGTAACACGTGGTAGTTATTTAATTTATCTAAGGTCTATAATTAGAATCCTAATCCGTGGAATATTGAGTAAAAATTAGCTGTATGATTTTTATTTGTCATAAATAATATACCTACTTAGATTATATCGAAACAATAATTAATTTTGTTATCACCTGTACCAATTCAAAACCGGTATTATACTGTAAATATTAAAATGGTACCTAAATATATGGCACGGCCGCTTTTTTATAACCATCCGAACGTGGTCGGGTTATGTAGGTTTTCAAAGCTCTGTCAGTATTTTAATTATTTCTCTTTAATTACTGAATTTAATGAGATGAAATTTTGCATGTGCGTAGTTGAATTATTACACTGATAATTGGAATACATCTTACTATGCAATTCTTTATAGAACTTTCAGAACATCGTGCTATTTGACTGCTTTGTAAACAGTGCTCTGTTTATGGTGAATAGTCCTATAACTTTTTAATTACTAACGGAAAATCACTGATACTTGGCAACATGTTGCAGACACTTACAAGGTTTGTATAAACGTGAAAATCTAAACCCCAAAGTGCATACTATACGAACTAGGACCTAATAAGCGTATTTTACGTTTATATTTTTATCTTTTAAAGCCTACGCTTTTTTCTAAATCTGTTTTATGCGCTTATGTAAACAAATTCAAAACAACGTATGTAAAAATCTACATCTCTATAAATAAGCGCTTTATATGAAAACTAGCAAATGGCCAAACGTTCGCGCAGCGGAAACTTGAATATCTCCGAAGTTTATGCATACACTAATTTTATTCATACATACACAATCGTACACAAATTTAAACTAATTTTTAGACACATTTCTTTTCTTCTAAGTCCATGGATTCAAAAAACGTGCCGCCAGGACAACGTTTACAACGTTCGCCCAGCGGAACCAGGTTTTGACGAAATTTCTCCACAAAGGCTGCGCACACAAATTTTTTTTACCATACACAATTACGCTACGTATCACACTAAATATCTGCATACTTAAAATCTTTAAATTCAACAACATTCCGCTGGGCGTACGCACACTAGTAATCTTTCGAATTTGTATGGGCGGCTTTAGAAGATGCTTTTTCACGCCTCCCTTGAAAGAACCAGGGACACGTGGGCTGGCAAATAAAACAACCATTTTGATTCAACCTTATAATCAACTTATTTTTACAACAAAAACAAAATGATTTATATTAAAAAAATTATGCCTTAAGATTAGGTAACAAAAACGTCAAATTCTGAAAAAATATTAACTTATAAAAATAAAAGTTAAAAAAATCAAAATTGCTTATAAACTCTTATACATATTACCGAATAACTGAACCTAAAACAACGCCACCACGAAAAAACGCAAACGAGAATAATTGGGTGGTGTGCGTACGCCCAGCGGAATGTTGTTGAATTTAAAGATTTTATGTATGCAGATATTTAGTGTGATACGTAGCGTAATTGTGTACGGTAAAAAAAAATTTGTGTGCGCAGCCATTGTGGAGAAATTTCGTCAAAACCTGATTCCGCTGGACGAACGTTGTAAACGTTGTCCTGGCGGCACTTTTTTTGAATCCATGGACTTAGAAGAAAAGAAATGTGTCTAAAAATTTGTTTGAATTTGTGTACGATTGTGTATGTATGAATAAAATTAGTGTATGCATAAACTTCGGAGATATTCAAGTTTCCGCTGCGCGAACGTTTGGCCATTTGCTAGTTTTCATATAAAGCGCTTATATAGAGAGCTGTAGATTTTTACATACGTTGTTTTGAATTTGTTTACATAAGCGCATAAAACAGGTTTAGAAAAAAGCGTAGGCTTTAAAAGATAAAAATATAAACGTAAAATACGCTTATTAGGTCCTAGTTCGTATAGTATGCACTTTGGGGTTAAGATTTTCACGTTTATACAAACCTTGTAAGTGTCTGCAACATGTTGCCAAGTATCAGTGATTTTCCGTTAGTAATTAAAAAGTTATAGGACTATTCACCATAAACAGAGCACTGTTTACAAAGTAGTCAAATAGCACGATGTTCTGAAAGTTCTATAAGGAATTGCATAGTAAGATGTATTCCAATTATCAGTGTAATAATTCAACTACGCACATGCAAAATTTCATCTCATTAAATTCAGTAATTAAAGAGAAATAATTAAAATAATGACAGAGCTTTGAAAACCTACGTAACCCGACCACGTTCGGATGGTTATAAAAAAGCGGCCGTGCCATACATCTAAGTAACGTTCCTAAGCTTCCAGTATAGTATTTATTGATATGGTACAGTTGCGTACACAAGCGTTAGAAAAAAATAAAACAATTTTATTTCTTTAATAAATATATATTTTTTAATAAAAACGACACTAACTACGATAAAAAAATCTTTAATTAACAAGTAATTCTCTAATTAAACAAAAATATTTTTAATCACACATAATATTTATGTATTTAGACAAAAAAATTGGCGAAATGGCTAATCATACTGTCATTGGTTAGATATTGCAACAAACCTAAAATGAGTTTTAACTAAAATACAAAGGTTAATAAACGATTATGATTATGAAGGTAGGTAAGTATAATATTTCTAACTTCATTAAAATTAAAATCACAGATCACATTACTAGACTATTCAGTTGTTCAGATTTGAGTCTGCCTATTGTCTGTATTCTGAATATTTTTATGCAATTCATAACTTGTAGTTAATTTAAACCTTAACCGAACATAATAATTCTGCATAGGTATTTTGGTGTGGTGCAGGGGAACACGCTCACATACATACGACACTAACAGGACAACGGTAATATCATGTACGGACGCTATAAATCTTAATTGATACTGAGAAATAATAATATGAATTTATCAGATTTTTTGATAAAAATGTAATAATATAGAAATAAAAACACTTACATGAAATGTCATGCCGGCGTTTTGCAAATTACAGTTTGGAGACCGTTTCTAACAGCTATTTACAGCACGACAAGCAGGCATTATTTTAGAACACACAACTATTTATTGTTTCCGAGTTGTACCGATTCCATTAATAAAAACTATTTACCTAAATAGTAGTACTTACACGTGGTAGTTATTTAATTTACCTAAGGTCTATAATTAGAATCCTAATCCGTGGAATATTCAGTAAATATTAGCTGTATGATTTTTATTTGTCATAAATAATATACCTACCTAGATTATATCGAAACAACAATTAATTGTGTTATCACCTGTACCAATCCAAAACCGGTATTATACTGTAAATGTTAAAATGGTACCTAAATATATGGCACGGCCGCTTTTTTATAACCATCCGAACGTGGTCGGGTTATGTAGGTTTTCAAAGCTCTGTCAGTATATTAATTATTTCTCTTTAATTACTGAATTTAATGAGATGAAATTTTGCATGTGCGTAGTTGAATTATTACACTGATAATTGGAATACATCTTACTATGCAATTCCTTAGAGAACTTTCAGAACATCGTGCTATTTGACTGCTTTGTAAACAGTGCTCTGTTTATGCTGAATAGTCCTTTAACTTTTTAATTACTAACGGAAAATCACTGATACTTGGCAACATGTTGCAGACACTTACAAGGTTTGTATAAACGTGAAAATCTAAACCCCAAAGTGCATACTATACGAACTAGGACCTAATAAGCGTATTTTACTTTTATATTTTTATCTTATAAAGCCTACGCTTTTTTCTAAATCTGTTTTATGCGCTTATGTAAACAAATTCAAAACAACGTATGTAAAAATCTACAGCTCTCTATATAAGCGCTTTATATGAAAACTAGCAAATGGCCAAACGTTCGCGCAGCGGAAACTTGAATATCTCCGAAGTTTATGCATACACTAATTTTATTCATACATACACAATCGTACACAAATTCAAACTAATTTTTAGACACATTTCTTTTCTTCTAAGTCCATGGATTCAAAAAAAGTGCCGCCAGGACAACGTTTACAACGTTCGTCCAGCGGAATCAGGTTTTGACGAAATTTCTCCACAATGGCTGCGCACACAAATTTTTTTTTACCATACACAATTACGCTACGTATCACACTAAATATCTGCATACATAAAATCTTTAAATTCAACAACATTCCGCTGGGCGTACGCACACCATGGACTGATGGAATCTTTACTTAAATTTGGTATAATTTTTTTGGGAAATTCTGTAAATTAGGATATGGTTTTTAAAATTTAAAATCAATGTCTTAGGAGCATGTTCGGGCTTCAAAATACAGACAGCTGTAGACCATATTTTGTTAAATATAAACTCCTTACTCTGGCATCATTATACATATATTATGAAACAGCAGTTTTTGTAACAACAAACCAGGATGGGTTTTACAAATTGTCAGATGTTTGTGCACGCATTCAACATAAGGATACTAAATAAACCTTGCATGCCTCTAGGACTACCTTAATGAACAAAAGCATTTGGCATGGCTCCAAATATTTACAATAAGATACCTCAGCTCTACAGGGAACAAAATACAATTAAAAAAAAATTACATAATCTAATTAATGAAATGTTATTACAATATAGGTAAATGATTTTCTTAGTGATAAACTTGTATATATTTTCATTTGACTAGTGTTTCATGTTTATTTTCATTGTTGCATTGGATGTATTAGCTTTTTTTTTTGTATTTTTCTATGTTTTATTGTTTTTAAATCTGAATTATTGATAATAAGATTATAGATAATATAAGATTTCTAGAATGTCTTAAATGTGACACATTTGTGGCATACAAAACATTCTTGGCAGAATATGAGTGTACTACTTAATTTAAGATCTTTTCTGTACCATATTCTAACAAATAAAGAAATTTGAATTAACATTACTATGTAAAAGTATTATTACTTATTTAAGGACAAGGAAGTTGCGAGGAGGCATATTATGTTCAGCAATGGAGGACCATAGGCTGATATGATGATGGTGAATTAAAGAAAGAAGGATGCACATGTAATTTTGTAACTGTACCTACTAATAAGATCAGATAAGTACTCACCTCATGACAACTCCTATATCTGACTACTGCCATTACTTGAAAGTCTCCGGAGATACCTACACCTCGGGTATCACCCTGGAGATCAGGTCACTCTAATTCAGACTAATCCTGTAATGCAGCTCATATTATTTTTGCTAAAGCAGTATTTCAACCCCAACTCTTCACCTGATAAATTTCGTAGCGGATCGAAACTAGCTTTGTAGGGGTTTCTCTTTAATGCAATATCATTTTAAAAGTCTCCAAAATCCATGTTTATAACAACAACCCGATTACAATGAAAAAACGTAAAAAATATACTATCAGTTCTGTTGTCAAACGAACAGCTGATGATATTGAAACGGCCATATTGCCTTAAGCAACATCCTAACTAGGTCGAACGAGTGGTTAATTTTGACAGCTCTTAGTCAATAGAATAACCACTGCTTAAAGTTAAATTGTTTTTATGAGTAAAGAATTGCGTTAATCGATTGATTAATATTTACGGTCTTACTCATAAACTCGTATTAAATATTAATCAATCGATTATGGCAATTCTTTACTCATAAAAACAATTTAACTTTAAGCAGTGGTTATTCTATTGATTAAGAGCTGTCAAAATTAACCACTCGTTCGACCTAGTTAAGATGTTGCTTAAAAGGCAATATGGCCGTTTTAATATCATCAGCTGTTCGTTTGACAACAGAACTGGTAGTATATTTTTTACGTTTTTTCATTGTAATAGGGTTGTTGTTATAAACATGGATTTTGGAGACTTTTAAAATGATATTGCAATAAAGAGAAACCCCTACAAAGCTAGTTTCGATCCGCTACGAAATTTATCAGGTGAAGAGTTGGGGTTGAAATACTGCTTTAGCAAAAATAATATGAGCTGCATTACAGGATTAGTCTGAATTAGAGTGACCTGATCTCCATGGTGATACCCGAGGTGTAGGTATCTCCGGAGACTTTCAAGTAATGGCAGTAGTCAGATATAGGAGTTGTCATGAGGTGAGTACTTATCTGATCTTATTAGTAGGTACAGTTACAAAATTACATGTGCATCCTTCTTTCTTTAATTCACCATCATCATATCAGCCTATGGTCCTCCATTGCTGAACATAATATGCCTCCTCCCAACTTCCTTGTCCTCAAATAAGTAATAATACTTTTACATGTTAATTCAAATTTCTTTATTTGTTAGAATATGGTACAGAAAAGATCTTAAATTCTAAAGTAGTACACTCATATTCTGCCAAGAATGTTTTGTATGCCACTAATGTGTCACATTTAAGACATTCTAGAAATCTTATATTATCTATAATCTTATTAACAATAATTCAGATTTAAAAACAATAAAACATAGAAAAGCTAATACATCCAATGCATGTCCATGATAGACCGTAAGCAAAGAATTTTCATTGACTACCTGACCAAGTTTATAAAGAGCAATGATCTACTACTTATTTTTTTCAGATAATTGTTCTATAGAGCCTTTCAAATTAGTTTATCATCTATCGTTAATCCTAGAAACTTGAGATTAAGAACTGTATTGATGAGAACATTTTTATATTGAATACTTACTACTTAATATTGTAATTTTGATATTTCTTTTTAGATTCAAGAAGACTGCACTGACATCCATAGCATGAGCCAGCAGACAAGGTGTCAATGGCATTGTTGTGGAAAAACTTACTTTAATATTACTAAAGAAATGTAGATAATTTGAAGCGATTTGTGTTCTTCAAGGGATACATGGTGCTATAGTCTGCATGCATATTAAAATAAGAAATATTGTTATTTAAAATAATAAAATTTTTATTATCACCTATGCATATTCATTTAATAAAGATTCACTATTGACATTACACAAATTATAATTGTTAAAATCAATTATTAAAATCAAAATGTTACAGTTGTATAATCATCTTTTATTTGAGACAAGCATTTCTTCCTCCAGCAAATAAAAAGTTACAAAACAAATACTATTTATAATAGCTCATGTGTTACATTAAACATATTTGCCTGTGTCGAGTACGTAAGTAAGTTTACACAAATTATTAAAAACGACATCAAAAAGCCCCCAGCTAGGTGGACTGACGACCTGGCGCAGGACCGAGTTCTGTGGGCATGTTGGGAGTGGCCTATGTCCAGCATTGCGATAGCTTATGCTTCACTTTTCATTGTTGTTCAGGTGAATTTGACGGAAACGCGTATATTGGAGACAGGAACAGCGTGACCTCGATGCCACCAGCTATTCACCATCACAATGCATATTTCATTATTATGATTAAAACAAATAGTGCTTGAATTATAGTAGTTTTTATACTGCACAAGCTTGCTTTAGTAAGCAGTTACATAGATCGTTGTGGGTTACGGATATTCAATTATTAATTCAAAGATTTTTAGATTTAAAAATCCATCAAGTTTAATTCTCCGTATAGGTTATGTTTTGAAAATCATATCTGTCAAAGTCACGATGTGTCATAATATCGCCATAGACGTAGAAAATCCAATTTTTCATAGCCAATACGTCCGATTCTGCGAAAATAGTCGACTTTTTCATTAATTATCTGTGGTTTCTTTATTTTGTATCGTTCTTTGTTCTTTTACATCATATCTTATTTAAGCAATAGATTATCTGTTTTTATAAGTAAACAAATTTAGTTCATAGTTTAAATGCTTAAGAATTGATCATGTAAGAGACGGCTAATCACTTGCTTTAGAGATTTTTATAAGTAAGGGGGTTAATACGAGTTTATGAGTAAGACCGTTTGTCTTTAGTGCCCTTAGTTTAGCCGGTACAAGCGGACCCTCAATCCTCTATGTGTGGACTGAGGGTCCAACTTTGAAGCCTATAACTCGCGTTTTTGATGTTCACAAAATCTGATTCCAACTTTCACAATATTTTTGGAATGTTCACTAAATCTTAAGCATGTTTTCAAAGGATTTTGAGAAAGTGGCCCTCAGAGCACACGCACATAATTATTTCTTTACACTAGTCGGAAGGTAGGTACAAATTATTACCTACGTGGAATTTAGGTTTTCATTCGAATTAGACGTAGGGTCCTGCTGGGTATACGGACACCGCTGGCCAGACGGATTGGTATAGGGTTTTATTTCAAGATTTCCTTCTTTTTATTTCGTAAACTAAATTATGATATATATATCGATTTTAACAACACACATGTCTGACCAGCGTGGTATTAGTAGGCCAAGTATCCCTCCGGCGTCATGGGAGGAGGCCCGTCCCTGCAGTGGGACATTAATGGGCCCTTATGATGATGATGACATGGGATGCGGTGGTGACATTTTGTGTTCTTTCTCCGTCGCCACACGGAAATTGTATAGTGTGTGTTTAATATTTCGTTTACAGAGGGAGAAAGCTCAGGTTCGATATCTTGGCGGTTTGCAGCGAGTGACAAATTACGCTTCGCTGACGTCTGCTTGAAGTTTAGTACATCTATCTACGAGACTGCAACTATCGACTGGACGGTCACGTATGATAATAATGAACCTGAAATACTTGAACTAGACGGTAAATATCATTTTTAACAGATGACGTTCATCTAGTCCCAAACTAAGCAGAGCATATACTATGGATACCAGACAACGGATAAACATACATACTTAGCTTTTTTGTTAATATTAGGTCTTTACCTATGAAATTGCCGTTTTGTATGGAGATTTTATGCGAAGTTTGATTTTTCATACTAAGGTTTTCTTAGTTTTTTCAATTATTATTAAACTTATTAGAATGAAATTTAATATAAGTAATAGCGCACACATTTGCTAACTTATAGCATTTTAATCATAAGAAAAAAACACTAAGGGAAGAAGTTACATTTGTTTAAATGGTAAAATCCGCTGGTTGATATTGGACCCATATTAACAGGCTTATGACTAATACAAATAATTATTATATTTCTTAATTATCTTTTGTTAGTTGTTAGTAATGTCCTCTATTTACCGAATTACAAAAATAATACAAGAAATCTATGTTTTAAAACAAAATAAAGGCTAAAGACTGCGGCATTTCATAGATAAAGACAAAAAATGTTTGACGCATACGCTGTTATTTATTTATTTATTTATTTATTTAAGCCATATTCATTTCCTAATACATACATTAATCTAACAACTATAACTTTAAACTTATTTTATCTAATTTATTAAAAACGTAGTACTTAAATTATATCTAGGTTTTTTTTTCTTGTATCAGGAACCCTCTCCGGTAAAGGCCTCCTCCAAGGCTTGCCATCTTTCTCTATCTCGTGCTATTTGGATCCATTGTGGACCGGCGATTTTTTTGATGTCGTCATCCCATCGAGTGTAGGGTCTGCCTCTGTAACGTTTGCCTGGTGGGCCACTCCATGTAGTTACTGTTTTTGTCCACCTGTGATCTGTAAGGCGAGCTACATGACCTGCCCATTTCCACTTTAGTTTTTGTGCATAGCTTAGAGCATCCACTGCTTTGGTTTCGGATCTTATTCTTGTATGTCTTACCTTTTGTAGCTTTTTAATATTTAGCATGCTTCGTTCCATTCCTCTTTGACATGTATTTATTTTGGCTTTTGCCTTATTCGTGAATTTCCATGTTTGGCATGCATATGTCAAGCATGGAATAAGGCAGGAGTCCATCACTTTCTTTTTAATCATTATAGGCATATTACTCTTAAATATTTCTTTACAACTCCAATACTTATTCCATGTGCTTTTGACTCTTCTCTCTATTTCTTGATTATTTCTGTCACTGCTGAATCCAATTTGCTTACCCAAGTATATATACTTTTCCACATAATCTAACTGGTCATTATCAATTTTTATGGTTGATCTTTTGAAGTTGGTCATGACTTTTGTTTTTGTTAGATTCATTTCCAGACCAACTTGTATGCTAGCCTTGTGTAAGGTTTCTAACATATTTTGTAGTTGACTACTAGTTTCTGAAAGCAAAATCAAGTCGTCAGCAAATCTAAGATGGTTGAGATACCTTCCTTGGATATACAAACCATGTCTTTTCCAGTCAATCTGATTTATGATGTATTGCAGTACCGCAATAAACAGTCTTGGTGATAGTGGGTCACCTTGTCTGACTCCTCTATGTACTGGAAAGCTTGGTCCTTTGGTTTCTAGCATCACTCTACTGGTGCTGTTTCTGTATATTTGTTTCAGTATATCTATATATTTGGTCTCTACATTTTGTGCTTTTAATGTTTTCCATATATATTCGTGAGAAACAGTATCAAAAGCTTTTTGGTAATCAACAAATGCAATGTAGAGAGGTCTTTGTTGTTCTTGATATTTTTCTATGACCATTTCTAAAACATGTATGTGGTCCACTGTAGAGAACTTTTTTCTAAAACCAGCTTGTTCTATGGGTTGATGTTGTTCTAGAGTTGTGCTTATTCTGTGATTTATTAATGTAGAGAAGACTTTATATAAGCTTGGTAGTAGACTTATAGGCCGGTAATTGCCTATATCTTTAGGGTCTCCTTTTTTGTAGAGCAAAATAATATTGGATTCCGACCATTGTGTTGGTGTATGAGTTGTTTCAAGAATCATATTAAACAGTTTTGTCAGTGGTGTCGCTAAAATTGTACTTGCTTCTTTTATTGCATTATTTGTGATGTTGTCTGATCCTGGGCATTTATCAGGTTTAAGTTTACTCATAATATCTATAATTTATTTAGTCTGTATTGGTTTTATGGGGTGTTGTGTTCCGCTGGGTTCAACCGATTCTCTAGTCTCAACACAATCCCTGTGTGGATGTGGTACGCTATATAGGTTTTTGTAGAAGTTAGTTGCAATGTTAATAATGTTTTCTCGGTTATATGTCACTTCACCAGAATCTTTGAGGCCATTTATCCACATTTTCTTTGTTTGCAGCTCTTTATATCCTTTTTTTAGGCTGCCTTTTTGTTCTAAATGCTTTGTAATTACATCAGTTCTGTGATTCTTGTAGTCCTTTTTTATATATTTGCTTGTGATTTTGTATAAAGCCTTGAGTTCATTTTTCATGGAACGAGTTTTGTTTTTGTGTTTTTGAAGTTCTTGTCTTCTAGATAGAAGTCTTTTTGTCTGCTCTGTTAATATGCTACAGTATTTTTTAGTGTGGTTGTGTTTATGAACGTCTTTCAGGCTGTTTGTGATAGAATTTATTATATTATCATAGCATGTTTGTACTGTTTCATTCATTTGTAGGTCAGGTGAGGATAAGCAATATTTGAGGTTTTCTTTATAATTTTTAATTTTTTCTTGATCATTAAATATGCCACTTGTGTTATTCGAATAATTTCTTCTACTTTTTATTGGTTTTGAGAGTGATATTTGAGCCCTAAGTGGCCTATGGTCTGATTTAAAATTTATGCTTAAGGTCTCTATATTTTGAAATGATTCTGGGTGGTTTGCCAGTATATAGTCAATTTCATTTTTATATTGACCACCCGGAGAACGCCATGTCCATCTTCTTTTGGGTTTTTTTTTGTAAAAGGTGTTTATAATAGCTAATTTATTTTCCATAGCAAAGTCTATGAGTTTTTGCCCTCTGTTGTTTCTTACTCCATACCCGTAGTTTCCCATGATTGTGTATTCATCAGTTTGTGGCTCTCCTATTTTGGCGTTAAAGTCTCCCATTAGAATAAATTCTTCATGAGCCATGTCTATAGCAGTATATATAGTTTTATAAAAGGTGTTTATTTCTTCTTCATCTGCTCTCTCCGTTGGGGCATAGACTTGGATTACAGATAGTTTTTTACCTGGTAGCTTCAAATTCAGTAGAGCGACACGCTCTGATATACCAATGTAGCTTTCTAGATTTTCTTTTAACCTTTTATTTATTATGAAGCCAACTCCATATAGGCCTTGTGTTTGTCCAGTAAAACAGAGAATGAATTTTTCATATTCATCTATCTCATTTCCAAGGCGTCTTACTACTGAGATACCTATTATATCATATTTTATGTCTTCTAGCGCTTTCTCTATTTCCAAAATTTTTCCATATGATAAAAGTGTTCCAACATTGTAGGTTATTATATAAAGGTGATTACTTTCCTTTGTTGTTTGTTTTGTGTGGTAAGATAATGATTTCCTTGGAGGGTTTTGGTCATAATCTCCCGCGGTGACCAGCCGTCTTGGAATATGTGTTTCATGTAGTTTTGTAAGTTCTTTTTCTTTACTTTTGTGATGATTTGAGAGGGGCTGGAATATTTGTTGCTATGTCTTCTTGGTATTGTCATGGATATTTGTGTTGTTGTTATTGTTTCTATTTGTTAAGAAGCTTAACATCCCAGGTTTTAAAACAGTTTCAGAACTACTTAAAGATCCTTGTTTTGTGTGAGTAAGAAAGGATTTATTCTTTTTATTTGCATGGGGTCTTTGATCAGTGTGGCTGTTTGTGGCATTTTCTGGCGAGTTTGATAGATTTCTTTTCTTGTTGTTGATATGTGTAGGCACATTTTTTAATATGATAAGCTTGTCATATTTAATAATGGCTGCATTTCCCTTCTCCCTTTCAGCTTTCACTTGCTGTTGTAAATCTTTCCTTATTTGTAAAATTTCTTGTGGGAAGTCCTCCTTCACATAGTATGGTGTATCTTTTAAAGATTTTTTTGATTTGAGAATTCTTACCTTATGGCCAAATGTTGTAAAAGTAACCACAATAGGTCGTGGTTTATCACCCTTTTTTCCTATTCTTCTTATGACTTCTAGGTCTGTATGATCTATTTTTATTGAAAAGTAGTTAAGTAAGAAATTAATTATTTTGTTTTCCATACTTGAGTAGGAATTCTCATCTTCCTGCAGACCAAAGAACACCAGATTGCGTTGCCTGGCCTGTTTTTCCAAGTAATATATTTTTTGCTCTTGGTTTTCTACCTTCAATTTAAGGTTATTATGACTTTCTTCTATAACTGTTAATTTTGCCGCCAAGATTTCATTTATGTTTTTTGTTACTTTTTCTGTCCCTTCTTCTCCATTTTTATTTATCAATTTTTTTTGTTCATCAAGCTCCTTTTGAATTGAACGGAGTGTCGCAATTACCTCCTCCATTTTTATGAAAAAAATTTTTTTTTTTCTTTTAGGTTAAGTAGGTACCTAACCTAACTTTATTTTTGGTTAGTTTTATTTTTCTTTTACCTTTTTCAGTTTTTACGCTAAAATGTTTTTAACAAAGTATTTAAGGACAGATTTTTATTTGTTTTTAGTGTCACTATTTGCAAAAACGTTCTTGGATCTCACAATTTAATGTCACTGTCTGCTTGAATGTCAATATCACTGATTTTTGCACTGTTTGGATGTTGTTTTTGTGTTTTTGTTCACTTTAAACGCATCTTATGCGCCCTGAGCACATTTTAAACTAATTTTTACACTATTACTTTCTTTTTTGAAATTAATTTGTCAATAAAATCACAGAGCCGACGTGAACTATGGCACAGCAGCGCCCCCTCACTTCCGCTGTACTCGGCGATAAATATTGCACATCGATCTTTGGAAAGATACAATGGGCTAATTTCAACTTCGTAGAACATTATCTCTGTCGCACGAAATACAAACAGCCTGGTGTTTATTATGAGCTGTTAAAACAATGCTGTGGTGTATCATCTCTCATACCCTTGCGCTCTCCCTTGGGTGCATCACAAGGATTTCTCTTCATAAAAAGGTACAATTGCGATGGAATCCATAAATATTCATAGACGGGCAACATCTAGTTTCAAATAAAGTTATTATTTTAGAAAACGGTTCTGCAATTCTTCATGGCTGTTGGAGTGCAGTGGAAGTCAGTGCGCGCCTAGCAGGGGGACGCGGAGACGTCGCCTGGCAACACGCGCAGTTATATCGCGCTGACATCGGCCAACAGGACAGTGCACTTAGCTTTAGTGCTAACGTACACAAGATACTATTATAACTTTAAAAACTCACTATAACTATATGTAACTTATTCACACAGACTCACTCAGTCAGTCACGCAGACTCCCTCATTCACTCAATCACACATACACACACTCAGTCACATAAACAAATATTCACACAACCGCACTATCTCACTCACACAAACTGACACACACACATACACATGTAAACAAAGACGGCATTTAATAAAGTTGTAAAAATTATTAATAATTTTGTTCATTTCCTATCATCATCATCATCATTTCAGCCAATTGACGTCCACTGCTGGACATAGGCCTCCTCTAAATATTGCCACCTTGTGCGGTCCTATATTTCAATATAATATTTTTTTATTGTAAATAATAAAATTACGTTTTAAAATAACCCGGAGTGCCAAATATTTACAATAAGATACGAGTTTATGAGTAAGGCCGTAACGGTCTTACTCATAAACTCGTATTAAATATTAATCAATCGATTAAGGCAATTCTTTACTCATAAAAACAATTTAACTTTAAGCAGTGGTTATTCTATTGACTAAGAGCTGTCAAAATTAACCACTCGTTCGACCTAGTTATGATGTTGCTGGCAATATGGCCGTTTCAATATCATCAGCTGTTGTATCAAAATCATTTACCTATATTGTAATAACATTTCATTAATTAGATTATGTAATTTTTTTTTAATTGTATTCTGTTCCCTGTAGAGCTGAGGTATCTTATTGTAAATATTTGGAGCCATGCCAAATGCTTTTGTTCATTAAGGTAGTCCTAGAGGCATGCAAGGTTAATTTAGTATCCTTATGTTGAATGCGTGCACAAACATCTGACAATTTGTAAAACCCATCCTGGTTTGTTGTTACAAAAACTGCTGTTTCATAATAAATGTATAATGATGCCAGAGTAAGGAGTTTATATTTAACAAAATATGGTCTACAGCTGTCTGTATTTTGAAGCCCGAACATGCTCCTAAGACATTGATTTTAAAAACCATATCCTAATTTACAGAATTTCCCAAAAAAATTATACCAAATTTAAGTAAAGATTCCATCAGTCCATGATAGACCGTAAGCAAAGAATTTTCATTGACTACCTGACCAAGTTTATAAAGAGCAATGATCTACTACTTATTTTTTCAGATAATTGTTCTATAGAGCCTTTCAAATTAGTTTATCATCTATCGTTAATCCTAGAAACTTGAGATTAAGAACTGTATTGATGAGAACATTTTTATATTGAATACTTACTACTTAATATTGTAATTTTGATATTTCATTTTAGATTTCAGAAGACTGCACTGACATCCATAGCATGAGCCAGCAGACAAGGTGGCAATGGCATTGGTGTGGAAAAACTTACTTTAATATTACTAAAGAAATGTAGATAATTTGAAGCGATTTGTGTTCTTCTAGGGATACATGGTGCTATAGTCTGCATGCATATTAAAATAAGAAATATTGTTATTGAAAATAATAAAAATCTATTATCACCTATGCATATTCATTTAATAAAAATTCACTATTGACATTACACAAATTATAATTGTTAAAATCAATTATTAAAATAAAAATGTTACAGTTGTATAATCATCTTTTATTTGAGACAAGCATTTCTTCCTCCAGCAAATAAAAAGTTACAAAACAAATACTATTTATAATAGCTCATGTGTTACATTAAACATATTTGCCTGTGTCGAGTAGGTTAAAATACATTCAGTAAGAGTAAAGTTTACACAAATTATTAAAAACGACATCAAAAAGCCCCCAGCTAGGTGGACTGACGACCTGGCGCAGGACCGAGTTCTGTGGGCATGTTGGGAGTGGCCTATGTCCAGCATTGCGATAGATTATGCTTCACTTTTCATTGTTGTTCAGGTGAATTTGACGGGAACGCGTATATTGGAGACAGGAACAGCGTGACCTCGATGCCACCAGCTATTCACCATCACAATGCATATTTCATTATTATGATTAAAACAAATAGTGCTTGAATTATAGTAGTTTTTATACTGCACAAGCTAGCTTTAGTAAGCAGTTACAAAGATCGTTGTGGGTTACGGATATTTAATTATAAATTCATAGATTTAAAAATCCATCCAGTTTTGGCAACACAAATAAGAAATAACTTTTGATAATATAATTTTTAAATTCTTTAAATAGGTTATGTTTTGAAAATCTTATCTGTCAAAATCACGATGTGTCATAATATCGCCATAGACGTAGAAAATCCAATTTTTCATAGACAATATATTCGATTTTACGAAAATAGTCGACTTTTTCATCAATTATCTGTGGTTACCGCATTTTGTATCGTTCTTTGTTCTTTTACATCATATCTTATTTAAGCAACAGATTATCTGTTTTTTTATGTAAACAAATTTAGTTCATTGTTTAAATGCTTAAGAATTGATCATGTAAGAGATGGCTAATCACTTGCTTTAGAGATTTTTATAAGTAAGGGGGCTAATAACTAGCCCCCTTTCTCTTATAATCTATCGCAATGCTGGACATAGGCCACTCCCAACATGCCCACAGAACTTGGTCCTGCGCCAGGTCGTCAGTCCACCTAGCTGGGGGCTTTTTGATGTCGTTTTTAATAATTTGTGTAAACTTTACTCTTACTGAATGTATTTTAACCTACTCGACACAGGCAAATATGTTTAATGTAACACATGAGCTATTATGAATAGTATTTGTTTTGTAACTTTTTATTTGCTGGAGGAAGAAATGCTTGTCTCAAATAAAAGATGATTATACAACTGTAACATTTTTATTTTAATAATTGATTTTAAGAATTATAATTTGGAAATGTCAATAGTGAATCATTATTAAATGAATATGCATAGGTGATAATAGATTTTTTTTATTTTCAATAACAATATTTCTTATTTTAATATACATGCAGACTATAGCACCATGTATCCCTTGAAGAACACAAATCGCTTCAAATTATATACATTTCTTTAGTAATATTAAAGTAAGTTTTTCCACACCAATGCCATTGCCACCTTGTCTGCTGGCTCATGCTAAGGATGTCAGTGCAGTCTTCTTAAATCTAAAAAGAAATATCAAAATTACAATATTAAGTAGTAAGTATTCAATATAAAAATGTTCTCATCAATACAGTTCTTAATCTCAAGTTTCTAGATGATAGATGATATACTAATTTGAAAGGCTCTATAGAACAATTATCTGAAAAAATAAGTATAGGTAAATTATCTTAGAGAGATTTTTGCATTTGTAGTTGTGTACGGCCAGCACATAAGGAAATAAATAATTGAGAACTTTTATATTTTTTATACTTTTTATAGTCAGTTACACCAACTGCATCAAATAACATTAAACAATGATAAGCTAGAGACTAAAATAGTTAACAATCATTACCATAATATTTAATTCCTTAATATTTCTTTTTCCTTATTTTCTTCTTTAATTTACCTTTTTTTGGTCGTACAATGAAATTCAAATCTTAAATTTAGAATCCTTGTTAATAAACATAAACAAATACTACTACAGCTGCAAAAATCTTTTGAAACTAATTTTACCATACGATGCCAAAGTTTACCTCGGGCATAAATCATCATCGGAACATTTTTATTTAACAATGTTAAAATAATAAAATATTGATCGAAAAATATTACACAAAATAAATAAATTAAACTTAAATAATAAAAATGTGACAGACCTTATTTGCTGACCGTATAGTGGAATTCAAATTTCAAATTTTGAATCCGTGTACATATACGAACACTACTACAAATGCAAAAATCTCTCTAAGATAATTTACCTATAGTAGATCAGTGCTCTTTATAAACTTGGTCAGGTAGTCAATGAAAATTCTTTGCTTACGGTCTATCATGGACTGATGGAATCTTTACTTAAATTTGGTATAATTTTTTTGGGAAATTCTGTAAATTAGGATATGGTTTTTAAAATATAAAATCAATGTCTTAGGAGCATGTTCGGGCTTCAAAATACAGACAGCTGTAGACCATATTTTGTTAAATATAAACTCCTTACTCTGGCATCATTATACATATATAATGAAACAGCAGTTTTTGTAACAACAAACCTGGATGGGTTTTACAAATTGTCAGATGTTTGTGCACGCATTCAACATAAGGATAGTAAATAAACCTTGCATGCCTCTAGGACTACCTTAATGAACAAAAGCATTTGGCATGGCTCCAAATATTTACAATAAGATACCTCAGCTCTACAGGGAACAAAATACAATTTAAAAAAAATTACATAATCTAATTAATGAAATGTTATTACAATATAGGTAAATGATTTTCTTAGTGATAAACTTGTATATATTTTCATTTGACTAGTGTTTCATGTTTATTTTCATTGTTGCATTGGATGTATTAGCTTTTTTTTTGTATTTTTCTATGTTTTATTGTTTTTAAATCTGAATTATTGTTAATAAGATTATATATAAGATTTCTAGAATGTCTTAGATGTGACACATTTGTGGCATACAAAACATTCTTGGCAGAATATGAGTGTACTACTTAATTTAAGATCTTTTCTGTACCATATTCTAACAAATAAAGAAATTTGAATTAACATTACTATGTAAAAGTATTATTACTTATTTAAGGACAAGGAAGTTGGGAGGAGGCATATTTCAGCAATGGAGGACCATAGGCTGATATGATGATGGTGAATTAAAGAAAGAAGGATGCACATGTAATTTTGTAACTGTACCTACTATTATGATCAGATAAGTACTCACCTCATGACAACTCCTATATCTGACTACTGCCATTACTTGAAAGTCTCCGGAGATACCTACACCTCGGGTATCATCTTGGAGATCAGGTCACTCTAATTCAGACTAATCCTGTAATGCAGCTCATATTATTTTTGCTAAAGCAGTATTTCAACCCCAACTCTTCACCTGATAAATTTCGTAGCGGATCGAAACTAGCTTTGTAGGGGTTTCTCTTTAATGCAATATCATTTTAAAAGTCTCCAAAATCCATGTTTATAACAACAACCCGATTACAATGAAAAAACGTAAAAAATATACTATCAGTTCTGTTGTCAAACGAACAGCTGATGATATTGAAACGGCCATATTGCCTTAAGCAACATCCTAACTAGGTCGAACGAGTGGTTAATTTTGACAGCTCTTAGTCAATAGAATAACCACTGCTTAAAGTTAAATTGTTTTTATGAGTAAAGAATTGCGTTAATCGATTGATTAATATTTAATACGAGTTTATGAGTAAGACCGTAATAATAGTGGTGGATACTAATATTCTAAAGAGGTAAAGTTTGTGTGTTTGTGACATTGTAAGGGGTAATCTCTGGATCTACTGATACTCCAGTAAAATAAGCATTCAACCTCGGAATGGAAGCGAATAAGCTGTAAATTTGCATAAACCTTTGTTTTGGTGTACTAATGACTGGTAGAAAAGTCTCATATGATCACGTGTCTGCGTCATAAGTTATTCAAGGTCAAAGGTCACGAAAATCAGTTTTTTCCCATTATCTCGTTTTCCATGGGAAATACGCATTTAACGTCATTATAAATATTGTAGATCATAAAATTGTCTACAAAAAATATCTAAACACTTTTCTCCTAAAAAGCATCGCTTTCGAGATATCGTGACTTTAGAGCGCAGGAAAGTCGTATTTTCGACTATATGCACACACTAGCTTTTTCCCGTGATTTCGCTCGCGTTTATAAATATTATGAAAAATAAGGCTTATTTCAATATATAGTACCTAGTTTTAGAAACAAGGAGAATTTGTTAAAAAGAACAACTATAAACCTTTACAAATTATAATTTCATTAAAATAAATAAATAACAATCTAATACTTTAAACTTAAAATGACAACCATTCATTAATTCCCACCAATCTAGCAATCCCCTTTTTTTTCTCCCGCCCAAAACATAGTCTTGGGCTTAATCGGACATCTGTAAGTTCGCACTGTACTAGTACGATTGCAATAAAGTACTAGTACCCCTTATTAGTACGTTTAGTACTAATAGTACAGTTGTCTCACCGTGTCACTGTAAGTGTAGAACGCCTTCATACAAACCGTTGGACATAGTTACCTCTTTAAATATCACCAGACCAAATGGAGTCAACGTAGAGACTTCAAATTTTGACTGTAAATTATAAAGAGGATGATTGAGGAGCTCCAAAACAAACGATGATGCTCATCGTCGAAGAATGTCCCCGACGTCGTTTCTCTGGGGGAATACGTGACCTCCACAACCTTACTCCGGGCGCAAAAGATTGGCTTCTCCAGCTGGATATAGACGTATAGTGATCAAAGCAGAAGCCATACGCAATAATAATATTAATACTTAATTAAAGAGGAATCTTCTTAATTTTTTTTTATTAAAAATAATGGAGACGTTCCATTTGCCCATTCATTCTGGGCCCAGGCAAGAACTTACACGAAACCATGTGTGTTTTGAAGTTATATTACCACCGTATAGGCCTGTGTATTTTTTTTACAGTTAAACTTCGAGGATGTGAGATATAAGGTATTTAAAGTGGAATTATATCATACTCCAAATAGCACAAAATACGATTTTCACATAACATGTTACCTAATTATTAATATTTGAATGTCTAAAATAAAACCTACATATAATCCATAATCAAAAGCGAATAAATATTCAATAATAATCTGCAATAAATCACATCAAAACATTCACAATACGTAGTAGCAACACGAATCACAAAGTACATTGACACAAATGGGGTGATAGATGTTAAATGTGTTGCAATGATTAAAAAAAAATTACATTCGATTTTTCATTAAAATGAAGACAACATAGTTGTGTTGCAATAGTAGTAGTATTGCGTACAAGTTCTATTTTTTTAACGATTAAAATATAATGTAGGTATTAAAGATTCAAATAATTGTGTGTGATTATTATACTTTTATATGAATAAAATATATATTATCCCAGGCGTTAATTTTTACCCACATAATATTATTTTATTTTCAAGGGTGGCAACATAAAAGATATCCGCCATTAATTCAACCAATGATGGAATTAAAATCCTGTTTACAACCATTTAAAACTAAAATCTTTCCTCAGAGTTCTACGGAGAAATGGAAAACACTAATTGATTTTCAAAATTTAATTTTAATTATTTGAAACATTCTGTTTGCTCTGGGCCTCCAATGAAACATCTCCTTTGACAACCTAATAAAAAAATCTGAAATACCTATACCAATATTTTAAAGACGTTTATTTTGAAATAATAGATATATCGCATACTAGTTTCGTTTAATTTTATACAATAAATACAAAACAACTCAATATTATCATGTTTTAAACTAAAAAAAAAGTGAGTTTTTATTCTTTAAAGACCAAACTGGATAAGAAAGTAAAAGTAATGTATTAATGAGATCTAAGTTACATATCGATCTGGAGAACTAGGTGAAATACTTTTAATAAAGCCAATACTTTTTCGATTGCACTTTTACGATCTGTAAAATAATTTTTCAATAATACGTACAAATCTCTACAGGTTTTAATATTTTCCATTTTAAAAAAAAGAGGAGTTAAGTTAACCTAATCGAAATCGTATTGACAAGTAAGATAAAATATATTTATATTCACTACGTAATTTTTTTATAAATTGTTCTCGACTCAATAGTTAGCTGTTAGTGCCTGATAATTTTTAGCACTGCAAGTAGCGTTCAGAAATTAAACAGGGGTTAAACTTAATTTCGTATTCATATGCCTCTTTAAAGTTCCCAAGGAGTTGTTTTTAGAGCGCAATTTCGTAGAGCAATAATTCCAGGTTGCTTCGTTTACACCCTCCATTTCAAAAAAAAAAATAGTTAAAACGAACGGAATCTTTAGGTATAAGTACCATTCAAATAATTACAAACCAAAAATAAATCCAAAAACCAAGTAAGTAGCTGAATTCGTAACAGCATAAAGCTGATCAATAACAATTAGAAATAAATAAAGTATTTGTACAACAAATCAACAAAGAAAATAAAATCCAACCAAAACCATACCAACACCAGAGAAAAAATACAACTAATATTCACAAATCACAAAAAGTTTTCACAAAACAAATAACTCAACATAAGTTTCCAACATGCAGATCCTTTTATACCTTAAAAATAATAAAGAAAACAACAGACGGCAGATCTCACAAAATAGACAATCTAAATCTATACCTAACAATAATACAATTTAGTAATTTTTAAATTTTTATAGAACAAGAATGCCACTAAAATGTTATTATTACATAAGTACTGTTTAAGTTTACCGCAGTTTTCAATCAGACAAGTACCATATACTATACACTGACTACAAATAAATTAACATTTTTAGCTTAATTTTTACTTCGTAACGGAACACACAGGTCTTTACACTCTTTACACATATATCACTCTCTCGCTCTTAGAATAAAACCTACCTAGTCGTACGCGTATCCATCCACCATCCCTTTTACTCTCGCATGCGTGCATCAGTGTTAGAGTGAGATGCGGGCAGTGTCTTAATATCGCAATTGTCCGATTAAGAGTTTCGAGTTACCTCTTACTATCGCATGCGTGCATCAGTGTTAAAGTGCGATGCGGGCGCAGTGTGCTAATAGCGCAATTGTCCGATTAAGAGTTTCGATCGGGTAACGGTACTCGAAGTACAATGACGGGTAACGTTACCTAATAGTACATCGTACGCGTACTACACAAGACTCACAATCCGTCTTATTACAAAAAACTAAATAAAACTCAGTTTAAACCAGGTTCGGCTAGCACAGGCTTAATTTTTAAACTGCAGTCTAAATGTCACCTTATTACAAAACATAAATAAACCGTGGCTTTCATAGAACAGCAATTAGACCCTAGCTTAAATAAACAGTCACAGATTATCCAAAATATTGCTTGATCATTCATTACATCATTCGATTATAACGTTCCGTACTACTCGAGGGAAAGCTTATTGCTAAAAAATTGATAAATTTAATTACATATCAGCAATGAAATGATAATAATTTATATATTTAGTATAAATATATAACATTGGTTATTAATGATTACCATTTATTATTCTAGGGCCCTGAAATAATAAGCATTTTCATAACTCGCAATGTTAAATATAAGACGTAGAACGGAACAAAATAAAGAAGGTATTATCATCATTAGGTACCTATTCGGGCATCATTTGATAATACGAGTAAGATGTCAACAATATGAAAATAGTTTGTATGTGATATGGTAATCGTTGTAGGTAAAACAAAAATAGGTACGTTTTAAGTAGTTTAAAGTTTGCTCTTTTCTCAACCGACTAAGTAGGTTTTTAGTTGTTTTGTGTAGGTGTTGTTGTGGCCCAGCTTTGTAATGCGCAAACCTTGAATTTCAGGGGACAAAGTACAGTCACGAGCAATAATTGTACACATTTTCATATTTTGTAAAACGGTTACTTATCTAAAGTTCTGCTAATCCAAAATTGATTATTCGAAGATTAGTTCAAAACAGTATGAAACCTTTTCTAAATTACGAATTAATTTTGGAATTCTAATGTCTAGATAGGCGTCTAGATAGTTTACAAAATTTCACAATGTGTATATATTATTGCTCGTGACTGTACATCCCCGAGGGTCGTGTGATATTATCTACCAATAACTCCAAAATATTTTTAGTACTTAATACGTTTTCTAAATCTATATTTTTTTCTAAAATCTTTGGATAATTCTATAAAAGGATCAACACGAACAAGCTCACTACTGGGTCGTCGTCTTTCTAAAAGTTCAATATCTTCAATATACATTAAATGTACCATGTCGATATCCATTTTGAAACAAGTCAACAATATTATAATATTTACACATTACCAATAGCAACGCTAACCTCAAAACAACACTTTGACAGAACTGTATGTATTTAGACCATGGTCTATAGTTTAAACTAGGGGTCGAGTAGGTTTATCTTTAAACCTGACATTACGCCATGGTTTAGTGTTAAAACTGATTTTGTAATAACAAATTTCAAAAACAGTGGTTTTGTGACGTAATAAACCGTGTTTTATAGTTAGACCGTATTTTGTAATAAGGCCGAATATTCCATCAAACCATAGAGTAATGTTATTTTTTCTCGTCGAGCGGTGATGTTACTAAAAAGTGGCCAGCTATTCTTCTAATTCTCCTAACACGGCCTCTCCTGACTGGAGGACGTCCTCGTACTCCCTATTATTCGTGACAGCTCGCTCAAGCGTGGACTCCTCATTTTTGTCATTGCAATCTGGGCCTGAGAATACAAAAAAATATTTTAATTTGGTTTTTTATATTTTTTTAATATTACACACATGAATAGTAGTGAGACCACCACCACGAGTACCATTTTAGAATAGCTTGTGTGACATAGGCACGACGTTAGCTTATCACACAAGCAAATCAATATTCATTCACACATGGCAGAGGCACTACGTTAGCGTACCATGCGGCGTCCTCGTTTGTATGACATAGGCACGGCGTTAGCTTATCATACAAACTCAGCCTGTGTGACATAGGTACGGCGTTAGCTTATCACACCAGAAAAACAATACACACAAATAACTGTTGAATCGGGACACCGGTCGTAACCAATGACACATCGATTCACAACAACAACTAGGTTTAATCGGGACACCGGTCGTAACCAATGACACATCGATTCACTACAACAACTAGTTTGGATCGGGCTTACCTTAATTGCTCGGCTGTACCTAACCTCGACTTCTAGTGCGTTCTAGTACAGACGCACCGACACACGGCATGTGGCAGCTGTGGCGCCATGCAGACGCACCGGCACACGACGTGTGGCACGACGTGCGGCTGCTGTGGCGCATCTGCAGACGCACCGACACATGGCATATGGCCGCTGTGGCGTCATGCAGACACGACGACACACGACGTGTGGCACGAAGTGTAGCCGCTGTGTGGCTGCTGTGGCGCATCTGCAGACGCACCGACACACGGCATATGGCCGCTGTAGCGTCATGCAGACACGACGACACACGACGTGTGGCACGAAGTGCAGCCGCTGTGTGGCTGCTGTAGCGCATCTGCAGACGCACCGACACACGGCATATGGCCGCTGTAGCGTCATGCAGACACGACGACACACGACGTGTGGCACGAAGTGTAGCCGCTGTGTGGCTGCTGTGGCGCATCTGCAGACGCACCGACACACGGCATATGGCCGCTGTAGCGTCATGCAGACACGACGACACACGACGTGTGGCACGAAGTGCAGCCGCTGTGTGGCTGCTGTGGCGCATCTGCAGACGCACCGACACACGGCATATGGCCGCTATGGCGTCATGCAGACACGACGACACACGACGTGTGGCACGAAGTGCAGCCGCTGTGTGGCTGCTGTGGCGCATCTGCAGACGCACCGACACACGGCATATGGCCGCTATGGCGTCATGCAGACACGACGACACACGACGTGTGGCACGAAGTGCAGCCGCTGTGTGGCTGCTGTGGCGCATCTGCAGACGCACCGACACACGGCATATGGCCGCTGTAGCGTCATGCAGACGTGCTGACACACGACATGTGACCGCTGTGGCAGAGACGAACGTTGCCCTTCCATTGCAGTTAAACGATCTAAAATTTTATGCATTTGGGTAGTTAACACGTTAAGGAAATCGTGTCTATGTGCGCTCCGAGAATAGTGACTTTCGGTGCCTAGAACTTGAATCACTATTAGCATCACTATTATTCTCAGAGTTGAGCATGATTCTAGAACGCGAGTTACGATTTCTAAAGCGGCTCTTCTGATTATACGACTATTGTTTAAACTAAGTTTCAATTTTTAATAAAATTTATCAGTGTACAGGTTATAAAAATAAACAAAAATTGAACTTGGTATACTAATGTGAAAGCAAAACAAGTAACATTCACATGTACACTGAGTAATTACAAAGTCATATCATGTAATCATAGCCTAAAGCAAGAAAATATTTCGCCGGGCAAGTAATAGTCCAGTCAAAATAGAATTCCAGTTTGCATTAATTCCCAACAAGCTGGATTTTTGTGCAGGCCTTGAATACGTCATTATAAATGATATGTCAAAAGTCCCCATCGATCCCGCTTGTGCGTTGTTTTTTATTCGAGGTCAAAGGTCACAAATTTGCGTTTTTTGCGTATATCTCTTAAAGAACGAGAGCTATCGAAAAATAGTTCAGACAAAGTTTGTAGACCATAAAATTATCTACAAAAAATATTTCATCACTTTTCTCCTACAAGGCATCGCTTTCGAGATATCGTGACTTTAGAGCGCAGGAAAGTCGTATTTTCGACTATATGCACACACTTGCTTTTTCCCGCGATTTCGCTCGCGTTTATAAGTATTATTGAAAATAAGGCTTATTTCAATATATATAAGCAATATGCATGCTTGGTCTCAGCCTAATCGATTTGAAATTGACAAAGTTACATACAAACTTTCATCCCCTATCTTATCCCTTTAGGGGTAAAATTTGTCAAAATCCTTTCTTAGCGGATGCCTACGTTATATCATCTACCTGCATGCCAGAATTCAGCTAGATCTGTCTAGTGGTTTGGGCTGTGCGTTCATAGATCACTATGTGGTAGGAGTATTCCTACTGGAGAAAACACGTTAGAAAAAGCGCCGTGTACTTGATTCAATGTACTGATGTCTTTGATTCAATGTACTGTTGTATTTGATTCAATGTTGGTGCAAGATTGGCCTTACCTACCTCAGAGGTGGTGCGGAAATCTTCTATACATATAAAACTCAAAGGTGACTGACATAGCTATCTATCAACGCACAGCCTTAACCACTGGACAGATCTGGCTGAATTTTGGCATGCAGGTAGATGATATAACGTAGGCATCCGCTAAGAAAGGATTTTGACAAATTTTACCCCTAAAGGGATAAGATAGGGGATGAAAGTTTGTATGTAACTTTGTCAATTTCAAATCGATTAGGCTGAGACCAAGCATGCATATAGCTTATATATATTGAAATAAGCCTTATTTTCAATAATACCTATAAACGCGAGGGAAATCGCCGGAAAAAGCAAGTGTGTGCATATAGTCGAAAATACGACTTTCCTGCGCTCTAAAGTCACGATATCTCGAAAGCGATGCCTTGTAGGAGAAAAGTGATGAAATATTTTTTGTAGATAATTTTATGGTCTACAAACTTTGTCTGAACCATTTTTCGATAGCTCTCGTTCTTTAAGAGATATACGCAAAAAACTCAAATTTGTGACCTTTGACCTCGAATAAAAAACAACGCACAAGCGGGATCGATGGGGACTTTTGACATATCATTTGTAATGACGTATTCAAGGTCTGCACAAAAATCCAGCTTGTTGGGAATTAATGTAAACTTTAATCATAATTTAGTCTATTTTGACTGGGCTATAAGTACCCATACACAAATTAAAAAGAATCACTTTATTGCAAATAATGTTTTACAAATAAATTGGAACGTACTCACCAATACTTATACAGCACTTACTACAATTGAATAGCCAAAAGCGGATTAGACACGTGAGTTTCTCATCCCACTTCTGATTTTAGAAACAAGGAGAATTTGTTAAAAAGAACAACTATAAACCTTTACAAATTATAATCTCATTAAAATAATTAAATAACAATCTAATACTTGAAACTTAAAATGACAACCATTTATTAATTCCCGCCAATCTAGCAATCCCCTTTTTTCTCCCGCCCAAAACACAATATTCCATCAAACCATAGAGTAATGTTATTTTTTCTCGTCGAGCGGTGATGTTACTAAAAAGTGTCCAGCTATTCTTCTAATTCTCCTAACAGTAGCATAATGCATGCTTGGTCTCAGCCTAATCGATTTGAAATTGACAAGGTTACATACAAACTTCCATCCCCTATCTTATCCCTTTAGGGGTAGAATTTATCAAAATCCTTTCTTAGCGGGTGCCTACGTTATATCATCTACCTGCATGCCAAAATTCAGCTAGATCTGTCCAGTGGTTTGGGCTGTGCGTTGATAGATCACTATGTGGTAGGAGTATTCCTACTTGAGAAACCACGTTAATAAAAACCGCCGAGCTTTTTTTTGAGCTTGATTCAATGTACTGTTTTATTTGATTTAATGTTGGTGCAAGATTGGCCTTATCTACTTTAGAGGTGGTGCGGAAATCTTCTATTTATATAAAACTCAAAGCTGACTGATATAGTTATCTATCAACGCACAGCCCAAACCACTGGACAGATCTGGCTGAATTTTGGCATGCAGGTAGATGATATAACGTAAGCATCCACTAAGAAAGGATTTTGATAAATTCTACCCCTAAAGGGATAAGATAGGGGATGGAAGTTTGTATATAACTTTGTCAATTTCAAACCGATTAGGCTGAAACCAAGCATGCATAGGCTACTATATATTGAAATAAGCCTTCTTTTTCATAATATTTATAAACGCGAGCGAAATCACGGGAAAAAGCTAGTGTGTGCATATAGTCGAAAATACGACTTTCCTGCGCTCTAAAGTCACGATATCTCGAAAGCGATGCTTTTTAGGAGAAAAGTGTTCAGATATTTTTTGTAGACAATTTTATGATCTACAATATTTAAAATGACGTTAAATGCGTATTTCCCATAGAAAACGAGATAATGGGAAAAAACTAACTTTCGTGACCTTTGACCTTGAATAACTTATGATGCAGACACGTGATCATATGAGACTTTTTCACCAGTCATCAGAACATCAAAACAAAGGATTATACGAATTTACAGCTTATTCGCTTCCGTTCCGAGGTTTGCACCTATTTAAGCCTTATTTGCATTGATTTATAAAAAACCCAAGATGCACATTTTCAAACAAAACTAACAGCCAAAAGTGTCACCAAATTAAACATACGCAATAAATACGTATAGTAATATCGTAAACATATTTTTTTTTCAAATTCAATCTTACACGCATGACATAAAGTTGTATTTAAAAAGTAATGCACAAAAAGCAATAAAATTAAAGATTGACGTTTGCCGGTAGAACAACGCGATACTAAATTTAAAAAGAGTGCACAATGCGCCCATTTGTTGCGGACGTTTTTGGGAAGTGGAGTGTGTATCTTTGGTTTTTTGTAAATCAATGCTTATTTGACTGTACACTTGGACGTCCATGGATACTAAGCTATCAAAAAAAATATGCCGTCTTACGTCCCGGATAGTATTCCGTCCAGAGACACATGTTTAGAAAAACGCCCTCTAGTTTATTTATGCCGTATTTTTAAGACATGTTGGTTTGAAATGAATGATTGCCAATGTAAAAATTCATCTAAAAAAACTTTTACCTCTGTGGTGAGTGGTTTAGTTTTTTCAACAGGAAATTTCAAAGTTAGTTGACTTGCATTTTCGTGTATTGTGAACAAGTGTTTTTTGCCAGTGATTATTTTGTAAGTATTACAGTGTTATTACATTCTAGTTTATATTTTAAATTAAGTTTATGACTTACTCTTCACAATGATGTATAACAAATATAGTTTTAAGTATTAAATCTAGTAAAATTTTGGGATCAAAATAGTGCCGATATGTACAACAAAGCAAGGTTTTTACGACGGATGATTTTAATGTTATTTAAATGTTATATTTTATTAAAACATAGGTTAAAATATGCGTAATGTTTCTTAATAAACCATTTAAAGTCATTTTAAATTTAAATATATTTGATTTGTTTGTAGTTTCCTAAATAATATCAATGTGTTCCTCAGGTTTTTTCGTGTGGATAGTTTACTATCCACGGACGTTACCGCAAATGTTATTAATAAGGGTGTCTACAAACTTGTATGTAATAAAATATGATTGCAATAATTCCGCTTAGAGTCATGGTGAATTTGTGTTGTTATTATTTTTTTGTTATTAGTACATAATATATGAAAAATATTATGTACTAATCTTTAAGGCACAATTTTAATTTTATTTTCGTTTGTTGCTGCTACTGAATGTTTGATGTATTTCGTTTTTTTTGTAGCATAGAACTAGACATGATTCGCGCTGATCGTCAATTGACATGCGTGCTGTGGCTTTACTAGATGCTTTAAAAAATAATATGAGAATAATATGTCATTAAAATATTCAATGCTACTCATATTTCATTACAAAATTTAAAAAATAATATACTCTCTTTTTCAGAGAGTTAAATTCATAAGTGTGTAGCAAACCTTAGACGGCGGCCATCTTGGTATTTGAAATTTGTAGCTTGTTAACTCCAGAGGCCGCGATAAAATTACGAGGAGTATGTGCTTTCTTTGGTTTGTTTTAGCTATTTGGAGTTAATTAATTATAAACATATTTATATCATAAGAAAGGGCAACAAGTCTAGTTTGTCATAAATAGACTTTGTTGGTAAAATTGGTTGTATATTCTCCTTACGATTTAGTTTTAAAAATAATTTATTGATATTTATGCTAAATTTCCTGTTCTACCTAGTTTTACGTAGATCATAAGAATAATATTACGTTTTTAAATAATATAATCATAATCTCCGTACTTCAACGTATTTTTCAGTATTTTTTTCTTTTCTATTGGTATTATATTTAGGGAGATATGCGGGTTTTTGTAATGCATGGCTAGCGCGGTAAACACAGGGAAAACAGACGCAAGTGGCTGGACGTAAGACGGTATATTGTTTGCTCGCGCCGGACGTTCAAGTGGCTATGAACCGATTTTAAAAATTCTTTCTGTGTTGAATAGTCCATTTATCGGGGAGTGTCTTACGCTCTATAGTATCACGCTATGATGTCACGCACGAGTCTGCTTGTTAGCAATATTAGCATACACGAGTGTTTGTAAGTAGTTATTTCAAAAAATAAACTTAAATGAGGTAATAGTATTCTGATTATCTTTACCTATAGTTTTTGAAATCTTTGTCTATGCCATTAATATTTAAATGTGTGCTTATTAATAGAAATATAGTTATTTTAGCATAAAATTTCATTTGGTAATGAGCTTGCCAGCTAGTTTTCGATTTATTGATCTACAACAACTATAAGTAATGCATATTTGTAACTTCCTTATCATATTCTTCAACTTGATTTGTAATAAATTATCCTTCCCCTTTGTATATCCTGTTAAGATTTTTACTGTCCTGCGTGAAACAGAAAAATAAAACTATACGACAAATTGGTCTTTTGGCTTTGCAACCAATGGAATCCCCACCATAAACTAAACTCTATTCCAAGGCGACAACTTAAAATAATAAAAAAATCGATTAGCCAAGACCGGAAAGACCACAAGCACCAAATTATCCATGGTTTGACATCCCTTTTAATTCATACGAAGTGTCGTAAAAATTACACCCGAGCTAAAACAATTTATAAAGATTTAAGGAATGCATCCACAACTCCAGGGGTTACCAGGGTCTATCAGTTTCCCAAGATCGAAAGCTGAGATAGCTTTCGGGGAGATCCCCAAAGACAGTCATGTCACAGAAGCTATGCAAGAGATTTTTGACTTCATGCAAAGTAGCATCGATTGTCAGTTTTCACAAGACCACCACTAAGTGCAGCTGTGGCTTGGAAATGAGCTGCTTCCCCAAGAGTGGGGATGGAAACATGTAGGAGACAGCTTAGTGCCAATAACCACTGAAGAATTTCCTGTTCAGGAGGTCTTACTAATAAACAATTTTTTACTGCTGCGCTAAGGATTGTGGTAGTGTAAAATGTGGATGTCGAAACAAATGCTCAAATGTTCTGCGGCATGCCTCAACTGCCAAGGAAAATGTCTCAACGGTGTGTCTCTTGACAAAGACGAAGGTGAAGATCACGCAGAGTCCTTCCAGCAAGAACCATCTACTTAAGACGAAGTTCCCTTGGAGGAAGAACCTTTGCCTGTAGGTACAGACCTTCACGCCCTAAACGGTCCAAATTATAAAATTAACTTACCTATTGGTAAACAAAAAAAAAACAATGTTTTGATAGCTCTATGGCTGAATAGGTTTGTATGACATTTGGTATTTAGTATCTTACAAAAGATAAGAGATATATATATATCTTATATTTTATATCTTATCTCCTTATCTTTTTAGGACTTGGATTATAAATAATGCAGGCTATATTTTATCACAAAATATAACATAGTTAAAGTAACAAGCAAGAGGTAGTGTTCGATAACGAGTTAGATTTTTCTAAATTTCACTTTTTCAAAAATAGTTGAAGAGGAAAGCTGTTATTTACGACAGAAAGGTCAGTATTATTCTTTGTTATTTTGTGCTTATAATGTTAAATGGAGACTTGTTCTCAGTCAATTCCACAATGCGCAGGTATGACGACAACTCTGGAAGGTTTTGTCGGAATCTAAAATAAAAATAATCTTACTTATCCAATATTTAGAGAGAAATGCTTGTAGGTCTGTACAGTACAGTGTACTTGAGTCAGTTTAACATGTGCTATTCTGCACTGTGAGGGAATTCACTGCCTTGTTCGACAGTCCACACACATAAAATAAACAATAATTTGCTGTAAAATGCATTTTTTCGGTATAACATTATAATTATGTTTCCCATTTCGATTCGTTTTTTCCGGTCGGACATCACAGCAATGAAAATGAAAATTTTGTTTGAATTATTGCACCAAATACTCATTTACGATGAGTATTACTCATCATGAGTGCTATAGCAAAAAAACATAAGTACTTAGGTACTAAAATTTAGTTATGTATACTTAACAAAATTGCTGTTGTTTTGTTTGAAGCTCTCGATTGTTACTCAAGTACCATCCATTATTCAGTTCAAGCAAACTATGCGTTTTTGTTGCAAAGTCTCTTTAGCTGTCTGTCCCTTCCTTAGATATTAGTACCTACTCAATAGATTTTGAAGCAGTTATTTTTTAACCGACTTTACAAAAAAAAGGAGGTTCTCAATTCGATTGTATTTTTTTTAGATAGGTACAGTGCTTTAAGAGAAAGGTTTATTTAAATAATAAGTAGGTCATAATATTTTACCCGTGCTTATCAATCAAATTTATAATGTATTATGCCTTACAAAGTTGCTCTTTACCAACAGAGCCTTTGTTGTATTGTAAACAATGGTTTGAATTCAAATGAAATAAGTTAAGACGCTCTTTGCTCTTTTACAATCATTATCTCGAGACCTGGCGTCGATGACGTCACGTCGCGTTGGACGAATCACTGATGCGCCCGTGGCGAGCGCGGGGGTTGAAAGGAGAACTAGACGCAAGGTTCGCATTCCAGCGAGGTCTCTAGATAATGTGACCGTGTATTAAATATAAAACTAATTACCGTTTTAAGTGTCAATATCGCGTCGCTGCGCGTGCAAAAGTCGCTATGTGTTTTTTTTTTCAATTTTTGTTTTTTTATGCAGTTATGAGCGTTGTTTCAGTATGCACATACTGTAAAATAGCTATGTGATTGATGCTATATTTAAAGAGTCACGAGTTACGGAATGTCGCTATGTGACATTTATACATAGAAAGTTCCCTAAAAAGTAGTACTTACCTCTGCCTAGTACATACCTACCTATAACGATAACCCCCTTACTCATAAACGCCTCTTAAATTTTAGTCAATTGATTAGTTTAGGTAGATTCTTATTTGTTTGGTATAAGGTTGGTTTTCGTAATAAAAATCTCGCTAAACATTGATTAAATTTAAGAGGCGTTTATGAGTAACGGGGTAAGTGTTATAATTCACATAGCTAAAATAAGTTTACCAAAGTGGAATCAAAAATTGCGCCTGACATGTGTTTTACTTACTATACATAGCAACTTTTTTATAAAGTTTGATTTGATTATAATTAATAATTAATTAACGTTAAATTTATTTCGAATAAAAATATTAATTGTTTTATTGAGTTTGTTTTAATTATTTATTTCTACATTAAAGCTATGTCACCGTATAGTCAGTTTGTTTAAAATTCCATAGAACGTTATAGTGGTTATGCGTTCTAAGTGCACATAGCGAGTATTTACGACTCAAATAATTAACGCTATGTGTCAAATTTGCCTATTAAAGTAATGTGATCTATCCTAAAGTATTCTACAACTATAAATTATAGGCAAGTTTGTTATATGCATTAAAGAATAAATAAATAATTTGAATACTCCGGGTATTTTCTGAGCAAATCAGTTTTTTGCGTCTCCTGTAAAGTGTGTAAAAATCACATAGCGATTATTGAAAGCGCAGCGACTTCGGTGTTAAATACTGTCACCGTAACCATTACTTTAAAAACCATTAAGTTTTAATTTGTATAGGTTAGATATGTATATGTTAGAAAGTATAATCAATAGGTTTGACGCATATGGTGCACTTCGCGACTTGTACACCACTTCGCAAAAGGAGCACTTTTTAAGATGAGTGGCGATTTGGAAAATTGTCTGAATATCAAAGAAGCTTTTGTTAGATTATTGTACCCATTTTTAAGAAAATTACTTGCACATATCTAAAGTTTCTCTCAGTTTTTGTCAATTTTTCAAATCTTCACTCATTTTAAAAAGTGTTTATTTTGCGAAGTGCACCAATTGAGCATTGTGTACAAGTTGCGAAGTGCACCAAATGCGTCAAACCCTGATGAGGGTTGCATGTTGCTAATATTTATATGAATGTCTTATGTGTTTGGTGGCGCGTACGACACGACAATGCACAGCTCTGCTTTGTAGGGTTTCAATGTGGTACATTGTACCGCATTATGCAAGCACGGCACCCAAACCACAGCGCACAATTAAGCTAAGTTATCATTATACCGTAACATCAGTATATTTAGATAAATAATATAATCGGCGTATGATCAGCGCAACTTACTATCTAACAGATTCCATTAACTCGAGCATATACAGGCACTAAGGGAACACACGCACCCTGCCTCTGCGCGTTACCTGTGTAGTAGGTATCATAGTATTGTGTGCAACCACCCTAACTTACGAGACAGGCTAGTACCTGTCCTGCCAGTTAACACAATAACTGACATCTGCGCAGAGGATTGCAGCAAAGTTGGCGCTTACTGTACTTGATGACTTCTGCCTAACTGCCTTATTAATTATTGTTTGTTTTTACCTTTCAGTTTAAGTAGACAAAACAAACTGCGCGAGAAAATATTAACTATGGCTGACTTAATGTAAGTATTTTACCAAGAATGAAGTGTATTTCATGAACACTGTAAATCAATTCGCTTAAAAAACAAAAACTTTATTATACTTATTACTTACTTTACAAAAAATACCCTCATCATAATTATAATACAATAATTATATTATTATTGTAAAACAGTGCTAGTTCAACGTTATCATTGAAGTAATAAAATACAATTATTATGTTTACCTATGACATGGCAGGCACCTAATGGTGTTTTTGGATTTTTTGATGAAAATTAATTCAAGGTTTCACTTTGTCTCTTCGCTATGAAGGTTCTGAGTTACATAGTTAATATTGCTATGAGCTTGTTTCTTCTTTATAAAAAGACATCTCCCTCGCCAGGGCACGACCTCTGTGTCGCGAAACTTTTACTGACATGAATGATACAAAGAACATCCACGCTCAATGTGATAATTTGTAGATCAACAAATTATCATGGCTCACGGATCATTATCCGTGAGCCATGATTGATGATATCATTAAGAAAGGGCTTATGTGTAGAACTCGTAACATACGTAAATGTATGAAGGCACGTTGAATGTAGACAAAACAGTTTGATAGGGCCGTAGTAAGTAGATAACGCTTAGTCTTACTTATCTCCAATGGGATTTAGAAGTTGTTTGTATAGGTAGGTATCACATTCTTAATAAGAATTTATTATATTTTATTTTTAGAGTGAAAGAACAAATACTGCTGCTAAACAAAAATTCACTTATATTAGAAGTAAAATTAACTAAATCCAATAAAGTCGTGGATCTTAAAGTGGAAGGTAAGGAATATGTTATCGGAGATTTAGTAAAATTCAAAATGTCAATAGCGCAAAGAAATAAAAATTTAACTTATTCTGTCAGATTAACTAATATTCGTGACTCGGACAAATCTAAGCACAATGCAACTTACACTCATTATTATAAACGGCATGATGTCATAACAAGCAGAGGGCACCACAATATTGACACTTGCGAAGTTTGGTATCAGGTTGAAGACATCTATTATGAATATGATGCTAATGACACAAGGACCTTAACAGTTGTAGTAACGATGTCCACGTCCAATGCCCTGCCAGGTAACCCTAACATGTATTGTGCGAGCCTATACGACGACACTGAACTCACTGACTTTGAATTAACTGCTGAGGATGGTTCCGTCCGATTACATAAGGCTATTGCGGCATCAGCCAGTCCAGTCTTACGAAGAATGTTCTCCGGAGAATGGCGGGAGACTGCAAGTGGAGAATTAAAAGTTACTGGCACTAGACAATTGACATTACAACATTTTAAAGATTACTTGTATCTAGACAAGCTTCCCAATACTGGCTTAGAACAGCTTTTATTACTTGCTTCCTTCTATTTGATAAAAGATTTAGAAATGCGCTGTATTGAAATGTTGATACTGGAATTGAAACCAGAGAACGTATACACATTGCTAGAGTTCGCAATGGAAAATAAAATAACAAAACTTTGTCTTCGTATATTAGAGAGAGTGCAGGAGTGCCAGGTCTTAGTCGCCGATATTCGTTCGCACTGTGATGACACAGGTGATAACTAGTTGATTACGTCATCATACCTATAAATCACAGCTATAACTCTTGTTTTACTTTATAACGGGTATCAATTTAAATATTGTTTACGAGGTGTTATGCTTGCAATTATTAATATTAACAAATTGTAAACGTAATAGGATATGTGATTTTTAAATTGTGTAAAAGTAGAAAAGGCACATGAGAGCAAATAGCTGTGCACACTTAAGTACTTTACAATTATATTGGGCAAATTACTCTAGCGGTAAAAGAGCAATTTTTTTTTAAATATCAAATACCTAGCTGTTGTGTGAATAATTTGTTTAAGTAAATCTTATTTTAAATTTATTTACCTTTTGTTTATTTCATTACCAACAACACTTTCTCTGGTTTTTTATTATTATGTTTTGTTACTAAGTAGGTACTTAATAAATAACACTGAAAATTATAAATATGAAAGGTAAAAGGGATATTAACGCGGCATGGTACCTATTGATCTTTATTTTGCTTGACGTTTCGACACAGGTTACTCTGTCCGTGGTGTCAAGCTGGCATGGCCGCTTCAATCTCCCGTTTACACTGACTGAATACTGAAAAGTCACGGCGAGATTGTTTACCTACCTCTAATAGCCGTAAATTAATAACAATTGAATAAAAGTTATATTTTTAAAGAATATAGTTAGGTTTATAGTTACTGTTATGTTAAAATATAAATATGTTACTAAATAAATATGTACTTAGTTATGTTTTTTTTTTGTATTTAAATAGTAGGTATATATAAGACCCAACATTAGAATTATTTAAGCGTTAAAGTTGGTAACCCACGTGAGTTTGTTGTTCTTGTTACTTTCTTGTACTAAACATTGTTAAGTTCTAACGATGTAGGTGTCAAAGGTTTCTAGATCTCAATATTAGAGCCACAATCAAGATTATAATTAATTAGGTATACGGTTTAGGGAAGCTATTTTAAACTATCATCAAAGTATTTTTCTTTTTGAAACTCTTCTAAGTACTTATATACTTAATAGTATAAGATAGCTATCACAAGTAATTGCTAGCTTATATTTAAACATTTGTTGGATAAATGTCTGAGTAATAGCATTTAGAAAATAGCTTCCCTTTTCAAACACAGAGCAGTTGGTAACGAAATTGTATTAATTTGCTGTGTTTTTAATTGATTAAGATTTTTTTTTAAATTCAATAATAATATTATTTTTTTACGATTTTTGAAAGCTATTAACGGGCAAGTTTATTAGTAATTACAATTATAATTTTTAATTTTTATCTTTTACCATGAAAGATTTGATATTATAATTATTTTGTTTACTTACTATGTTTTTTTTCTTCAAGTTAACATTAAAAAAAGAACTAACTTTGGGAAGTTCCATTGATTTTGTTTACATAAATAGTTTTAGTTCTTCCTTTTTAAAATACATTAAATAAATGAAAAGTATAAGTACTTACCTATTACGTTTTTTATTTCAAATATAATTTCGTAATTGTGTAATTTATTTATTACTAATGGTATCTTAATTGTTATCTAGGTTATTATATAACTTTCAATAATAGTCATCATCATTGCGTATGGCTTCTGCTTTGAACCCTATACATCTATATCCAGCTGGATGAGCCAATCTTTTGAGGCCGGAGTGAAGATTTTTTATTGTGATCAACATTTTCAAGACTAGGACTCGTTAGCCTTATGAAAGGACTCGTGTCCTGGAACTAAAGTGGTCCATTTGCTACATTCTGATAGTTAGATATTTTGTATTTAAATATCAGTAAATACTGAAGTGTTATTTTATTGATAACCTTACCTTGAAGACAGACTATTGAGCTTTTTTCTCGGTTTAATTTATTGTTTTTAAGTTCAAAGATCGATTTAGCCACAAATGTTAGATAGACCACTTTAGGTCCAAGCTAGCCATGTGTCTATTAAGTCTATTAAATCTTGTCACTCCTTTGAGTAAAGGACTGAGAAGATGAACTTGAGTTGATGTTTTATAATAATACGTAATGCTTCAAGCCGGTCAATTAAGGTTGCGCGTATTGTTTTGTGTATATCCTACTAACGCATACAGTATTCATGAAATGTGCTCTATGTTACCACGGCCACGCGAAATGGCAAGGATGACATGATCTTTGCCACGCGTGGGACCTTTCTTACTGGGAATCGAACCCTGCAGCCTTACTCTTGAATTTAATTAAGATCGATCGGGATTGGAATTATGACGTTTATCGCTATTTCATACTCTTGAAATCAACACTAGCGCCAAATTGTTTTCAAATTAGGTGTCTATTTGATGAACTAAATGAAATTGTGATTGAATTAAAAATGGTACTCTTGAGTTCATTTTGACAGCTGCGTATTGCGTTGAAATTGTGTTCGGATTGTTTGTGAATTAGTATTTTTCCAATAGCGGTTGAGTAACTATTTGCAAATTGTTTTGTGTTAAATATTGTCTGAAAAGCTTAAATATGGCAAAATTAGTGACGATGTCGTTGATTCTGCAAAAAAAGCGTAGACTAGCTTTGAAAGAAAGACGAAACGAGCGTCGTTTAATGCGTTATATGGATAAAGCTTGGCTGTGCCGCGGAGAGACTTATACAGACATCTACAATTTGTAGATCACACAGATCTTGCGCAGGATGTGAATCCGCGATCACCTGTATGGTAGTTTCATACTTGACCGCTTTGCTATCTTTTTCTTTTTAAGAAAGACAACTTATTCACTAAGGATCATCCCTTGTATCACAGGGACTTTTATAAACATCACTTTAACGGACACAAAGAACATCCATACTCAGGACAATAATTTGTGGATCATACAAAAAACTGTACTGCGTAGGAATCAAATCCGCGACCTCATGTACGGCAGTTGCAGATTAATCGCGCTACTAGGTAATTACATAATCATAACAATCCATTAATGTCCCGCTGCAGGGACGGGCCTCCTCCCGTGACGGAAGGATACTTGGCCTACTAATACCACGCTGGCCAGACGGATTGGTATAGGGTTTAATTTCAAGTTTTCCTTCTTTTTATTTTGTTGAGATAATATTCACTGAAAGTCCCTTAGTCGGTTTTTACGACACATATGGGATGAGGTGGGGTGGTGACATTTTGTATTCTTTCTCCGTTACCACACGGAGATTGTATAGTGTGTGTTTAATATTTATTTATTTAAACTTTATGCACAAATTACAAAGTTGTACAATGGCGGGCTTAATTCCTTAAGGCATTTTCTTCCAGCCAACCTTAGGGTGATGCAGAGATAAAAAGATTATGGTAGGTGGAATAAGGTGTACTTAATATGATATACTCGTATTTATATTTCGTTTACAGAGGGAGAAAGCTCAGGTTCGATATCTTGGCGGTTTGCAACGAGTGACAAATTACGCTTTGCTGACGTCTGCTTGAAGTTTAGTATATCTATCTACGAGACTGCAACTATCGACTGGACAGTCACGTATGATAATAATGAACCTGAAATACTTGAACTAGACGGTAAATATCATTTTTAACAAATGACGTTCATCTAGTCCTAAACTAAGCAGAGCATATACTATGGATACCAGACAACTGATAAACATACATACTTAGCTTTTTTGTTAATATTAGGTCTTTACCTATGAAATTACCGTTTTGTATGGAGATTTTATGCGAAGTTTGATTGTTCATACTAAGGTTTTCTTAGTTTTATCAATTATTATTAAACTTATTAGAATGAAATTTAATATAAGTAATAGCGCACACATTTGCTAACTTATAGCATTTTAATCATAAGAAAAAAACACTAAGGGAAGAAGTTACATTTGTTTTAATGGTAAAATCTGCTGGTTGAAATTGGACCCATATTTACAGGCTTATGACTAGTACAAATAATTATTATATTTCTTAATTATCTTTTGTTAGTTGTTAGTAATATCCTATATTTACCGAATTACAAAAATAATACAAGAAAACTATGTTTTAAAAGAAAATAAAGGCTAAAGACTGCGGCATTTCATAGATAAAGACAAAAAATGTTTGAACGCATACGCTGTACTCGGTGATAAATATTGCACATCGATCTTTGGAAAGATACAATCGGCTAATTTCAACTTCGTAGAACATTATCTCTGTCGCACGAAATACAAACAGCCTGGTGTTTATTATGAGCTGTTAAAACAATGCTGTGGTGTATCATCTCTCATACCCTTGCGCTCTCCCTTGGGTGGACTTCACAAGGATTTCTCTTCATAAAAAGGTACAATTACCACATTAGGGCAATATGTTGTTATGCTTAAGAATATTTTTAAACAACTCCTGCTCTGGGGACCTTGCCCTGTGTCGCGGGGACTTATTTTAACGGACACAGAGAACATCCAAATTTTGGACAATTTGCGAATCGCATAAAGAATTGTCCTGCGATGGAATCCATAAATATTCATAGACGGGCAACATCTATTTTCAAATAAAGTTATTATTTTAGAAAACGGTTCTGCAATTCTTCATGGGTGTTGGAGTGCAGTGGAAGTCAGTGCGCGCCTAGCAGGGGGACGCGGAGACGTCGCCTGGCAACACGCGCAGTTATATCGCGCTGACATCGGCCAACAGGACAGTGCACTTAGCTTTAGTGCTAACGTACACAAGATACTATAACTTTAAAAACTCACTATAACTATATGTAACTTATTCACACAGACTCACTCAGTCACTCACGCAGACTCCCTCATTCCCTCAATCACACATACACACACTCAGTCACATAAACAAATTTTAATATTCACACAACCGCACTATCTCACTCACACAAACTGACATACACACACATACACATGTAAACAAAGGCGGCATTTAATAAAGGGTAGCATTTAAACGAGTGACTGTAAATTACAATTTTAAGTGTGAAAATTAATTAATTTGGCTTATATAATTACTAAGTGAGCGACTGACTGTAGGTGACGAGAAATCAACAGAACAGTATCTTACAAACATTAATTTGAGTTACTTAAAATACAAAATGAGCAGCTTCATAATATTTGAGCGACTTAATATTTGTTTAAGTGTCAACGTTACGTCCTGCATTTTTTTCAATATTTGGCAAATGTATTTTTTATATTGAGCGGCATTTTATCTTAAATGAAATGTTACGAATACGAAAACGGCGAGTGCAAGAAACATTTTTTTTATGTAAAACTAGAATGTAGTAGGTATTACTATATTCGTCCTTTGGTCACTGTACTAACCTAACCTAACCAACTGTTACTGACTTTTGCCTTAATATTGTATTTTTGCCATATATAATGGCTAGTTAATGTGATTAATTCTGCGACATTTATCACTTTAGCTAAATTGAGTAGCCCTTATACATAATGGCTAGTTATTATGTACAATATTCATTACTTTGGCTGTAACATTTGTTATTATTTAACTATTTTAATATAGAAGTTGCCCTCTCTGTATTTCCAGTCGCTCACTTAGTAATGTAGTGATAAAATTTTTTTATATGAAATGGATTAATCACAATCCACTTTTTGTAAGCTCGTTCTGGATTTTATTATTCATCAATTTTCGTCGTTAGTTTAGTTATTTTTTCGCTTACTCAAATTCATACCGCTCAAGTTATTAATACAGTATGTCATCATCAGTCGCAAAGCTGTTTTTTAATCGCTCGTTTTAATATTATCTTTTAATAAACTTGTAAAAATTATTAATAATTTTGTTCATTTTCTATATTTTAATATAATATTTTTTTATTGTAAATAATAAAATTACGTTTTAAAATTACCCGGAGCTTTTTATAACTACCTAGTTTAATAGAGTTTAAGCGGCACGCTAAAACGCATAAAAAGGCACCAGAAAAAGACCTGCATTATTCGGGCCAACGAACACAACATATGAGCGTAGGAAGTATAACCTCAAACAAACTAGTACCTATTATATATTACCATTAATCTATACTAATATTAATCTCCGTGTGGGGACGGAGTAAGAATACACCTATCGCATCCCATGGGTGTCGTAAAAACCGACTAAGGGACTATCTGTGAATATTATCTTAACGTAATAAAAAGAAGGAAAACATGAAATTAAACCCTATACCAATCCGTTTGGCCAGCGTGGTATTAGTAGGCCTTGTATCCATCCGTCACTGGAGGAGGTCGTCCCTGCAGTGGGACATTAATGGGCTGTTATGGTGGTGGATACTAATATTCTAAAGAGGTAAAGTTTGTGTGTTTGTGACATTGTAGGGGGTAATTTCTGGATCTACTGAACCGATTTTAAAAATTATTTCTGTGTTAAATAGCCCATTTATCGAAGAGTGTCTTACGCTATATAGTATCACGCTATGACGTCACGCGCGAGTCTGCTCGTTAGCAATATTAGCATACACGAGTGTTTGTAAGTAGTTATTTCAAAAAATAAACTTAAATGAGGTAATAGTATTCTGATTATCTTTATAGTTTTTGAAATGTTTGTCCATGCCATTAATATTTAAATGTGTGCGTATTAATAGAAATATAGTTATTTTAGCATAAAATTTCATTTGGTAATGAGCTTGCCAGCTAGTTTTCGATTTATCAATCTACAACAACTATAAGTAATGCATATTTGTAACTTCCATTACATATTCTTAAACTTGATTTGTAATAAATTATCCTTCCCCTTTGTATATCCTGTTAAGATTTTTACTGTCCTGCGTGAAACAGAAAAATAAAACTACGACAATTGGTCTTTTGGCTTTGCAACCAATGGAATCCCCACCATAAACTAAACTCTATTCCAAGACGACAACTTAAAATAATTAAAAAATCGTTTAGCCAAGACCGGAAAGACCACAAGCACCAAATTATCCATGGTTTGACATCCCTTTTAATTCATACGAAGTGTCGTAAAAATTACACCCGAGCTAAAACAATTTATATAGATTTAAGGAATGCATCCACAACTTAAGGGGAACCAGGGTCTATCAGTTTCCCAAGATCGAAAGCTGAGATAGCTTTCGGGGAGATCCCCAAAGACAGTCATGTCTCAGAAGCTATGCAAGAGTTTTTTGACTTCATGCAAAGTAGCATCGATTGTCAGTTTTCACAAGACCACCACTAAGTGCAGCTGTGGCTTGGAAATGAGCTGCTTCCCCAAGAGTGGGGATGGAAACATGTAGGAGACAGCTTAGTGCCAATAACCACTGAAGATTTTCCTGTTCAGGAGGTCTTATTATTAAACAATTTTTTACTGCTGCGCTAAGGATTGTGGTAGTGTAAAATGTGGATGTCGAAACAAATGCTCAAATGTTCTGCGGCATGCCTCAACTGCCAAGGAAAATGTCTCAACGGTGTGTCTCTTGACAAAGACGAAGGTGAAGATGACGCAGAGTCCTTCCAGCAAGAACCATCTACTTAAGACGAAGTTCCCTTGGAGGAAGAACCTTTGCCTGTAGGTACAGACCTTCACGCCCTAAACGGTCCAAATTATAAAATTAACTTACCTATTGGTAAGCAAAAATAAAACAATGTTTTGATAGGTCTATGGCTGAATAGGTTTGTATGACATTTGTTATTTAGTATCTTAGGACTTGGCAGTCCTAGTACGCTCCCTAACAAGGGCCGGAGACAAAGAAAGTAGTGTCATCTGTTACAAGAATCGAAAAACAAGTTTAGCCAAGTCCTCGCTAGATAGCGTTAAATGGAGTAGATTATTTCAATATGTGATTTTTACCAATATAATACTTATTTGATAATTCTTAAAATTCGTAAAAGTTGTAGACAATTTTATTAGCTTTTATTACTTAGAAGACACTTTCTTGCTACGATGCACCGTTTTAAAAATATTAGCGAAAAGTAAAATCAACCCCCCCTCCGGCGGCGGCGCGGCACTCCTAGAGGCGGGGATTTTTAGTATGTTTACTCTCTAAGCACCTACAATTGCTTTTGGAGCATTCTTTCTAACATAATAGAGGTGTGATTTTGTGGTGTTTGTATTAACTTAACACAAACATGGTGGGAAATTCATAAAAAAGAAAGATGATCGCGTGCACACACAACAAACATCCACCATTTTGAATTTTGTAAGTTTATGGTTTCTTCACAAACATACCAGAAGATTTGTCTATGGCGAATATTTAAGTAATAATTTTAATATATAATATGTATTTTAAAGTAATTGTAAATCATGATAAAGTATAGTTCTTATTTTAGAATTATCAAATAAGTATTATATTGGTAAAAATCACATATTGAAATAATCTACTCCATTTAACGCTATCTAGCGAGGACTTGGCTAAACTTGTTTTTCGATTCTTGTAACAGATGACACTACTTTCTTTGTCTCCGGCCCTTGTTAGGGAGCGTACTAGGACTGAGGTATACCTTTAACTACTACTCTAGCTTGTCTATGTTAGTTTTATTATTTCACTATGATTAAATACTCTTTGGTTTTCATTTCATCACAGACAGAGTTGTTATCACAGTTCTTCTTGTAAGTTGTTCGCGCCAAATTGGCTTGAAAGTTGTTGTGAACTTGAGTTAATTTACTTACTTATTATTGGTACACACTTTGAAGTTAATTATAATTTATTAATAACTCATATTATTGAAGAGGGAAGCTGTTATTTACGAAAGAAAGGTCAGTTTCTTTGTTATTTTGTGCTTATATTGTTAAATGGAGACTTGTTCTCAGTCAATTCTACGATGCGTAGGTATGACGACAACTCTGGAAGGTTTTGTCGGAATCTAAAATAAAAATAATCTTACCAATATTTAGAGAGAAATACTTGTAGGTCTGTACAGTGTACGTGAGTCAGTTTAACATGTGCTATTCTGCACTGTGAGGGAATTCACTGCCTTGTTCGACAGTCCACACACATAAAATAAACAATTTTTTGCTTTAAAATGCATTATTTCGGTATAACTTTATGTTTCCCATTTCGATTCGTTTTTTCCGGTCGGACATCACAGCAATGAAAATGAAAATTTTGTTTAAGATATTGCACCAAATACTCATTTACGATGAGTATTACTCATCATGAGTGCTATAGCTAAAAAACATAAGTGTACTAAAATTTAGTTATGTTTTTTAACATTTAGTTACTAATTGCTCTCGATTGTTACTCAAGTTCCATCCATTGTTACTATGCGTTTCAAATAAGAATAGGACTGTCAGAGCGCCATCTTGTTTCGCATTTCTAACGAACTTCATGAATGTCATATGTACTATGCGTTTCAAATAAGAATAGGACTGTCAGAGCGCCATCTTGTTTCGCATTTCTGACGAACTTCATGAATGTCATGTACGGTAGGAAAAAAATAAACACAATATTTTATTAATTTTTACTTCAATATGTTATATAAATTTTTAAATAAATTAAATTTTAATTGGAATTCAATTCTTCCACACCACTTATGGCATCATAGCTACGTTCTTCATCCGAATCAGATTCTATGTGAAACAAACTGCAAAATTTTCAATAGAACTGGTTTTTTTCGTAAGGTTTTTTATGTTATTGTTTCAATGTAACAAACAAATAAAACGGGAAAAAACGAAGAAACATTTTTTTCGTTGAATAAAACAATCTGTTCTCTCGGAATTTTCAACGCTAAATATTTTTATTTTTTTGTTGGTCGTACTAAAATGACAGTTGCCACATGAAGTTTGCAGCAAGTGCGATCCTATTCTTATTTGAAACGCATAGTACCTACAAAAGTTGTACATTTTGATTAAGTATACAAATGTGTAATGTTGTAGATTGTATTATTGTAACAACTGCTGGTAAACCAATAATAAATAAATAAAAAAATGCGTTTCAAATAAGAATAGGACTGTCAAAGCGCCATCTTGTTCCGCATTTCTAACGAACTTCATAAATGTTATGTAAGGTAGGCAAAAAAAACACAATTTTATTAATTTTTACTTTAATATGTTATATATTTTTTTTATATAAGTAAATTAAATTTTAATTGTAATCTAATTCCTGGTCACAGAGTCACAGATAGTTCATAATGTTGAAAAAATCGTAATATTTTTAGAAACAAACGTCAAAATTTTCGATATAACCTGTTTTTTTCGTAAGGTTTTTATGTTATTGTTTCAATATAACAAACAAATAAAACAGAATAGCTACTATGCGTTTCAAATAAGAATAGGACTGTCAAAGCGCCATCTTGTTCCGCATTTTTAACGAACTTCATGAATGTCATGTAAGGTAGGCAAAAAAAAAACACAAAATTTTATTAATTTTTACTTTAATATGTTAAATAGTTTTTTTTATATAAATTAAATTTTAATTGTAATCTAATTCCTGGTCACAGAGTCACAGATAGTTCATAATGTTGAAAAAATCTTTATTATTAGAAACAAACGTCAAAATTTTCAATAAAACCTGTTTTTTTCGTAAGGTTTTTATGTTATTGTTTCAATAATATAACAAACAAATAAAACGGTAAAAAACGAAGAAACATTTTTTTCGTTTAATAAAACAATTGTATCTTTCGGTATTTTAAACGCTAAATATTTTTATTTAAATTATTTTACGAATTTTTTTGTTGGTCGTACTAAAATGACAGTTGCCACATGAAGTTGGCAGCAAGTGCGATCCTATTCTTATTTGAAACGCATAGTACGGTAGGAAAAAAATAAACACAAAATTTTATTAATTTTTAAGTACTTACTTAAATATGTTACATAAATTTTTAAATAAATTAAATTTTAATTGGAATTCAATTCTTCCACACCACTTATGGCATCATAGCTGCGTTCTTCATTCGAATCAGATTCTATGTGAAACAAACTGCAAAATTTTCAATAAAACCGGTTTTTTTTCGTAAGGTTTTTTATATTATTGTTTCAATGTAACAAACAAATAAAACGGTAAAAAAGGAAGAAACATTTTTTTCGTTAAATAAAACAATCTGTTTCTTTCGGAATTTTCAACGCTAAATATTTTTATTTAAATTATATTACGAATTTTTTTGTTGGTCGTACTAAAATGACAGTTGCCACATGAAGTTGGCAGCAAGTCCGATCCTATTCTTATTTGAAACGCATAGTATTCAGTTCAAAAGCAAACTATGCGTTTTTGTTTCATGTTAAAATTTCCGTTTAAAAATCTGTAGTAAGTAGGTAGCTATATGTGGCTTCTAATATACACATATCACATCATAGTATAGAAACAAAGTCGCTTTAGCTGTCTGTCCCTTCTCTATATTTATATCTTGAAAACTACCCAATAGATTTTGAAGCAGTTATTTTTTAACTGACTTAAAAACAAAAGGAGAAGGTTCTCAATTCGATTGTATTTTTTTTAGATAGGTAGGTACAGTGCTTTAAGAGAAAGGTAAATAATAAGTACGTCATCATAATATTTTACCCGTGCTTATCAATCAAATTTATAATGTATTATGCCTTACAAAGTTGCTCTTTACCAACAGAGCCTTTGTTGTATTGTAAACAATGATTTGAATTCAAATGAAATAAGTTAAGACGCTCTTTGTTCTTTTACAATGAACATCGTTTATGTTTACTACCCGGTCACATTATCTCGAGACCTGGCGTCGATGACGTCACGTCGCGTTGGACGAATCACTGATGCGCCCGTGGCGAGCGCGGGGGTTGAAAGGAGAACTAGACGCAAGGTTCGCATTCCAGCGAGGTCTCTAGATAATGTGACCGTGTATTAAATATAAAACTAATTACCGTTTTAAGTGTCAATATCGCGTCGCTGCGCGTGCAAAAGTCGCTATGTGTTTTTTTTTTCAATTTTTGTTTTTTTATGCAGTTATGAGCGTTGTTTCAGTATGCACATACTGTAAAATAGCTATGTGATTGATGCTATATTTAAAGAGTCACGAGTTACGGAATGTCGCTATGTGACATTTATACATAGAAAGTTCCCTAAAAAGTAGTACTTACCTCTGCCTAGTACATACCTACCTATAACGATAACCCCCTTACTCATAAACGCCTCTTAAATTTTAGTCAATTGATTAGTTTAGGTAGATTCTTATTTGTTTGGTATAAGGTTGGTTTTCGTAATAAAAATCTCGCTAAACATTGATTAAATTTAAGAGGCGTTTATGAGTAACGGGGTAAGTGTTATAATTCACATAGCTAAAATAAGTTTACCAAAGTGGAATCAAAAATTGCGCCTGACATGTGTTTTACTTACTATACATAGCAACTTTTTTATAAAGTTTGATTTGATTATAATTAATAATTAATTAACGTAAAAGGGTAGATCTCCAGAGGCATTTTTTATCGTGTCGGACTGGAGAAACTGTGGAGACATATGAAATGCAGAGTAATGAAATTAATATTTACGTCATTTGTAATTCGCTATTATTTTATTAAATATAATTAAATTTAGTATCTGACATACAGCATAAGCAATCAGTCGTTTCATTTACAATATTCGCCTTACACAATACCTACCTATAATACAGTACGTCACACACACGTCAGGTACTCTTACACTGGTGACCCCGATACAAACGAATACCAACTTTATTATAATACTTTTATAATAAAACGTATTTTTAGCCGTTTCTGGGTAACTGCACTGCACAATCTCGTCAGCTTTCCACCAGCGGATTCCACTGATTTGAGGTTTTCAAGAGGCACATTGTTACCGTAGACATGGCTACAGGCGGAAGTTGCATGCTACCTAATTGCGTAACGGCAAACATCGATAGCTCCGAGCTCGCAGCAATCAGCATATCCTCGAAGATACCAGAGTTCTGGACCGAGATGCCGAGAGTATGGTTCGCGCAGTTTGAAACGATTTTGGCACCACAGAAGCAAGGCGACGAAACGAAATACGGCCTGGTACTATCCAAACTGGGGAAAGAAGCTGTTAAACAAGTGACTGACATTATAATGTCACCCCCCAGCAGTGGAAAATACGACGCTATTAAGGAAAGACTCTTAGTTGTGTACGAAGAGTCGGAAGAACGACAGTTTCAGAAGCTAGTGAGTGAAATCGAACTAGGAGACCAAAAGCCATCCCAGCTGCTGAGACGGATGAGAGAGTTAGCGCGAAACACACAAGTTGCTGAGAAAACCCTTCATAATTTATGGACCTCAAGACTACCAGATCACGTACGAGCCGTATTAATGGTAAGTCAGGATCAAAAACTCGATAACCTGGCAGCCATAGCAGATAAAATATTAGAAGGTAAATCAGGAGAAGTAGCGGAAATATCAGATAGGCAACCTCAGATGATGATCGAGTTAATGAATCAAATGAGTAAGTTGACCTTGGAAATAGCAGCTTTGAAATCAAAAAATCAAGATAACAGACACTATTACCACAGGCGCCACCACAATAGGAATCGTTCAAGATCGCATTCAAGACGAAGAATAACACCGGACAGCCCAAATTACTTATGTAAGTACCACCTTCGCTACAGACATCGTGCGCGTAACTGTGAGCAACCCTGCAACTGGAAGAAACCGTCGGAAAACTAGAATCTGCGTTGACAGAGGCGGTCGTCAGCGCTATAACACCGTCAAGCCGCCTATGCGTAACCGACCGAAAAAGTGGTTACCGATTTTTGGTAGATACAGGCGCTAACATCTCGGCTATACCAAGAAAAAAACATTCCAAACCTGACAACACGTATAAAATATACGCCGCAAACGGAACCGCAATAAAAACATATGGTGACAAAACGCTTACGTTAAATATTAACCTGAGACGGCCATACAAGTGGACTTTCATCGTTGCAGATATTACGCAACCGATATTAGGAGCCGACTTTTTAGAACAACATAGTATTTTAGTGGATATAAAAAACAAACGATTGATCGATGGTACGACTGGACTTCTAACAAACGCAAAGTTAACGAAGTCAAGCACCCCAACTCTTCGAACCGTAAGCATGAGAGAAGAATATGAAGATATTTTGGCAAATTATCCTAACATTTTGAAACCACTCAACGCACTATCACGGCCGCAACACAACGTAGTACATCAAATAATTACAGAAGGACACCCTGTATATGCAAAATCAAGACCTCTGCTGAAGAGATAAGAAATTGATGCGTGTTTCACCGTATTTGGTCGAGTATTTCCAATATATTTGTTTTGTAAGAATTACGAGGAGTGTTGAAAGGGTCCAACGAGGAAAACTTGTCATTAAACATGTTTGGTAATCGAACGAAAGGTGACATCTGTTTATACCTGGTTAAAGCTGTCGGTCCGGTCAATAAGGGAGTGTGTCTGGTTCGCCTGGAAGGCACATTAAATCCAATTTCCCCCAGCAGAGAAATGCAATCAAGCTTGCTATTAAATATATCGTACAAGAGAAGCATATCCGCCATCTGACGTCTTTCTTCTAATGTATTCAGTCTCTGACTACGACAGGATTCCTCATACGAAACATGCGCTTGATGCGTTTTGTAGTTTAAGTGTTTAATAATTTTTTTTTGAATATTTTCTATATTATTTATGTGTATATTAAAAAACGGTCTCCATATTACACTAGCGAATTCCAAAACGCTTCTCACATAGCTAAAATATAACACCTTGCAACACTGCGGATTAGTGCGGATCCCTAAAAGCGCTACCATTTCGTATGACAAACCCGATTACAAAGACAAAGCTTTACTGATTATTGCCTCTATGTGAATAGTAAAAGTGAATCCACTGTCGACTCGACTGTCGAATCTCTGACTTCTGACTTTCTCGGCACTTCTTCATTTGCTAAAGTGTAAGTAAAGGTAACTAATAGGTTCTTTTTTTCTACTAAAGCTTATTACTAGCGTAATAATCAGTTAGTCTGTTTAAGTCTGATTGGAGAAGTAAACAATCCGTAGGTCGTTCGATTTTTAGATAGATTTTTTTATCATCGGCGTACAAGAGGTGTTGAGAGTATTGAAAACACTCTGGGAGGTCGTGTAAATAAATATTGTAGAGTAATGGTGATAGTAATGAACCCTGGGGCACACCGGAAGTGACATTTACAAGGTCAGATCTGCATCCGCCTATCACCACTGCCTGTCGTCTATTTCTTAGGTATGAATCTAGCCAACGAAGTAAATTCCCCTTTATTCCTACAGCGTTTAGCTTCGAAATCAGGATGGAATAATTCACACGATCAAAAGCTTTTTCAAAATCAGTATATATAACGTCAATTTGAGCGTTTGGCATATGTTTCTTTTTATATAAGTACTTAATTCTAGTAGATTTGTACACACCGTACGGTTTTTTACAAAGCCGTGCTGCGAAGTCGGTATACAGTGCTGCGCGGTGCTATAAACGTAATCATATACAACCTTTTCCAACATTTTCCCAAATATATTAAGTAACGAAATGGCTCTATAATTGCATATATCTGTTTTTGTACCTTTCTTCATCGTCTTGGAAAAACACCAACATTTAAAGACCTTTGAAATATTATTTGTAAAGGTTTAGTTAAACTCACCTCGCACTTCTTAATAAAAACAGCTGGTAAACCGTCCGAGCCAGCGCCATTTTTGATGTTCAGTTTGCTGAAAATATTTTTTAGGATCTTATTAGTTACTGTTATAGAGTGAACAATGTTTGTGTGATGAGACTCTGGGAAAATTACATTATTCTCGGTGGGGAGGGCTGGTTGGAAGACGCTATGGAAATATTGGTTAAACGCGTTGCATATGTCCTCGCAGTTAGAAAGTATTCCATGTGACTTGGAAAACCAGACGCTTGACGCTTATTTTTAATATAGGTCCAAAATTCCCGAGGAGAGTTTTTTATTTCTTTCTCACATCTAGCGGTATATTTTGCATAACAGTCGTTTTGCAGGTATTTAATTATTTTTCTTAGTAAAGAAAATTCGGCGTAATCGCGAGGATTTTTATACCTTTTCCATTTATTGTGTACTTTAGATTTTTCTTTAATAGCATTAATTAACGAAGAAGAATACCATTTAGGATATCTAAACCTGCCATTAACCCTTACAGAAGGCACATATTTATCAACAACCGAGTGTAATTTTAAATACATACAGTCCACCATCTCATCAACGGACCGCTTTGAATTTAAACAGTCATTCCAATCTACCTCACATAACTCCTTATTTATTTGAAAATAATCGGCTTTAAAAAATCGTTTTATTAACCGTGATCGAGACGTAATTGTCTTGTATGTGAAACTATTAATACTTATTTCAAGCGGTATATGATAACGGTCAATATCTACGAGTGAAAACTCGCTTTGTTTACATTCTAATGAGATATTAGATATAACTAGATCCAACACGTTTCCACAGTGATTAGGTATTAGATTGTATTGAGTCATACCTAAAAAGTCTAGACAATTAAGAAACTCGTTTGTCGCTAAGCACAAATTCGTATTCGAGGTATTTTTAATGACATGACCGTATTTTGTCCATTTTACAAGCGGTAGATTAAAGTCTCCTATTATTAAAAAAGAATCATGAGGGCAGAAAGCGTAAAAGGACTCTAAAGTGTTCCTAAAATTGCATAGCATTTCATGTGAATTACTGTTGGGAGGTATGTAAACAGAGGCTAGATGAAGACTACTAACCGACGCAGCTGTGGCAGAAACACTCCTTATCGTAGTCCATACCGATTCCACGCCATCCACGGAGATGTCAGTACGGGTCACAGCAGATAAATCCCGTTTCACACACAATAACACTCCGCCACCCTTACGTGGTTCCGGGCGATCGCACCTAAACACATTAAAACGACCGTCGCACAATTCTGTGTCCAAAATACCGTCGCACAACCAACTTTCGGTAATCACTATAATGTCAAACTCGCACATCTCAATATTCCGATAGAATTGTGTTAATTTTGTCCTGAGCCCGCGCGCGTTTTGGTAAAATATCGATAAACTACGTGTAGTCATTTATAAGCTTTGTGATATTCGTAAATTAACCTATGTATTTTTTGTCAAGTTAAGGAGGGTGAAAATAAAAACTTATCAAAACTACCCGCGGTTCAAACAAAACTACACGAATAATTATAATGAATATTAGTTGGCCAGGAGTTATCAACACTTTATATAAGTTGTATTTACAACTGAGATGCCTTATGGGAAATTTATGGGTGAAACTGATCAGTATGTTTATTGTATGTGTGAGTGTATTTTTGTGAGTACTGAAGTGTAGTAGTATTAAGATTGTAGTATGTAAGAACGTAATATATAATAGTCATGTAATGTATGCAATAAAGGCAGTCTTGATTGAACTTTCATCGTGGTTTCACTTCTAAAACTCCCAACCATACATGGCGACCCTGCCGAAGCAATTCGGTGTAAGAGTGGTGCCACCCGCGTCGCGAATTTGACACCGGCTAAAAATGCGGCGCCGGACCTTTTATGGACAATTCATTTAAGAATAAAGTAACGCGTGTGCTTTTGAGTTGAAAAATGTTCACATCTCTCTTATTATTGTTCATTATTACTTGTGTACTATCTATCAATTATAATGGGAAAAACACAGTCTAAAGAAGAAGTGATAATCGCTCAAAATGCTGCTGGATCCAACCAAGCAACAGTGGATAAACTAAGGTTCCATCTGAGTACCACAAATGTAATACTGGCCGTTATAGCATTCGTGATTGGCCTCGGATTGATAATATTATTATCACGCATGTACAGAAAGTGCCACCAGCGTTGGATGCAAAGGGAGATAGACCGTACCAAGTTACGTCGGTCATTTTTCAGGCGCGAACGTTCCAAGGACTCAAGAAGCAATAATATCGTATAATATTGTGTGAAAACCCACGTGTAAAAATAAAATAATTATATTCATTGTGATCTTAACGTTGTTCATCCTAAAAAAAAAAAAAAAAAAAAAAGTGGAACTAGTGCGTGTAAAAATAAAAATAAAATAAAACCGTAGCCATTATGAACATTAAATAGTGAAAAAAAAATAGTGCAAAATATGTCAGTGCGTTATTCGGTACGAAATGCGGTTGTGTGTGGTTAATAAAAGCGTGTGCTCAGGTAACTGATATGGTTAAAGATGAACAATGGACAGGTATCTATAAAATATAAGTTTATTTGCCTCTTTTTGGAGTAACAATTATTTACGTATGTATAACTTTCGCTCATAATATTAATTAAACATCTGCATATTTTTTTTTCTTTTACTTATTACGATTACGACATGTTATGGCTGATATTTTGAAAGAATTGTATGATGAATTATTAAAGATTAAAACTTACTTAATAAAAATCGGGCCAAGTCGTAGGAAAGGAGATGTTTTAGTAACTAAGCTCGGCGAGGCAGATGTTGTTAATAAAAATTACTATGAGAGCTTGAGCGAAATAAATGAATCAATACAATTAAATGTTATCGCAAAAGACGAACGTAAAATAATTACAAAGTATTGTTCTATGATAGATAGCTTGTATTCAAGAATAGTAGGACTTTGTACTGAAAAAAAGAAACCCGTCACGATGGAATTTAACTTGAAGGTTGCCTTAAGTTTATTGCCGGGCTTAGACGGTAAAATATCCACTGTCGAATCATTAATAGACGGTATCGAATACTATGCTTCAACTTTGGAAAACGAATCAAAAACAGAGTTAATTAATTTTATATTGAAATGTCGCTTGAATCACTCAGCAAAATTATGTTTGAACCGTACATATTTAACGGTAGATGATTTATTGAACGATATGCGAAAACACCTGTTGCCTAAGAAATCAGCTGTCTCTATGCAAACTAAGTTACAAGGTTTTGTGCAAAACGATTTAACAATTAATGATTATGGTCAAAAAATTACAGAATTATTCGTGGATCTGACGATTGCGCAAGCTAACGGAAATGATAAAAATTACAGTGTCTTAAAGCCTGTCAATGAACAGCAAGCAATAAAACGTTTCGCGAACGGCTTACGCAATCGAAGGATTAGTACTATAATTGCAGCTCGCGACTTTGACTCCATCAAGGACGCAATACAGGCCGCTATAGATGAGGAGGTGTCAATGCCTTCTATGTCAAACGATATTATGTCTATAAACTTTAGTAGTAATTATAATTACAGACGAGGTCAAGGACAATTCAATTTTTCTCAAAATAAGCGCGGAGGCGCAGTAAATCATAGAGGTAACGTAAGTCAAGGAGGTTCAAGAGGTAACTACGGCCGTAGGTGGAATCAAGTACCATCAGGGAGTCGAGGTGGTTCAAGGTCTTCTTATCGAGGTAGGTCTTATTTCAATAATAGTTTTGGTAATCAAAGGATTCAACCACAACACTTAAATACGTTAACAGACTCGACGGACACTCAGGCGTTATCAACAAACGAGGATACAGCTGACGAAAATAAGTTTTTTCGTTCCTAATCATGTTCTTACTTGTAGTCCCAATTTTCTATCAATTCAACTAAACTTAAATACTACATGCACTTTAGATTGGTTACTCGACACCGGTGCATCAATTTCAGCTATAGAATATAAACATGTGTATGCTTATAATATTCCTGTCTATAAGGAGAAAACGCTTATAAGAGGTATTGGCGGTAATATAGAAGCGATTGGGTATGTTTGTTTAACTTTACAAGCGAAACATAATACATTTAATCATAAGTTCTATGTTTTCCATTCCTTACCATGTAAGGCAAGTGGTATTATAGGGAGTGACTTCTTAAATAAGTATAGCGCGATATTGAATTACGAAACTAGTACGTTATCATTATTAACAGTACATAACGAAAGAATAATTTTACCTATTTTACGACATCGTTACGATGTTTGTTTAACCGTTCCCTCGCGATCGGAATCTATTCATTTTATCAATACGACGTTAATAGGGGATGGTGTAATTTTTTCAAAGGAATTATGTGAGGGAGTCTATATGGCAAGTACCATTGTGTCATCACGTGATGGCAAGATACCTATAAAAATATTAAACACTACCGAAAAAGACGTAATTTTGAGAAATATTGAGCCTAACTTACATTGGTTAGATGATTATAGAGTATGTTCATTTGAGAAGTGTGACAGGAATGCTGAGAGGGTAAAAAACCTATTCTCCATGTTACATTTAAATCATTTAAATGGAGAAGAAAGGTTATCCATTGAGAGTTTGTGTGCAAAATTTCCGGACATCTTTTATTTGCCAGGTGATCAATTATCCACAACCAATTTGTATGAACAAAAAATTAATTTAAAACCAAACACTGAGCCAGTTTATGTTAAACCTTATAGGTTACCTTATTCTCAGCAAGGAGAGATAAAGAGACAGGTAGAAAATATGTTACGGGAAGGTATAATCGAACCCACTCGAAGCGAGTGGTCTAGTCCTGTTTTGTTAGTGCCTAAGAAGACAGATAGTAATGGCGAGAAAAAGTGGCGTTTAGTAGTCGATTACCGAAAATTAAATAATATAATAGAAAATGACAAATTTCCTTTACCTAATATTAGTGAAATTATTGACTCATTATCCGGTTCTGTGTATTTTAGTCAACTAGATTTAACTTCAGCTTATTATCAAGTTGGACTTCACCCAGAGAGTAGAAAACTTACAGCTTTTTGCTCGGGACAATTTCAGATGACAAGAATGCCTATGGGTCTTAAAACAAGCCCTAGCGCATTCTCTAGAATGATGAATGTCGCTATGTCAGGTCTAAATTACGAAAAATGCCTAATTTATTTAGATAATTTAGTTACCTTTGGGAAATCGATCTCAGATCACAATAAAAACCTTTTAGATGTGTTTACTCGAATAAGACAGTGTAATCTTAAACTAAACCCAGATAAATGTGATTTTCTAAGAAAAGAAATGTTGTACTTAGGCCACGTAGTGTCAGGCAACGGCGTATTACCCGATCCAGATAAAATAAAAGTGTTAATTAACTATCCAAGGCCGTCAAACACAGAAGAAGTAAAAAGATTTGTGGCCTTTGCAAATTATTATAGGAAATTTATTAAAAACTTCGCTAATATAGCCTATCCCTTAAATTCACTATTAAAGAAAAACGTTTTATTTACATGGAATGACAGTTGTGAAAAGTCTTTTAACTTGCTAAAAAACAGTCTTACTTCGCCACCAGTCCTTCAGTATCCCAATTTCGCAGAAACAAATACATTTTTAGTACAAACCGATGCATCAGGTTATGCATTAGGAGCAATTTTATCTAACGAAGATGGAAAGCCCATTGCTTATGCTAGTAGGAGTCTTAATAAGGCAGAAAAACGGTACCCAACTATAGAAAAAGAACTTTTAGCGATAGTATGGGCCGTCAAGCATTTTCGACCGTATTTATATGGGCGTAAATTTAAAATATTGACAGACCATAAACCCCTTATTTACTTATTTAATATGAAGGATCCATCTAGCCGACTCATGAAGTTTCGTTTAATATTAGAAGAGTATGATTATATTATATTATATGTTAAGGGTTCTGATAATGCGGCTGATACATTGTCAAGGTTAACAATTACATCGGATGAGCTGAAAGAGATGAATGAAAAGGTTATGTGTGTTATGACTAGACGTCAAAAAAGAAAGATGGATGTAGGTACGACTCCTCCGTTGGATGTGAGTATTTCTGACGATTGGCCTGATCAACCAAAAGTCGTGGAAACTCATATCAAACCGAGAGAATCTGTCGAAATGAGATTCATAAATAGAAATGACCTAGATAAATTAAGAAATAATGAAAATATAGAGAGGGAAAATAGTGTTTTCTTGTATGTTCCTAGGAAAAAAGTGTTATTAATAAACCCAATCTCTCAATCGCAACTGACGCCAGGCGCTTTTGTGAGAGAGCTTAGGGAGTTTTGTAAATTGATAAACGTTGAAGAAATATATTTTCTTAAGAATAATAATAATAACATATTTATAGAAAAATTGACAAGCGAGATAAATGACATTAGTAAGTGGTCCGGACCCCGCTTAATAATATTAAAAAATATTCAGCGTATAGATGATAGTGATGATAGGAAAGTCGTGTTAAATGACTTCCACCTTTTGCCCACGAGTGGCCACGCGGGTATAAGGCGGATGTATAATAATATAAAGAAATATTATTACTGGCCAGGACTTGAGAAAGATGTAACTAATTTTGTAGGAAAATGTGAACAGTGCCAGAGACAAAAGCATTCAGTTAAAATTAAAGAGCCTTTGAATATAACTACGACCGCGGGATCAGCTTTTGAAAAGATTTTCTTAGACATTGTGGGTCCTATAACGAGAGATAATGACAATTACTCATATATAATTACGTTGCAATGTGAATTAACCAAATATGTAGAAGCTTATCCCTTGATTACCAAAACCTCATCAGAAGTTGCTAGAGCCTTTGTTAATAATTTCATCCTTAGGTACGGAATTCCCAGTGAAATAGCGACTGACCGAGGTAGCGAGTTCACATCCGACTTATTTAAAGAGGTATGTCAGCTTTTACGTATAAAACAGCTACAATCTACCGCATATCACCACGAGAGCATTGGAGCACTGGAAAACGCCCACAAACATTTAGGTATGTACCTTAGAATTCAGTCAGATAATCATCCAGACTACTGGAGTAGGTGGTTACCGTTCTGGTGTTTTTCCTTTAATACTTCTGTCCATTCACAAACTCAATTTACTCCTTACGAATTAGTTTTCGGGAAGAAATGCACATTACCTTCTAACTTAAGTAGTTTAACGGTAGATCCTATTTATAATTATGATCACTATCCTGCAGAGTTGAAGTACAGAATTCAAACTTCACTAAAGGAAGCTCGTCAAAATTTAATACAAAGTAAACTGGTCAGAAAGATAAAGTACGACAATAATATTAATCCCATAACATACAAACCGAATGACTTAATATTATTGAAAAATGAAACTGGCAACAAGCTTGATGTTATCTACTTAGGCCCTTATGTTGTAGTTCGAGATATGACACCTAATGTAGAGATAATTAAAAATGGCAAGTTAGATATCGTTCATAAAAACCGAACGAAACTATTTGTAAACAAAGATAATACGTGACCTGATCTTAAACTTAATACATAATATTGTTAATTAACATACTTATTTTATTTTTACACATTTACTAATTTTATATTAATTTTTGTTTATTCAATGTAATCTTATTAATCTTATATACTTTGTACTTAAAAGTTCTTGCATGAACTTAATTATTAAAATTTTAATTAAATACTTAAATAATAATTGTAGTAAATAATTTCCATGGTTATTAAAATAAATTGATAATAAATATAATACAAAATATATAATAATTATATAATATAAAAAAACATAACACTTAGAAAAAAAAATAGAAATTGTGTAATTTCATTTTTTTTTACCCTTCCCCGGAAGGTGAAGTGTAGTAGTATTAAGATTGTAGTATGTAAGAACGTAATATATAATAGTCATGTAATGTATGCAATAAAGGCAGTCTTGATTGAACTTTCATCATGGTTTCACTTCTAAAACTCCCAACCATACAGTACGTGAAAATAGATGAGTTGTGAAATAGGATATTATAAGTGTAATAATTAAGACAAACAAATATATTAATCTTGGGATAAAAGTTTTTGTATATCTTCTTCGGTGTTTATTATTATGGCCGGTGATTTTTCGTTTCGCCGCATAAAAATTGAGCAGTTTTTTACCCATATAAATTTTATGTTTAGTTCTTGGGCACGCTGACGGCAATTATTGAGTAGTAGTTTGTTTGCTATTGTCAAGTGTTCATTAATAAAGATCTTACTTGAGTTTTCCTGATAACCAAGATCCCTGGAAGTAATACCTTTTTCTTTGTTTGCTATTCTAAATTTAGCAATTAAATTATCTTTAGCTCTTCTATTTTTTAGTTTTGCTATAATTCTTCTAGGGCGCCCAGGGTTCGAACGGTGAGGTTGTACTCGTGTTATAAACTCGATGTCATCGGCCCCTATATCCGCATTAACAAATGTTGCCACCTGGAGAAGTATCTGTGGCAGGTTTTCGTTAGTCTTTTCTGGCACACCTACTAATTCAATATTAAGGAAACGATTCTGTTGTTGAGATTTATTGTATTCCATTTCCATGATTTTAGATTTCTTACGTAAGTCTGTGAGTATATCGTTTTGAAGCTTGATTTCCTTTTCTATCTTTGAGAATTTTCCCTCGCATGTTTTAATTTTATTATTCAGCTTATCTTGCTCGGTTTTCAAAATATCCACGGTGCATAATCTTGTCTCAATGTCCTCTAGCGTAGTATTGAACTCTTCAATTTTTTGACTGTCAAGTTTTGCACTTAGTTCCGCGACTTCGCCTCGTAGTTTTTCCACTAGATTAGGTAAATCGGATAGGGAGGCAAGCGTGACTTCTATTTTTTGCAGCGTTGTCGGGTCGATCTTGGTGTCATCACTTGGTACACTAGGAGACGCGGGCCCCTTGTGCTTACATTCGGGGCACAACCACGTTGTTTGTCTTTCTGTGCCCAATCTTCTCCATCCTACTTCGGACAAAGCTACGCAATAGTAATGGTAGATAAACTGGCATTTGGAGCAGTACGCTCCATCCTGCACTTTGTCATTACATTTTTTACAATTGGAGTTCATACCGAAGGTTGACTTCCCCTGACTGTTGCTGTCTTGCTTCCACTGCGGCGGTTAAAATATAATAACACAAACGCCAAAGGATGCAACTGCTATGAATTCAATCACTCTGATTACACTTGTATGAGTTAGTTTTTAAGGATTAATTTTGAGTGGCACTGTCTGTAGATTAATTTATGAGCCCGAAACACGTCTACTCTTGGCGGTGAGATGAAGATAGATGATATCATTTCGAATAAAAATATTAATTGTTTTATTGAGTTTGTTTTAATTATTTCTTTCTACAATATAGCTATGTCACCGTATAGTCAGTTTCTTTAAAATTCCATAGAACGTTATAGTGGTTATGCGTTCTAAGTGCACACAGCGAGTATTTACGGCTCAAATAATAATTACGTTAATTATTTTTAAAATAATTAACGTAACTTTGACACATAGGTCAAATTTGCATAGTATATTTGGTTTTGGCATTATTAGTAATGTGATCTATCCTAAAGTATTCTACAACTATAAAATTATAGGCAAGTTTGTTATATGCATTAAAGAATAAATAAATAATTTGAATACTCCGGGTATTTTCTGAGCAAATCAGTTTTTTGCGTCTCCTGTAAAGTGTGTAAAATACAGTCAACGCACCGACTAAAGCCCGATTTACACATCGACAAGTACAGTAGCGAGTTAAGTAGTAAGTTGTTGATTAAGTTGATTTGAATAGATCTCCATCCTATTTTTTGGCGAGTTAAGTTGGCAAGACGCGAGAGAGGGGGCTACTTCGTACTTAACTCGCCTAGAGATCTATTCAAATCAACTTCATCAACAACTTACTACTTAACTCGCTACTGTACTTGTCGATGTGTAAATCAGGCTTTATGTGTAAAATACAGTCACCGTAACCATTACTTTAAAACCATTAAGTTTTAATTTGTATAGGTTAGATATGTAGGTATATGTTAGAAAGTATAATCAATAGGTTTGACGCATTTGGTGCACTTCGCGACTTGTACACCACTTCGCAAAAGGAGCACTTTTTAAGATGAGTGGCGATTTGGAAAATTGTCTGAATATCAAAGAAGCTTTCGTTAGATTATTGTACCCATTTTTAAGAAAATTACTTGCACATATCTAAAGTTTCTTTCAGTTTTTGTCAATTTTTCAAATCTTCACTCATTTTAAAGTGTTTATTTTGCGAAGTGCACCAATTGAGCATTGTGTACAAGTTGCGAAGTGCACCAAATGCGTCAAACCCTGATGAGGGTTGCATGTTGCTAATATTTATATGAATGTCTTATGTGTTTGGTGGCGCATACGACACGACAATGCACAGCTCTGCTTTGTAGGGTTTCAATGTGGCACATTGTACCGCATTATGCAAGCACGGCAACCAAACCAGCACAGCGCACAATTAAGCTAAGTCATCAGTATACCGTAACATCAGTATAATTAGATAAATAATATAATCGGCGTATGATCAGCGCAACTTACTATCTAACAGATTCCATTAACTCGAGCATATACAGGCACTAAGGGAACACACGCACCCTGCCTCTGCGCGTTACCTGTGTAGTATCATAGTATTGTGTGCAACCACCCTAACTTGCGAGACAGGCTACCTGTCCTGCCAGTTAACACAATACTAAAACAATGTATCATATATGATACACACGCCAGGGAAACGGTTAAGGTACCTATGTTTGAGACTTCAATTAAAATACTAAACTAGAATATTATACCTACGCAAGTTTCTGTAAAGCGTCCAGCCTGCAAAATGCTGAAGTAACTCGGATGCAAGCTCACTGCGCACTTAATGTTAGTCTTAGGCCCTGCGCAGACGACAGACAATCCGTGACGCACTTTTTAGTCTGTGAAAATAGAACCTATGCAATTATAAGCAGTAACGCACAGGACGCGCAAAAAGTCCGGCGCACAAAAAACTAGTGATGTGCCTAGTGGCAATATTTCCATTCCCAGCAATATTCCCAATGTTGCCACTGCCGGTAAAAAAATACCAATATTCCCAGCAATATTGGCAATATTGCCAATGTTGCCTATCAAAATAACACTATATTTTATTAGTATGTACTGTACCTAGATGAAATCATGTTTTTTCAATTATATTTGTGAAGGATATCTTTCATAAAATATTAATAATAATAATATTTTGGCGAAGTCGCAGCTTCACTCACACACAGGTAAAGATTTTATCAATTCCTTCGACTTCTGCTAGCGTGGAAAGAAGTTTTTCTTGAGTTGTTGATCCAAATAGTGATTTACAGATAATGAACGAATGACATTTTTTTGTTGATTGTTTGTATTTTATATATTGACTAGCTGTTGCCCACGACTTCGTCTGCGAGTTTTAAAGAATTCACACATATCCTTATAAATTGTAGTCTACGAGGGTTTTGACTATGACTTTCATTTTAAATTTGACTTAAATTTTGACTTTTACTTTACTTTGTCTTTTTGATTTTGACCGTTTTTTGATTTTGACTTTTAACTTTTTTTGATTTTGACTTTTGACCTTTTTCGATATTGACTTTTGACCGTTTTTGATTATGACTTTTGACCTTTTTTGATTTTGACTTTTGACCTTTTTTGATTTTGACTTTTTTTATTTTGACTTTTGACCTTTTTATCTTTGACTTTTACTTTGACTCTGGTTTTGAATATTACTATGAATATAATTTTGATATTGATATCTTTTTTGCGGAACCCTTACATTAAATTTTAGAAAGTCTCGTAATCAAAATTAAATTTATTTTCTCCGGGACCCTATTAAATAAAAGTACTTATTCTAAGTTACTCCTTATACCATCAGTTACCTCTCCGTAACCTTATAGAGCCTAATTTGTGCAAAACCATTTATTGTTAAAATTTTCAACGTTTTTATATTTTTCTACGCAACCCTAAATAGTTTTTAAAATCTAAAGTACCCCAGTTTACGCGCCGTAAAATTTTCAATCCAATAGTGAAATTCCCATCGAAATCGGTCCAGCGGCTTCGGAGATTACCCGGAACAAACAGACAGACAGACAAAAATTTTTTAATTGTGTTTTTCGGCAATGGTATCGCTTATATGTTGCAGGGAAATGAGGAAACCAGGGATTTCACGAAATCCCTAGAGATATCACAAAATCCCGGTAAATGTCGAATATTCTTGATTATTAACGTCTTCTTACTGAAAATGTTTAGTGATATGACAAAATACTAATATAACGTCAGTGATATGTCATTTCACTAAACAAAATCTAGTGAAATATAAAATACTATATTATATTACTACGATAGATGAATAAAGTCCCCAGTAAAACAAAGTTACAAATCAACTAGTGTACTTTTATTTAGCCAGTAAAGTTTCAATCAACTAAATATACATTCTGACTATGATATTATTATATCTTTTCCTATTACCTACGTTATTCGTTCATTATGTAAGTACAGATCCGAAGAAACAAATAAAAATAATTAAAAAAAATTAAGTAGATTTCTAATAATAATAAAACCGGTCAAGTGCGAGTCTGACTCGCGCACCGAGGGTTCCGTACAAACCTATTTATTTTCCCGCCAAATTGTGATAACGTCAGGATTCAGCTGTTTAAACACTATTTTTCCCGCCAAAATTCAATGACGGCACGACTAAGCTGTCAATAAATATTTTCCCGCCAAAATACTATGACGTCAAAACTGATCTGTCAAAAATTATGTGACGTCATGACTCATCTGTCAAAAATTCAATGACGTCACGACTAAGCTGTCAAAATATATTTTCCCGCCAAAATTCTGTGACGTCACGACTCATCTGGCAAAAATTCTATGACGTCACGCCTATCTGTCAAAATTGACAGCTGTCAAAAGTGACAGCTGTCAAAGTGACAGAGGTTTCAAATATTTTCCCGCCAAAATAATATGACGTCACAAATCATCTGTCAAAAATCCTGTGACGTCACGACTCATATCTGTTAAAAATTCAAAAACGTCACGGCTCAGCTGTCAAAATATATTTTCCCGCCAAAATTCTGTGACGTCACGAATCATCTGTTAAAAATTCTGTGACGTCACGACTCATCTGTCAAAAATTCAAAAACGTCCCGGCTCAGCTGTCAAAATATATTTTCCCGCCAAAATTCTGTGACGTCACGAATCATCTGTCAAAAATTGTGTGACGTCACGACTCATCTGTCAAAAATTCAAAAACGTCACGGCTGACTCAGCTTTCCCGCCAAAATTCAATGAATTCAAAATATAATATGATTGAAGTAAAAATTTGAGGTTTTCGGAATTTTCCTATTACATGTACAATAAGACCTTGCTTCATGCCAAATTTCAAGTTTGTAGGTAGACTGGAAGTACCCTGTAGGTTTTTGCCTTTACCCCTCTAAATTTGCGACAAAAACGGCTATATCTCTTGATTGCGTTGGATTATCACTTTGATTTTTTTACGGCACTAAGAGGCAACAAGCCTTAGTATTTGGTAAAAATTTCAACTTGATACCTCCATGCGTTCCTGAGATAAATGGTCTTGACAGACAGACGGACGGACGGACGGACGGACAGACGGACGGACGGACAACAAAGTGATCCTATAAGGGTTCCGTTTTTTCAAAACTGGTACGGAACCCTAAAAAAAAATCTTGTTATTTATCCAAACATGGCAGGGATTTATGGCACCTTGAATTACACAAAACATTTAGTTTCTTGCAATACATTGATATGCAATTTGTAAAAAACCGGGGATTTCATGTCACAGACACTCCAATTTTATTTATGTGTATAGATATTTGGTATTTCCATTTCAACATTACTCGTTACATACTTAATAGTTATTTTTATGAAGAATTGATTGGAATTTGTGCCTTTTATTCAGTTTACTATGATTGTCAATTCCTGTATAGAAATGTTGTCGTTACTTCTTATTTTCACTATCATGTGTGGCAACATTGGCAAAATTGCCAGTAAAATACCGGGAATATTGCCAAAAATGCCGGCAATTTTGAGCATTTTACTCAAAACAAAATTATATAGTGTACAATGTAGTTCGTAGCCTTGAAAAGCTTATTTTAAGTATTGTACATAGGTGCTATAGTCCATTTGACTTTTATTTAAACAATATTGCCATAAATTTCCACTCACGGCAATATTGCCACCAATATTCCCAGTTCGGGCAATATTGCCGGCAACGGCACATCTTTAGCAGAACGCACCGCGCCGCGGCGCGCTGCTTCGCACATACAAGTGTGTGAAAAAAATTGAACGTTTGCTTCAACGCGCGCTAACGCAGACGGCGCACACTTTAGTAGGCAATCTGCATTTGCATGACATGTTTCTGTCCCTACAGCTCTGCCGACAAAATGATCGAAGATGTACGTCGTGTGCGTTAAGTCTGTGAAAAATCCGCGACCGACTTTTTGTGCGCCGCAGACTCGATCATCGCACAAAAAGTATGCCGTCTGCGCAGGGCCTTAACTAACATAAAGTGCGCAGTGAGCTTGCATCAGAGTTAAAACAAACAGTAAGCGCCAACCTAAGTTCGCGCATGTATAAGTGTAAATAAAACACTCGCTACCCACGCCCCCTGCCATTTAGTTCTAAAACTGACATCTGCGCAGAGGATTGCAGCAAAGTTGGCGCTTACTGTACTTGATGACCTCTGCCTAACTGCCTTATTAATTATTGTTTGTTTTTACCTTTCAGTTTAAGTAGACAAAACAAACTGCGCGAGAAAATATTAACTATGGCTGACTTAATGTAAGTATTTTACCAAGAATGAAGTGTATTTCATGAACAAAATCAATTCGCTTAAAAAAACAAAAACTTTATTATACTTACTTACTTTACAAAAAATACGCTCATCATAATTATAATACAATAATTATATTATTATTGTAAAACAGTGCTAGTTCAACGTTATCATTGAAGTAATAAAATACATATTATGTTTACCTATGACGGGTCCATATTGGCTCACCTAAAGTTCTTCATCCGAAAATGTTCTTCCTAACGATTTGTAATCCGAATGATCACTCTTCCTAAAATTTTAAATCCTAAAGTTTTCATTAATACTATTTGTATTGCTACCGGCGATGTTCATAACACTCATGTTTCCGAAAATCGTTATTCATAATATCGTAATGTAAATATATTTAAACTCATAATGTTTTTTATCATAACGCTTTTATCCCTAAACATTTTCACCATAATATTTTCTCACATACTCAAAAAGAAATATTTACCAAGTGAAAGTAATAAAAAGATTTGTTTTTATACTATTTCTTGTGATTACAAAACAACTTTTTACATTTTTACATTAAACCATTTTTTTTAATTATTGTTTATTAAAATTATTAGAATATTTTTGGACCAATTCGGTTCTGGCATTTCGCCGGCCGCTGCCGCGGCACGCTCGCTGCGCTCGCTCGGCTCGTGCGTTGGGGTCACACTTCTACCATAACCTAAACCAATAATTATAAATAGGACCCATTTCTTTTCTGGATCTTGACTGAATGATTGGAGAGGAACTCTGGTTTTCCTTTGTCTTTGGTATATTACGTTATACCTACGTGTTGTCAACAAAGTTACGCAAAATTAATGTATATAATACATTGAGGTAATATGTACTACGTACAAAAAAATGGTTTAATGTAAAAATGTAAAAAGTTGTTTTGTAATCACAAGAAATAGTATAAAAACAAATCTTTTTATTACTTTCACTTGGTAAATATTTCTTTTTGAGTATGTGAGAAAATATTATGGTGAAAATGTTTAGGGATAAAAGCGTTATGATAAAAAACATTATGAGTTTAAATATATTTACATTACGATATTATGAATAACGATTTTCGGAAACATGAGTGTTATGAACATCGCCGGTAGCAATACAAATAGTATTATTACCTCAATGATATAATATTATAATTATTTAAACTATCATGGTCACATTCACTAGTAATAAATGAACTATCGGGATATTTACCATGTTTAAGGTTTGTGAGTTTCCGATATTTCGGCGCTGTTACAAGCGCCATGATCACGGAGGAACTGAAGTACTTGCGGTTAATATAATAGTCTTAGGAGTGAAAATATCGTTCTACCCTCTTTCGCACTCGTTTTTTATTACTATTGTCCTCACTGTTCTCACTAGTTACTCGAACTCGATCGCGACACACTACACTCACAGTATCCACTCGCGTTTTTGGTGCACTCACTTTCTTGTTCATACATAGGTTAACCACTGGACGCCAGATACTCGACAGTTGAAACCCATCTTCGCGATTGAAATTTTGGTACTTATTAATTTCAATCGCTTCTCTCACCAGTCTTGGTATATAGTGGCGTTCTGTCGAAAGTATCTGAGGGTTATGTAACTCAATCCAGTGGCCTGTACCCGACTGCAGTAAATGTTGCGCGATTGCAGACTTCTGTGGCTCGTTGTTTTTGACCGCTCTGATGTGCTCTTTGATGCGGCATGCTACTGTTCGTTTGGTTTGTCCTATATACGAACTACCGCAACTGCAGTCAATCTTATAAACACCCGGTTGTTCCAAGGGGAAACTATCCTTCGGTGTGCGGAGATGTTGTGACACTTTTTTCAAGGGAGTGAAGATAGTTTTTATAGACATTTTTCTTAATATGTTGGCGATCTTATCTGTCACTCCTTTGACATACGGTAAAAAGGCTGGTTGCCTCTCCACCTTGAAGTCCGGTTGTCTTTCTTTGTGCCTGGGTGGTTTAATCCGGCCACTATATCCGTTCCTTTGTAGAACGCCGCTTAAGTGTGACAGTTCTTTTGATAAATGTTCCTCGTCACATAGGCTATATGCGCGGTCAGTAAGTGACGTTACAACGGAATTCAACTGGCGCGGATGGTGATGCGAGTCGGCATGTAAGTAGCGGTCTGTGTGTGTTGGTTTTCTGTACACTGTGTGGCTAAGCGAGCCGTCCTCCCGTACACTGATGTTTACATCGAGGAATGCAATACTTCTGTCTCTTTCCATTTCGTAGGTAAAGCTCATCTTGCTATGAATGCTGTTTAAATGGGATACGTAACCCTGTGCAGTGCTCTCATCACCCTCCATAATACAAAAGATGTCGTCTACATACCTTTTCCAAAGTTTGACGTTATAGGGGGCAGTGGCAATGGCTATACTCTCAAAGTGCTCCATCCATATGTTGGCCACTACCGGAGCGACTGGACTGCCCATTGCTACTCCGTCAATTTGTAGGTAGTACTCGTTCTTGTATATGAAGTAACTCGTGGATAGGCAATGATGCACAAGGCTGATGTATTCTACAGCGATTCCATTATCAGCAATTTTCCGCTTTACTACCTCCATGCAGTCAGATATTGGAACGTTTGTAAAGAGTGACTCAACGTCGAAACTGACCATCACTTCTGCTTCGTTCACGTTGTTTTGCCGGAGAATGTCCACAAAATGTCTCGAGTCCTTCACGTACGATGTTGTCTTCCCCACTAACACCTGTAGTACCTTAGCTACGTGTTTCGCTAATTCGTACGTAGGTGACCCAATTTGACTTACTATCGGCCGTACTGGTACATTTTCTTTGTGAACCTTTGGTAAACCATATAGTTTAGGAGGTTGTAGTGTTCTAGGTCTTAGTAAATACATCGTAGTGTCCTCTCCGATGGCGCATTTGCATTCCTTGACCAACTTTTCCGTGTATCGGTTTGTTCGAGCTGTCGGGTTGTAATTTACCTTTTTATAAGTTTTGTCATCACTTAATAAGTGTCTAATTTAATATTGATTATTATGAATAAAAAGAAATCTAAACAAAAAAGATATGACTTTAAATTATAGTATAAATGATGGTTATGTTGAGAAAATATAGGAAAACAAATAATAGTATAATAGATGTTTATTGCTACTGAAATTATGAAGTTGAATGCTTCGGATTACTAACATTAGGGACAAAAATTTAGGAGTTTTGTCTGATGAATTGTTAGGATGAAAAATGTTAGGAAGAAAATTTTCGGACTTCCAATTATAGGAGTTGAAATTTTAGGTGAACTTTGGCGCACCCACCTATGACATGGCACTTAACGGTGTTTTTGAATTTTTAATGAAAATTACTTCAAGGTTTCACTTTGTCCCTTCGCTATGAAGGTTTAGAGTTACATAGTTAATATTGCTATGAGCTTGTTTCTTCTTTATAAAAAGACATCTCCCTCGCCAGGGCACGACCTCTGTGTCGCGAAACTTTTACTGACATGAATGACACAAAGAACATCCACGCTCAATGTGATAATTTGTAGATCAACAAATTATCATGATATCATTTAGAAAGGGCTTATGTGTAGAACTCGTAACATACGTAAATGTATGAAGGCACGTTGAATGTAGACAAAACTGTTTTATAGGGTCGTAGTAAGTAGATAACGCTTAGTCTTACTTATCTCCAATGGGATTTAGAAGTTGTTTGTATAGGTAGGTATCACATTCTTAATAAGAATTTATTATATTTTATTTTTAGAGTGGAAGAAAAAATACTGCTGCTGAACAAAAAATCACTTATATTAGAAGTAAAATTAACTAAATCCAAAAAAGTCGTGGATCTTAAAGTGGAAGGCAAGGAATATGTTATCGGAGATTTAGTAAAATTCAAAATGTCAATAACGCAAAGAAATAAAAATTTAACTTATTCTGTCAGATTAACTAATAATCGTGACTCGGACAAATCTAAGCACAATGCAACTTACACTCATTATTATAAACGGCATGATGTCATAACAAGCAGAGTGCACCACAATATTGACACTTGCGAAGATTGGTATGAGGTTGAAGACATCTATTATAATGCTAATGACACAAGGACGATAACAGTTGTAGTAACGATGTCCATGTCCTATGCTCTGCCAGGTAACCCTAACATGTATTGTGCGAGCCTGTACGACGACACTGAACTCACTGACTTTGAATTAAATGCTGAGGATGGTTCCGTCCGATTACATAAGGCTATTGCGGCATCAGCCAGTCCAGTCTTGCGAAGAATGTTCTCCGGAGAATGGCGGGAGACTGCAAGTGGAGAATTAAAAGTTACTGGCACTAGACAATTGACATTACAACATTTTAAAGATTACTTGTATCTAGACAAGCTTCCCAATACTGGCTTAGAACAGCTTTTATTACTTGCTTCCTTCTATTTGATAAAAGATTTAGAAATGCGCTGTATTGAAATGTTGACACTAGAATTGAAACCAGAGAACGTATACACATTGCTAGAGTTCGCAGTTGAAAATAGAATGACAAAACTTTGTCTTCGTATATTAGAGAGAGTGCTGCAGTGCGATTCGCTAAGCGTACCGTCTAAGATGCTAACAACGGCGAGTTCACAGATGTCACAACCAACACATCGCCCTTAAAGTCATCGTTATTTATAACCGTATTCGCTAAACACGATCATCTCGTCGACGATCTCTCGGATGTGATAAGGCAAGGATGTCTGCTACGATGTTAACAATGTTGCTACTTTTTGACTAAGTATAATCGAGAAAATATAGACTAACAAATATCGTTGTTATTTATGACTTTAAAAGAAATATAATTACATAATGTGAATGAATAAATTAAGAGCTAATAAATTCATAACAAATTATTAATTAATGTAATTGTTTTCGACTTGTAAAATTAATATTTTTAAAACTGGCAATGGATTCATAATTTTTTTGACATGTGCGAAATGTAAACAAACAGTTTGGAACATAGATAAGAATTATATACTGGAAAGTGTCCAGTTCGACCGCGCGGCCATAGCGTTTTTTTTTAAAAAAAACCATGTCAATTTTTTGTAAAAATTTGTAGAAGTTGATTCCCAAAACCATAAATTTGTCAAAGATACGGTTAAAAAGTTATAAGGGTTTAAACATGGCCGCGCCATTGAAACGCGGCGAACCGCGCGGCCACTGAGATCTTTAAAACTAAGCCTTGTAGAGACCTGAAATTTACGCAAATGCAAGATTTAATTTGTAAAAAATTTGTAAAAATATAAAAAAAATACTCAGGTTTATAGTTTAAGAGCTATAACACTAAAACCGAATGGCCGCGCCATTGAAACGGTGGAGAAAACGCTATCGCCTGTATCTCGCTGAAAAAAAATCGCAGAGGTGTGTAGTTTATTGTAATTACCCAGATTTGAATTTGTCGAAACTAGGAAAAATACAACAAAAATTCCTAGGTTTATATTTCAGGAGCTATAAGACTAAAACGATATGGCCACGCCATCGAAACGGTGAATAAAACGTTATTTCGCCTGTATCTCGCTGAAAAAGCATCGCAGAGGTCTGGAGTTTTTTGTAATACCTAGATTTTAATTTGTCAAAACTAGTAAAAATACAATAAAAATTCTTAAGGTTATATTTCAGAACCTGTAGAACATTATCAGTATGTGGTGCGATAGGGTGACCATGTCTTATTGTTTACAGAATACTTTCTACTTATTGTTACAGAAATTATAATTCAAGGATTCTAAATAAAATTAAAATGAAACCATAAATATAAAAACAATTATGTTTATTGCTTGAAAAGTCAATAATACAGTTACAGTCCGCGTGGACTTACGAAAAACTAGCCCTAAGATTCGTTTAAATGACGCAACTCCGCCCCTAAGCTATGTGATTAGTAATGCACACTATTGCATCTCACACGCGCCACCCCCGCGCGCCTCCGCAGGTCAGTGCGACGCGTACAGCCGTTAGTACTTATTATTCTGTGGTACAGCGACGTAAGCGTAAGAGTTTCGTTATCAGTGTGTCGTTGTGATGTTAACACGATAAAAAAGTGATCTACTGATTATTAAAATGTTCAGTTCGTGTGTAATTACGATTAAGTGTTGTACTGTGGTGTAACGTCAGTTCGGTAAATTATGTAAACAATTCAGCAGAAGTGATTAAGGTATGTTGCATTTAAATATTTTATGATTATGTTAGAGCTCTCTCTTTATTTGTATGGATGACCGTGTAGTTAAGATATTTTACTATGAAATATTTACAATCTTATGTATATGAACTTATATGAAATACTAAAAACTATCTAATAACTAACAAAAATAATAATAATATATAATGTTTGCCCTGCAGTGGGACAATAATAGGCTGGATTATTATTATTTAATGTTTTATTAAATCATATAGGTAATTAGAACTTTACTTAGAACATTTGAAATGATTGTAAATCATTTTGATTCCACATTTTTAAATAAGTACAATCATAACTAGCAGGGATGTAGATATATGTTTTTACTTTAAGCGTAATATTATATGAATGGAAAAATTACTAAAAAAACTAAAGTCAATCATTTGAAAGATATACACTTCCAAAGTCGTAAAATGAGCCCCCCCCCCCCCCCCCCCCGCCTCTAACTTTTGAAATAATAAAGTTGGAAAAAAAAATTGATGTAAATGTCAATAAAAACTTTCAATGAAAACTGGTTTGAACAAGATACAATCATAAGTTTTTGAGATATAGCACAATTTCAAAAACCGCACACGTTACTTTGTAATTCATACAAACACTATGAAAAACAAAGTTAAGAGCAAAACTTTGCTTGTTACTACGGAACACTTCATGGGCGAGTCCGACTCGTACTTCCCCAGTTTTTTTTTGTAACTCCACTGGTAAAATCTCTCTTCCTTTTCCTCTCACTCATTATTTTTTACAAAACCAGAAGTACAATATTATTATTATTTGTTGTATTACAATTTAAAAATACACCATTAAAATAAATAAAATAATTTCTGTAACAATAAGTAGAAAGTATTCTGTAAACAATAAGACATGGTCACCCTATCGCACCACATACTGATAATGTTCTACAGCTTCTGAAATATAACCTTAAGAATTTTTATTGTATTTTTACTAGTTTTGACAAATTAAAATCTAGGTATTACAAAAAACTCCAGACCTCTGCGATGCTTTTTCAGCGAGATACAGGCGAAATAACGTTTTATTCACCGTTTCGATGGCGTGGCCATATCGTTTTAGTCTTATAGCTCCTGAAATATAAACCTAGGAATTTTTGTTGTATTTTTCCTAGTTTCGACAAATTCAAATCTGGGTAATTACAATAAACTACACACCTCTGCGATTTTTTTTCAGCGAGATACAGGCGATAGCGTTTTCTCCACCGTTTCAATGGCGCGGCCATTCGGTTTTAGTGTTATAGCTCTTAAACTATAAACCTGAGTATTTTTTTTATATTTTTACAAATTTTTTACAAATTAAATCTTGCATTTGCGTAAATTTCAGGTCTCTACAAGGCTTAGTTTTAAAGATCTCAGTGGCCGCGCGGTTCGCCGCGTTTCAATGGCGCGGCCATGTTTAAACCCTTATAACTTTTTAACCGTATCTTTGACAAATTTATGGTTTTGGGAATCAACTTCTACAAATTTTTACAAAAAATTGACATGGTTTTTTTTAAAAAAAAACGCTATGGCCGCGCGGTCGAACTGGACACGTTCAGTAGATTGCCAACTCGCCCATAAAAAATGCCAATCCCGATTGAATTTGACGTTTAGGCTCTGCCATCTATGAATAGTATTCCGTAACTATGAATGTATAAACATAGCTATAGCTATATAGGTATACACTTTTATTTTATTTGTATAGGTAACTTGTAATCAAAGAGATTTTGTTTAAAATATTATAATCTTGAATAATACATTTAAGAATTAAGTAAAAAGCTAAGTCAAGATTATACTATTTAAAAGAAAATCTCTTTGATTACAAAGTATTGCGTGCACAGGTAGAGTAAAATAAAAGATATTTTTCATTTCTTAGTTTTATTGTGTTTATGTTTATTATAATAAATTTGAGCTTTTGTTTTAGTAATATCATCCCTATCATAATTAATTATACCACATAAAATTCTGTTGATTGAACGGCACCAGCTATACAATATAATGTTCATGGTAGTGTTATCAAAAAAAAATTTAAATCAGTTTTATGTTTTTCACAATTAAACATTGCAATTTAAAAAAACCTCATTTAATAAATTTATATTTAACTTTATATTTTTTGTTATAATTAAGATCTTATAATTAAGACTCCTTTTCCTTAATCTACAAATCTCACTTCTTAAGCTTCTCAAGTCACGATGCAAGCTCCGATACGTTTTTGTCGTGTCTGAAAATAAGTGAACACCGTATTTTATACTTTTGTTTTTTCAAAACACAATAAATGCGGGGGTTTCATGCATTAATAAAAAAAATAAAATGGCATTGACATAATTCTCCATCTACTCAAAAATATATAAACATCAACTAATGTCACTTAAGAATGTCTAAGTCACGGGATCGAATCCCACACAAGAATAGACCGAACCAGAAATTTTTGGTTTGAGCTTGGATGTACTTTGTGCCGTTAGTTTCATGTCTATAAAATCTCCGCGACACAGAGCACGATCTTCAAAGCGAGAGTTGACCTTTTCAAATAAGAAGAAATAATAATAATATAATTTTCATGGTTTTCATTTAGTTGTTATTACCAACATATTTCCGATAGATTCCCGTATTTTGATATCAAAATTGCCTACTTATTTAAATGCTTACTCTTAACCATTTTGAATACTAATAGTACCTACTATACACTATTCATCTGGGCGTGAGAAATTAGGTAAAGAAAGTAGCAAATGGGCCTTTTATAATGTCAAGATTACTCATTCATACATATTATTGTCTCGATGAAGACTCGAAGATCAGTATGAAAAAAATATTAATATGTCAACGACTTTACAATAAAAATAGAAATTACATTAGTATGTTTAAATATTTTAAGCATTATTTTCATTATATTTATGTAATTTAATTTGATAACCAACCAATAAAATAATTATTTTTTCCGTTTTAAAAATTTCATAAGAACTAATCGACATGATAAAGAAGCTACAATTGTCAAACTTATTTCACAGTAATATGTCATAATAGAAGAAGAATAATATTACAAATTGATGAATTTATAGACATAGTTTTTGATTCATCTATGCTATATCTATCTAAGCTGGGAACAGTTTTTCTGAACCTGAATCAATGTCTGATTAGTAGAAATTGGAAAAAGAGTTTTAAAAAACAATATACTAATTTAACTTTTATTTATATATTCTCCTTCTCAATAAATTTAGATTGCTTTAATTCAAGCATTATTAACATAATTCACATTTTCCTATCTAGGTAGAATACACTTATTTATATTTATACATATTTACTTACTGTTGAGTTATATTTTTAGTTAAAAATTTCTAAAACCTAAGTATTTTTGCAATATGACAAGTTTGACATGTTTATACTCTTACGCATGCTATCTTGAATAGAGTATAATTTACTATGAACTTAAATGTATAGAAACATTCATAATATAATAATTCATAACTAGTATAATATATATAATAATAAAAGGACCTACTTGCAGTTCTCAAAGTTGTAGATTGGTTTGATCGTTGAGATTTATTACAATACGAATGATCCTTCTTGATAGCTCCCAACAGGATAGCTGAAAGCAAACAAGTATATTAAATTATCAATATTGACTATAGGTTCTTCTGTTTAGACTATTAATCTTTTGCAATAAATTTAGACTGCAATGCAAATTTCTATAGAATTCCATGAATTAACTAAGTTTTTGTTTTAGTTTTAACGGTGTTGTGTGTTATTAATATTAATAATCTTGTTATTTTCCTATCTCTATCTTATCTTACGACAGCTACAAAAGCTGTTGAATACATTTTGTGTCAATATTAGTGTACCTAGGTGTTGTTACTATAAAATATATAATTATACCTTGCAAATCCAATGTAGACAATTCTGAAGGAGAAGGCAAAACTTTATTACTTTCCTCTTTTGTATGCGTTCCTGTAATTAACAACCACAAAAGCTTAATTATATTTAAATAACTCACAGTTAATTATTATTGTGTTAATTATTTTAGTGGTAGAGTGCATTATAATGGTCACATTGTAGACCTAGTCTGATTCATCATAACAGCCTATTAATGTCCTACTGTAGGGACGGGCCTCCTCCCGTAACGGAGCGATACTTGGCCTACTATAACCACGCTGGCCAGAAGGATTGGCATAGGATTTAATTTCAAGTTTTCCTTCTTTTTATTTCGTAAAGATAATATTCACGGATAGTCCCTTAGTCGGTTTTTACGACACCCATTGGATGAGATGGGGTGTTGACATATTGTATTCCTACTCCGTCAAAACGTAACGTACACGGAGAATAGTCAGATTATGATATTGTAATTCCTCGTAGTTCAGTTTGACTTTGAAAAAAAAAATCTGAATCTGAATCAGAAATGTCTGATTAATAGAAATTGAAAAAAGTGTTTTAGTATGGAGATAGGTGGGAACCTGGAATAGGTTAGGCTACTTTTTATACCGGCAGCGAGTTCCCATGGGTCTATAGCCGCGTGGAGCCGCGCGCAAAAGCTAGTTAAAATACAAAATGTAATGATTGTGTACCTGAATATGACTGGGAGGTACTAGGTAAATAGAGTTGCAAATTTATATCAGCTTCAGGGATTTCTAGGACATCCTCAGTTGGTGGATCTGAAAAAAGAAAAAAAAAATTATATTATTTAGTTGGCAACATTGGCATGCTCTTACTGAACCTGAAATAACAATAAAAGCTTTATTGTACATAATAAAAATAAACTATTTTGGTTTATTACAGCTTTTGACATGGTATAATACATAATACAGCTTTAGGCGGTGGTAAAGTTTTCTAAACTTTGAAATGTTTTCAAATTTAGATTAAGTAGTGTTAGATGACTTCAAAAAGATACAATATTATTGTACTAATTTGAATAAATAAATGAAACTGAAACTGATGAAACTATTGTCATGCTGTAAAACTATGGGTACAAAGGCAGAGACCGTTGGAAAGATCAGCCTGTAAATTTTTGTAAGTTAATGACTGACTGTTTTCCTTCATTTTCTTTTAGGATAAATTATTAACTTACTTGGTAAATGTTTTTGAGAAACAGCTAATCCACTCAGGCGGTTGTTACGGGTTTTATGATTTTCTATAAAATGTTTATCACACACTTTCCTTAATTTGAAAATCTGGTCATCTCTCATGTCCTTCAGGTATCACCAGTTAAGTTTACCCAAGTTCTAAACCGCTCAGGATATATCAGAGGATTGGGAAATCTGTGGATTGTGACACCTGAAAGTAAAATACTAATATTGAACTATGTAAACACATATCTCGTACTTCCACCCTAATATTATTTAGGGTGATTAATGCGTTAGTTAATATACAAAACACCATGAAAAACTGTAAATACATTATTTTACCACCATGTCTCATCCTGATAATGTACAAAAATTTTACTTAGAATAATTAAAGGAAAACTTGTTATAAAATCCTATAGCAACCTCTCAAACGAGCATGACAAGTGTAGGTCCAATATACTTTGTATATGTATATATCTTTTCAACCTTAGATTATTAACGCATTGACCTTGACATTGCAAAGTCTGCAATAGAAAGTCTGTAATGCAGACACAATAGAATTTCTATTGTTACCGGTCACCCCTTTGCAGTTAACAGCTTATTACTTGCTGGTAAGTTCATAACTAAACTATACATATATATAAAAAAATGAACTGTGTAACATGGACAGTTAAATACTCTCAAACAAATAACATCCCAACTCAAACCCAGAAAAATTATGTATGGATAACACAAAAATTGCACAAACAATAAGTTATGGGACGCGGGGACTTTAAAATACATTCAAATAACATTAAGTACATCTAACCAGACTCGCGACAATCAATTAATGGATCGCAAAAATGGGATTCGAACCCACGACTAGAGGCAGAAACTAATATTTGTGAAAAATATAACATAATGTACTTTTATAACAATAATCCTATAGCGAGTTTCTTTTATTACGAGTAGTATCCTTCCTATTTAAATGAAAATTATTATGAAGTTTTCCATAACGATCAGAAGTTTCAATTTATGTTTTAGTAATATAAAATGAGTACATTACCTGTAGTGACGCATCCGAAAACACAGAGTTTGTTGCTTGGCATGATGAGCAACGTATAATATCACAAAAAATAACTTTATGCGTCTATTTATCGCAATAAACACAAAATAAAATGTAAATTAACAGAGTTTTTGAACTCATCGCTAAGCGATGTTCTTAAAACTGATATAGATTCTTCACACTACAACGGAGGAGCAAATGCTCAACTACACGTATTTGCAAAAAAGAAAAACAAAATCAGCAATAAAACACAATATTACAAATGTACGCGCTTAAACATGAAACAAGTAACAGCAGCGGCCATTTGCAATTTGAAATTTTCCCAACTTTCAAAAACTTTTCAGGCCATAGAGTCGTAATGCTGATGACCATAAAGTTAATCATCATATTTATTAAACACATTTTATTTATATTACTTTACCATGAGATGCTATATAAGACACAAAAATTACTACTGTAATTATTTTTAGACTTCTGTTTAATTATTGTTTATCTTAAAGATGAAATATGTTTAATTCCGCTCAGTAGTGACATCTATCGGTTTTAATTTAAGTAAAATATAATTTAATTTGGATTACGTCCAAGAGATGTCGCAATTAAAATTTTTATTTGACGTTGGTAGGGAACTTTCCAGCCCCTGGTTTGGAATTATAGACAACATAAATTAAGTTTTTTGTCACAAAATTCCTAAATATGAAGTGTTTTAAGTGGCAAAAGGGTCTAAGGCTAAAAGTTAAAGCACTTATATGCACCAATGCATGGAGTGTATCATATTTAGTGTAGTCTTGATCGTGTCGACAGTAAGTTTGTTTATATTTTGTTTCATAACATTTTTATAATTCCAACAGTTTACTGTAATGACTAACCACAACAATATTATCTATTTTAGTGTCTCGTAACGTAGCTCCGTCACCAAGTCAACTTGAAAAGCTAGTCAACTTTTTAGAAGCTAGAAGTTGGCTAGCAACTGGCCATGCTCGTACTGCAAATGCTCGCATTCGCAGTCGTAATGCATGGGTAGAAATAGCAAATGCCCTTAACAGTGATGGTAGTGGATGTATAAAAACTTCAGAGCAGTGGTGTAAGGTGAGTTTAGCTTATTAATAGTATGTTTGAAGTGGTGTGTTGTACTATGTACCTACAAGAAAACTCTACATTGACTGCTCAAACTATTATTTATATCTCTAAAAATATTCACAGTATTGAAAAGACAAGAAAGGGTCAGTGAAGAGGAACGACAGTCAAATTTTGTGGCTGCCAGGCGTCGTACTGGTGGTAGAGTTGAATATGTACCTAAGTTCAATTACACAGAGCAAAAAATATATCAATAGACATTATCATAGAATTTTATAGGAAACCTACAAAAGCTTGTAATAGTAATTAAATATTTTCTGTTTTAGTCTACTATTGCTGCCATAGATGCAGGGAGTGTTCAAGAGACACAAGTCCCTTCAACGTCACAAAATATTGTAGTAGAATCCGGAACTCACAATATTATGTACTCCTGAAGTAAGCATAATATAAAAAAATAATTAAATTGTTTATAGGTATTAATTATATTTTTTTACATAATGTATTTATTTTACAGGTTTCAGTCACTGTTGAACCAGTAAGACCTGTATCACCACCAGAAGTTTCACATGGGAACATTCCAAATAAGGTTAATTACAAGATTTTATGGTGTAATAAATACAACAAAGTACTCCAAATATTAATTATGCGTGTTTGTTGAAGCGCCAAAGGGAAATATTACGCAGTCGTCGACGTGTTACCCAACTCCACGTGCATCTGCTGCGCGCCGGCGCCTATTGCGAAGTCCTCCATCGCAATGCCCCGCTTGGAAATGGTTAGCATTACAGAGAGGTTCATAGCCATTGAAGAACAGCGTGCGGAACTGGCAATAGCTCAATGCATGAGGCTACGAGCAGAATTCGAACAAAGAATGGTGGAGGCTGTAGAAAGAATTATTGGTATTTTAAGTGATTATTTAAATACATAAAACTATTGTAATGATGTAAAATGTTTTTATCTGTGCATAAGTTTTAATCTAACATATACTCTACAATTATATATTTATACTGTTAGTAGTGTAACATGTTTTAACATAAATCTATAGTTAATATTTTTATTTATTATAAAATTATCATTACAATGAATAAACAATAGTAGTTTCATTATATTACATGCTCAAAACTTAAAAAATACATACTATATTACTAATAATATTTATTAAACCTGACTACTTACTAAATTAGTAAAGACAAACTTAAATATTTAGTTATTATTCAGTATTACTACTTCGTGCAAGACACAACTGATTAATTAAAGTGTCTCTAGCACGGCATCCACTATCCAAATCACTGAGTGTTTGCACACTTTTTTTTTGAAGTAGCTGAATTAGGTACCCTATCCCCCCACCTCCAATGACACCAGGGATTTTTAAGTCTTTAAAGAATCTGGATCATAACAAGATTTGTAAAGATAAGAAACTCTGTCTTTATGATACTATAATTTAAAACTCAAGTATAACTAATATCTGTGTGGTGACGGAGTAAGAGTACAATATGTCACCCACCACCCCATCTCATGCCATAGGTGTCGTAAAAACCGACTAAGGGCCTGTACGTCAATATTATCTTTACAAAATAAAAAGAAGGAAAACTTGAAATTAAACCCTATACCAATCCTTCTGGCCAGCGTGGTATTAGTAGGCCAAGTATCCCTTCGTCATGGGACATTAATGGGTTGTTATGATGATAACTAATATACTAAGTAGTTACTTGCATTTCTTTGAGGATTTGTCTATCAAAGGGTGATTTAGGAAACTAAATATATTTATTTATGATATCCCTATGGTTTCTGGCATTTACAACCGTTTGTATGGCCCTTGATGTTGATGATTGTGAGACATAAGTTGTGGCATTCCTACATAAAATCTTTTGGTAGTTCCCACTTGTTAAAAACGCAAGTGCAAACAAAATCTGAAACAAAAGTTATTTTAATTCATAGATAGACAGTAGTATTTGTAAGTAAGAGTTACTTATTATAAATAAGTAGTTGGTACCTACCTTGGTTCTGTTACTTATTTACTAATACCTCCCTGGCGTTTAACTTTGGAGAAATATGGGAAAATATCTTGTCCTAATTATTCTATGTGCTCTTCAATGAGCCTTTAAGTTTTAATGTACATAAGTAGGTACTGTCGGTTTTTAGGATATTCATATTTCTAATTAACCCCTCAACTGGCTGACAGACATATTATGTCTGCGAAAAAAAACGCGTAAACTGGCGGGCAGACATAATATGTCTGCGACCGGAATGTGCCAAACTTTTGTTTATTTAACCGAGCTTGACGCCTTTTTTAAGTTATCTTCACGATTAGCTTCTTCCAACAAAAGTGTTTTGTATGTATTTTGCAAAATACACGAACTGCCATCTAAACAAAAAAAAAACATTACTGGACCCAGAAAGTGAAATACAACAATTATTATTAAAATAATAGAAATCTACTTACCTTGTCTAAAAAACAATATATAATATCACTTTGTAGGTTAACAACCAAGAGAACATCTACGTTATTGTAGCTTTATGATTTGACAGATAAAATCGAAGGCGAGGGCGAGGTTGTAGTCGAAGGCGAGGATGTTTCGTGTTACTGAATACCTATTTTCATACATTTGAACGAATATTTTAGTTCCGTGAAGCGCCGTTTACATCGTTGAAGCGCTGCGGTCGGGTAGTTTGATTGGAGCATACGAATATGTCAAACACTGATGTTACAACTGTTGTACTCTTGGATGTAAGGATGTAGACCGTTAGTGAATCGCCCTCCAGGAGTGCCAGGTCTTAGTCGCCGATATTCGTTCGCACTGTGATGACACAGGTGATGACTAGTTGATTACGTCATCATACCTATAAATCACAGCTATAACTCTTGTTTTACTTTATAAAGGGTATCAATTTAAATATTGTTTACGATGTGTTATGCTTGCAAGGCAATTATTATATCAACAAATTGTAAACGTAATAAGATATGTGGTTTTTAAATTGTGTAAAAGTAGAAAAGGCACGAGAGCAAATAGCTGTGCACACTTAAGTAGTAAGTATATTGGATTTATTAGACAATTATATTGGACAAATTACTCTTGCGCTAAAACAATAGTTTTTTTTTTTAAATTATCGAATAGCTGTTGTGTGAATAATTTGTTTAAGTAAATCTTATTTTAAATTTATTTGCCTTTTGTTTATTTCATTACCAACAATACTTTGTCTGGTTTTTTTAATTATTTTTGTTACTAAGTAGGTACTTAATAAATAACACTGAATAGTATAAATATGAAAGGTAAACGGGATATTAACGCGGCATGGTATTGATCTTTATATTGTTTGACGTTTCGACACAGGTAACTCTGTCCGTGGTCTCAAGCTGGCATGGCCGCTTCAATCTCCCGTTTACACTTTGACTGAATACTGAAAAGTCACGGCGAGATTATTTACCTTTATTAGCCGTAAATTAATAACAAGTGAATAAAAGTTATATTTTTAAAGAATATAGTTAGTTTTATAGTTACTGTTATGTTAAAATATAAATATGTTACTAAATAAATATGTACTTAGTTATGTTTTTTTTTGTATTTAAATAGTAGGTAGGTAGGTATATAAGACACAACATTAGCATTATGTAAGCGTTATAGTTGGTATGGTAACCCACGTGAGTTTGTTGTTCTTGTTACTTTCTTGTACTAGACATTGTTAAGTTCTAACGATGTAGGTGTCAAAGGTTTCTAGATCTCTATACTAGAGCCATAATCAAGAATAAAATTAATTAGTTAAACGGTTTAGGGAAGCTATTTTAAACTATCATCAAAGTATTTTTCTTTTTGAAACTCTTCTAAGTACTTATATACTTAATAATATAAGATAGCTATCACAAGTAATTGCTAGCTTATATTTAAACATTTGTTGGATAAATGTCTGAGTAATAGCATTTAGAAAATAGCTTCCCTTTTCAAACACAGAGCGGTAACGAAATTGTATTAAATTGCTGTGTTTTTAATTGATTAAGATTTTTTTTAAAAAAATCCGATTTTCGTAATTACAATTATAATTTTATTAGTAATTACAATTATAATTTTTATCTTTTACCATAATGAAAGATTTGATATTATATTTTGTTTACTCTGTTATTTTCTTCAAGTTAACATTTAAAAGAAGAACTAACTTTGGGAAGTTCCATTGATTTTATTTACATAAATAGTTTTAGTTCTTCCTTTTTAAAATACATTAAATAAATGAAAAGTATACTTAAGTACCTACTTACCTATTACGTTTTTCATTTCAAATATAGGGGCACGCGTCCTAATGTTGGCACTGCACCAGATTATCAGCACCCCCAACTAAAACGCAAATTATAAGCTTTATATTAATTAATTTGGGATTCCGTTTAAAGAAATGAAAAATAAGATCCTTTTGGAATTATAAACTGGGCCAAACTACATTCTTCGATTAAAAAAAAGCCATTTTTTTTAAAAAACGCGGGAACATGTCCTTCAAATTACTTTGTTTTGACAGTTTCTTATGATCGTAGGTAAGTTCAGGTTTTTTTATTTTACTTTATTTTAGATCTTTTAGATATTTTTTACTGAATCTTTAGGTTTTATTCATGTATAAAATGTTTTATAAGGCTTATCTGACAATGGAAATGAACGTTATCTAGATTTTATGTTCATAAATGAGGTACTGACATCTGGGTTCAATTTTTTTGCGAATTGCTAATTATCGGCACTGGTACTGTTACATGACAAAGTGGTATGTAAAATTGTTAATCCATATTTTTTATTGTAAAGCGTGATTATTTTATGTCTAGAATTCAATATTCTTGGAAAAAGTACTCTATGATTTCGGATTTCATATCCTGGCATGGTGCTGAAACTAACATTGCTAGTTATTTTCATAGTGTTGATATTATGATCAAAAGAATGTCTATTATTTTTTGGATTTTTTTATATTTATGTATTTATTTTTCTGAAACTTCGGTTGTTAGGCTAGGTATAAATAAAACAGATTTTACTATAAACATTGGATTATTTCATTTATCTACCTAATTTTATGTCTAATTTAAGGGTGCTGATAATTGGTTTAGTCAATGCCAATAATTGGCGATGATGGTGCCAATAATTGGCGCCAGGGTCATTATTTAGTCAGACTCATCTAAATAAAATGTGTATGAATAATAACTATTTTTTATAACAAAAATCAATTATTTATTAAATAATGAACCAAGAAAGCACATTGTTATAGGTGTTATCATTATCATCACTGTGATAAACGATGTTAAAATAGGACTAACTCTTAAAGTGCTGATAATTGGTAGCATCACCCTAATTTTGTAATTTATTTATTACTAATGGTATCTTCATTGTTATCTAGGTTAATATATAACTTTCAATAATAGTCATCATCATTGCGTATGGCTTCTGCTTTGAACCCTATACATCTATATCCAGCTGGAGGAGCCAATCTTTTAAGGCCGGAGTGAAGATTTTTTATTGTGATCAACATTTTCAAGACTAGGACTCGTTAGCCTTATGAAAGGACTAGTATGGTTGTCCTGGAACTAAAGTGGTCCATTTGCTACATTCTGATAGTTAGATATTTTGTATTTAAATATCAGTAAATACTGAAGTGTTATTTTATTGATAACCTTACCTTGAAGACAGACTATTGATTTTCTCGGTTTAATTTATTGTTTTTAAGTTCAAAGATCGATTTAGCCACAAATGTTAGATAGACCACTTTAGGTCCAAGCTAGCTATGTGTCTATTAAGTCTATTAAATCTTGTCACTCCTTTGAGTAAAGGACTGAGAAGATGAACTTGAGTTGATGTTTTATAATATTAGCATTAGCATTACGTATAATGCTTCAAGCCGGTCAATTACTGCGCGTATTGTCTGTGTATGTTAACGCATACAGAATTTATTAAATGTGCTCTTTGTTACCACGGCCACGCGAAATGGCAAGGATGACATGATCTTTGCCACGCGTGGGACCTTTCTTACTGGGAATCGAACCCTGTGCCGCGGAGAGACTTATACAGACATCTACAATTTGTAGATCACACAGATCTTGCGCAGGATGTGAATCCGCGATCACCTGTGTGGTAGTTTCATACTTGACTGCTTTGCTATCTTTTTCTTTTTAAGAAAGACAACTCATTCACTAAGGAACATCCCTTGTATCACAGGGACTTTTATAAACATCACTTTAACGGACACAAAGAACATCCAGACTCAGGACAATAATTTGTGGATCATACAAAAAACTGTACTGCGTAGGAATCAAATCCGCGACCTCATGTACGGCAGTTGCAGTTTAATCGCGCTACTAGGTAATTACATAATCATAACAATCCATTATAGTCCAGTCAAAATAGATATCCAGTTTGCATTAATTCCCAACAAGCTGGATTTTTGTGCAGGCCTTAAATACGTCATTACAAATGATATGTCAAAAGTCCCCATCGATCCCGCTTGTGCGTTGTTTTTTATTCGAGGTCAAAGGTCACAAATTTGCGTTTTTTGCGTATATCTCTGAAACAACGAGAGATATCGAAAAATGGTTCAGGCCAAATTCGTAGATCATAAAATTATCTACAAAAAATATCTCAACACTTTTCTCCTACAATGCATCGCTTTCGAGATATCGTGACTTTAGAGCGCAGGAAAGTCGTATTTTCGACTATATGCACACACTTGCTTTTTCCCGCGATTTCGCTCGCGTTTATAAGTATTATTAAAAATAAGGCTTATTTCAATATTTAATAGCAATATGCATGCTTGGTCTCAGCCTAATCGGTTTGAAATTGACAAAGTTACATTCAAACTTCATCCCCTATCTTATCCCTTTAGGGGTAAAATTTTTCAAAATCCTTTCTTAGCCGATGCCTACGTTATATCATCTACCTGCATGCCAAAATTCAGCCAAATCTGTCTAGTGGTTTGGGCTGTGCGTTGATAGATAGCTATGTCAGTCACCTTTGAGTTTTATTAATATAGAAGATTTGCCTCTGAGGTAGGTAAGGCTAATCTTGCACCAACATTGAATCAAATACAACAGTACATTGAATAAAATACAACATTACATTGAATCAAGTACACGGCGCTTTTTTTAACGTGTTTTCTCCAGTAGGAATACTTCTACCACATAGTGATCTATGAACGCACAGCCCAAACCACTAGACAGATCTGGCTGAATTTTGGCATGCAGGTAGATGATATAACGTAGGCATCGGCTAAGAAAGGATTTTGAAAAATTTTACCCCTAAAGGGATAAGATAGGGGATGAAGTTTGAATGTAACTTTGTCAATTTCAAACCGATTAGGCTGAGACCAAGCATGCATATTGCTATTATATATTGAAATAAGCCTTATTTTTAATAATACTTATAAACGCGAGCGAAATCGCGGGAAAAAGCAAGTGTGTGCATATAGTCGAAAATACGACTTTCCTGCGCTCTAAAGTCACGATATCTCGAAAGCGATGCCTTGTAGGAGAAAAGTGTTGAGATATTTTTTGTAGATAATTTTATGATCTACAAATTTGGCCTGAACCATTTTTCGATATCTCTCGTTGTTTCAGAGATATACGCAAAAAACGCAAATTTGTGACCTTTGACCTCGAATAAAAAACAACGCACAAGCGGGATCGATGGGGACTTTTGACATATCATTTGTAATGAATGACGTATTCAAGGCCTGCACAAAAATCCAGCTTGTTGGGAATTAATGCAAACTTTAATCATAATTTAGTCTATTTTGACTGGGCTATTAATGTCCCGCTGCAGGGACGGGCCTCCTCCCGTGACGGAAGGATACTTGGCCTATTAATACCACGCTGGCCAGACGGATTGGTATAGGGTTTAATTTCAAGTTTTCCTTCTTTTTATTTTGTTGAGATAATATTCACTGATAGTCCCTTAGTCGGTTTTTACGACACATATGGGATGAGGTGGGGTGGTGACATTTTGTATTCTTTCTCCGTTACCACACGGAGATTGTATAGTGTGTGTTTAATATTTCGTTTACAGAGGGAGAAAGCTCAGGTTCGATATCTTGGCGGTTTGCAACGAGTGACAAATTACGCTTCGCTGACGTCTGCTTGAAGTTTAGTACATCTATCTACGAGACTGCAACTATCGACTGGACAGTCACGTATGATAATAATGAACCTGAAATACTTGAACTAGACGGTAAATATCATTTTTAACAAATGACGTTCATCTAGTCCTAAACTAAGCAGAGCATATACTATGGATACCAGACAACGGATAAACATACATACCTACTTAGCTTTTTTGTTAATATTAGGTCTTTACCTATGAAATTGCCGTTTTGTATGGAGATTTTATGCGAAGTTTGATTGTTCATACTAAGGTTTTCTTAGTTTTATCAATTATTATTAAACTTAATAGAATGAAATTTAATATAAGTAATAGCGCACATCTTAGCTAACTTATAGCATTTTAATGATAAGAAAAAAAAACAATAAGGGAAGAAGTTACATTTGTTTTAATGGTAAAATCTGCTGGTTGAAATTGGACCCATATTTACAGGCTTATGACTAGTACAAATAATTATTATATTTCTTAATTATCTTTTGTTATTAACTTTAAAACTTTCGCGTTTCATTTTATTATTATAATAATACTATCGGGTATTAACGCGTATATATTTTTGGTAAACACTTAAATTATTTACCTTGAGCCGCTCGACGTTTCGGCCAGGTTACACCAGCCATGGTCACGAGTAAACTGATGCAGCGATGTCACAACTCCGTCCCCGAGGTAGAAGATTTTCTTTCTACCCTCATTTTGCACACAACACTAACCGTGTCCCTATTCTGATGTTTCACCGATTGCGAATTAAAGTGAGGTAATGTTTTTTGAATCACTGGATTCCATGTCGCAGATAACTTAAAACCATCTTCTCGATAGAAAGTCTTATGTTTTTTGATTTCAATCGCTTCTCGTACGACTTTTGAATAGAAGTGGCGTTCCGTAGAGAGGACTTGTGGACGATGAAATTCAATCCAGTGATTCGTGCCTGCTTGTAGTAAATGTTCCGCAATCGCTGACTTCGACACCTGCGGGTTTTTCACAGCAGCAATATGTTCTTTGACCCTTTCAGCTATGGTCCGCTTAGTCTGGCCTATATAGGAACTACCGCAGCTACAATTTATTTTGTAGACACCTGGCGTTTGAAATGGCACCACATCCTTCGGCGTACCCACAAGACTGTTCACCTTTGTTCCAGGTGTGTATACGGTGTGTATGGAGTACTTTTTTAACACCGTGCCGATCTTATCAGTTATACCTCTGACGTAAGGCATGTAGGCAGGCTGTCTTCTTACCTCATGACGTGTGCATTTTTTGTGAAACCGAGTCATCTGTCCACTTACACGGTATCCGTTCTGTTTGAGTACCTCCTGAACATGTCCTAGCTCCTGTCCAAGATGTTCAGGGTCACAGAGGTCATGAGCTCTGTTCTTTAGTGACGTCATCACGGATTGCAAGTGACGGGGGTGGTGGTGTGATGTTGCGTGTAGGTATCGGTCTGTGTGTGTGGGCTTACGGTAAACACAGTGCGCCAGGGTTCCATCAGGTCTTGCGGTCACCTTGACATCCAGGAACGACAACGACCTGGAGGGCGATTCACTAACGGTCTACATCCTTACATCCAAGAGTACAACAGTTGTAACATCAGTGTTTGACATATTCGTATGCTCCAATCAAACTACCCGACCGCAGCGCTTCAACGATGTAAACGGCGCTTCACGGAACTAAAATATTCGTTCAAATGTATGAAAATAGGTATTCAGTAACACGAAACATCCTCGCCTTCGACCACAACCTCGCCCTCGCCTTCGATTTTATCTGTCAAATCATAAAGCTACAATAACGTAGATGTTCTCTTGGTTGTTAACCTACAAAGTGATATTAAATATTGTTTTTTAGACAAGGTAAGTAGATTTCCATTATTTAATTGTTGTATTTCACTTTCTGGGTCCAGTAATGTTTTTTTTTGTTTAGATGGCAGTTCGTGTATTTTGCAAAATACATACAAAACACTTTTGTTGGAAGAAGCTAATCGTGAAGATAACTTAAAAAAGGCGTCAAGCTCGGTTAAATAAACAAAAGTTTGGCACATTCCGGTCGCAGACATATTATGTCTGCCCGCCAGTTTACGCGTTTTTTTTCGCAGACATAATATGTCTGTCCGCCAGTTGAGGGGTTAATTAGAAATATGAATATCCTAAAAACCGACAGTACCTACTTATGTACATTAAAACTTAAAGGCTCATTGAAGAGCACATAGAACAATTAGGACAAGATATTTTCCCATATTTCTCCAAAGTTAAACGCCAGGGAGGTATTAGTAAACAAGTAACAGAACCAAGGTAGGTACCAACTACTTATTTATAATAAGTAACTCTTACTTACAAATACTACTGTCTATCTATGAATTAAAATAACTTTTGTTTCAGATTTTGTTTGCACTTGCGTTTTTAACAAGTGGGAGCTACCAAAAGATTTTATGTAGGAATGCCACAACTTATGTCTCACAATCATCAACATCAAGGGCCATACAAACGGTTGTAAATGCCAGAAACCATAGGGATGTCATAAATAAATATATTTAGTTTCCTAAATCACCCTTTGATAGACAAATCCTCAAAGAAATGCAAGTAACTACTTAGTATATTAGTTATCATCATAACAACCCATTAATGTCCCATGACGGAGGGATACTTGGCCTACTAATACCACGCTGGCCAGAAGGATTGGTATAGGGTTTAATTTCAAGTTTTCCTTCTTTTTATTTTGTAAAGATAATATTGACGTATAGGCCCTTAGCCGGTTTTTACGACACCTATGGCATGAGATGGGGTGGTGGGTGACATATTGTACTCTTACTCCGTCACCACACAGATATTAGTTATACTTGAGTTTTACATTATAGTATCATAAAGACAGAGTTTCTTATCTTTACAAATCTTGTTATGATCCAGATTCTTTAAAGACTTAAAAATCCCTGGTGTCATTGGATGTGGGGGGATAGGGTACCTAATTCAGCTACTTCAAAAAGAAAGAGTGCAAACACTCAGTGATTTGGATAGTGGATGCCGTGCTAGAGACACTTTAATTAATCAGTTGTGTCATGCACGAAGTAGTAATACTGAATAATAACTAAATATTTAAGTTTGTCTTTACTAATTTAGTAAGTAGTCAGGTTTAATAAATATTATTAGTAATATAGTATGTATTTTTTAAGTTTTGAGCATGTAATATAATGAAACTACTATTGTTTATTCATTGTAATGATAATTTTATAATAAATAAAAATATTAACTATAGATTTATGTTAAAACATGTTACACTACTAACAGTATAAATATATAATTGTAGAGTATATGTTAGATTAAAACTTATGCACAGATAAAAACATTTTACATCATTACAATAGTTTTATGTATTTAAATAATCACTTAAAATACCAATAATTCTTTCTACAGCCTCCACCATTCTTTGTTCGAATTCTGCTCGTAGCCTCATGCATTGAGCTATTGCCAGTTCCGCACGCTGTTCTTCAATGGCTATGAACCTCTCTGTAATGCTAACCATTTCCAAGCGGGGCATTGCGATGGAGGACTTCGCAATAGGCGCCGGCGCGCAGCAGATGCACGTGGAGATTGTTGGGTAACACGTCGACGACTGCGTAATATTTCCCTTTGGCGCTTCAACAAACACGCATAATTAATATTTGGAGTACTTTGTTGTATTTATTACACCATAAAATCTTGTAATTAACCTTATTTGGAATGTTCCCATGTGAAACTTCTGGTGGTGATAGGTACAGGTCTTACTGGTTCAACAGTGACTGAAACCTGTAAAATAAATACATTATGTAAAAAAATATAATTAATACCTATAAACAATTTAATTATTTTTTTATATTATGCTTACTTCAGGAGTACATAATATTGTGAGTTCCGGATTCTACTACAATATTTTGTGACGTTGAAGGGACTTGTGTCTCTTGAACACTCCCTGCATCTATGGCAGCAATAGTAGACTAAAACAGAAAATATTTAATTACTATTACAAGCTTTTGTAGGTTTCCTATAAAATTCTAAGATAATGTCTATTGATATATTTTTTGCTCTGTGTCATTGAACTTAGGTACATATTCAACTCTACCACCAGTACGACGCCTGGCAGCCACAAAATTTGACTGTCTTTCCTCTTCACTGACGCTTTCTTGTCTTTTCAATACTGTGAATATTTATAGAGATATAAATAATAGTTTGAGCAGTCAATGTAGAGTTTTCTTGTAGGTACATAGTACAACACACCACTTCAAACATACTATTAATAAGCTAAACTCACCTTACACCACTGCTCTGAAGTTTTTATACATCCACTACCATCACTGTTAAGGGCATTTGCTATTTCTACCCATGCATTACGACTGCGAATGCGAGCATTTGCAGTACGAGCATGGCCAGTTGCTAGCCAACTTCTAGCTTCTAAAAAGTTGACTAGCTTTTCAAGTTGACTTGGTGACGGAGCTACGTTACGAGACACTAAAATAGATAATATTGTTGTGGTTAGTCATTACAGTAAAATGCTGGAATTATAAAAATGTTATGAAACAAAATATAAACATACTTACTGTCGACACGATCAAGACTACACTAAATATGATACACTCCATGCATTGGTGCATATTAAAGCACTTTTAGCCTTAGACCCTTTTGCCACTTAAAACACTTCATATTTAGGAATTTTGTGACAAAAAACTTAATTTATGTTGTCTTTAATTCCAAACTGTTTGTTTACATTTCGCACATGTCAAAAAAATTATGAATCCATTGCCAGTTTTAAAAATATTAATTTTACAAGTCGAAAACAATTACCTACATTAATTAATAATTTGTTATGAATTTATTAGCTCTTAATTTATTCATTCACATTATGTAATTATATTTCTTTAAAAGTCATAAATAACAACGATATTTGTTAGTCTATATTTTCTCGATTATACTTAGTCAAAAAGTAGCAACATTGTTAACATCGTAGCCGACATCCTTGCCTTATCACATCCGAGAGATCGTCGACGAGATGATCGTGTTTAGCGAATACGGTTTTAAATAACGATGACTTTAAGGGCGATGTGTTGGTTGTGACATCTGTGAACTCGCCGTTGTTGGCATCTTAGACGGTACGCTTAGCGAATCGCACTGCTGTCCGTCTCCATTTCATAAGTAAAACTCATGTTTGGGTGAATGGAGTTTAGGTGGTGCATATATTGTTCTACTTCCGCAGTAGATATCATCAACATATCTCTTCCAAAGTCTAATGGTCTTCGGCCCTAGGCGCAACGCCTTTTCTTCAAATGTGTAGATGGCAACTACTTCCTATTCCAAGGTCAATGTTACCTCCAGATAGACGGCGTCGCCATGGGCAGTCCTGTAGCCCCGGTACTAGCTAATCTCTGGATGGAACATTTTGAAGAAAAGGCGTTGCGCCTAGGGCCGAAGACCATTAGACTTTGGAAGAGATATGTTGATGATATCTACTGCATCATTAAAGGAAGTCAGCAGGAAGTAGAACAATATATGCACCACCTAAACTCCATTCACCCAAACATGAGTTTTACTTATGAAATGGAGACGGACAGGTCGTTGTCGTTCCTGGATGTCAAGGTGACCGCAAGACCTGATGGAACCCTGGCGCACTGTGTTTACCGTAAGCCCACACACACAGACCGATACCTACACGCAACATCACACCACCACCCCCGTCACTTGCAATCCGTGATGACGTCACTAAAGAACAGAGCTCATGACCTCTGTGACCCTGAACATCTTGGACAGGAGCTAGGACATGTTCAGGAGGTACTCAAACAGAACGGATACCGTGTAAGTGGACAGATGACTCGGTTTCACAAAAAATGCACACGTCATGAGGTAAGAAGACAGCCTGCCTACATGCCTTACGTCAGAGGTATAACTGATAAGATCGGCACGGTGTTAAAAAAGTACTCCATACACACCGTATACACACCTGGAACAAAGGTGAACAGTCTTGTGGGTACGCCGAAGGATGTGGTGCCATTTCAAACGCCAGGTGTCTACAAAATAAATTGTAGCTGCGGTAGTTCCTATATAGGCCAGACTAAGCGGACCATAGCTGAAAGGGTCAAAGAACATATTGCTGCTGTGAAAAACCACCAGGTGTCGAAGTCAGCGATTGCGGAACATTTACTACAAGCAGGCACGAATCACTGGATTGAATTTCATCGTCCACAAGTCCTCTCTACGGAACGCCACTTCTACTCAAGAGTCGTACGAGAAGCGATTGAAATCAAAAAGCATAAGACTTTCAATCGAGAAGATGGTTATAAGTTATCCGCGACATGGAATCCAGTGATTCAAAAAACATTACCTCACTTTAATTCGCAATCGGTGAAACATCAGAATAGGGACACGGTTAGTGTTGTGTGCAAAATGAGGGTAGAAAGAAAATCTTCTACCTCGGAGACGGAGTTGTGACATCGCTGCATCAGTTTACTCGTGACCATGGCTGGTGTAACCTGGCCGAAACGTCGAGCGGCTCAAGGTAAATAATTTAAGTGTTTACCAAAAATATATACGCGTTAATACCCGATAGTATTATTATCTTTTGTTAGTTGTCGGTAATGCCATCTATTTACCAAATTACAAAAATAATACAAGAAAGCTATGTTTTAAAAGAAAATAGAGGCTAAAGACTGCGGCATTTCATAGATAAAGACAAAAAATGTTTGACGCATACGCTGTACTCGGCGATAAATATTGCACATCGATCTTTGGAAAGATACAATCGGCTAATTTCAGCTTCGTAGAACATTATCTCTGTCGCACGAAATACAAACAGCCTGGTGTCTATTATGAGCTGTTAAAACAATGCTGTGGTGTATCATCTCTCATACCCTTGCGCTCTCCCTTGGGTGGACTTCACAAGGATTTCTCTCCATAAAAAGGTACAATTGCGATGGAATCCATAAATATTCATAGACATCTAGTTTCAAATAAAGTTATTATTTTAGAAAACGGTTCTGCAATTCTTCATGGGTGTTGGAGTGCAGTGGAAGTTAGTGCGCGCCTAGCAGGGGGACGCGGAGACGTGCGTCGCCTGGCAACACGCGCAGTTATATCGCGCTGACATCGGCCAACAGGACAGTGCACTTAGCTTTTGCCCGATTTACACATCGACAAGTACAGTAGCGAGTTAAAAAAATAGACAGTTAAGTAGTAAGTACAGTTCACACGTATGCCCGATTTACACATCGACAAGTACAGTGGCGAGTTAAGTAGTATTTTAAAATTAAGTTGATTTAAATAGATCTCCATCCTATTTTTTGGCGAGTTAAGTACGCAGTAGCCCTTTCTCTCGCGTCTCGCCAACTTAACTTGCCAAAAAATAGGATGGAGATCTATGTAAATCAACTTAATCAGCAACTTACTACTTAACTCGCTACTGTTCTTGTCGATGTGTAAATCGGGCTTTAGTGCTAACGTACACAAGATACTGTAGCGAGTAGGCAAGTACTCACACCAACAAGAGACCATAACAAAGATCATACGATATGACGTCACATGGCGTGATCTTAGTGCCGTGTGCAAACGCAGGTAGCAGACCTTCCCTACCACAGTGCGGATCAGGTAGAAATTGGTATCGTAACCACGCCTCCAAGATGGCGTCTGCTTATTTATTGGACGATCCCTAGAAGACCAAGCTGGACGCCGTATTTGTCTATTGTGCAACAATAGACCGCCATATTGAATAGGAGTTTACTCCTGCGCATCACGGCCAATCCCGAGCCATTAGTAGTATTAGTTAGAAACTTCTTTGTTATTAAATTAATTATTATTAGCTAACTTTCCATATAAATATGTGTGTTGTTTTGTAATAGATTCATTCTGTACTACTTAGCAATTAGCCTTAACAGTAATAAACATAATATTAAATTGTCTTGCTGGTATTTAATTTAGTATCTACTTAGTATTCATATAGTATACAGTATACCTATACCTACCTACCTTATCTAAGCCGCTACACATAGTAAGTGGTTCAGGTAGTAGCACCTTACCACTTCACTGGTGACCACTGACGATTGATTTGAACACGCAGCGTGATGGAAGACCGTACAGAGGAAGGCAAGGACTTCTTTATGACATGCCGGGTTGGAGTTAAGACACCCCCGTTTAACGCCGCGGATCCAGCACTTTGGTTTGCGCAGCTTGAAGGTCAGTTCGCCTTATCTAATATCAGCACAGACAGCACGAAGTTTTATTACGCTCTGGCCCAGTTAGAACCAGCTCACTCGGCAGAAGTACGTGACCTCATCGTGACCCCACCAGCCTCCGGTAAATATGAGAAGTTAAAAGCAGAGCTAATCAAGCGTTTATCAGCTTCGCAGGAGCGTAAGCTCAAGCAACTCCTCATGCATGAGGAATTAGGCGACAGAAAACCTACACAATTTCTACGCCACTTACAACAGCTAGCTGGACCCACAGTTCCTGACGATTTTATTAGATCTATATGGACTAGCAGGCTTCCGACTAACCTGCAGACTATAGCAGCGATGCAGTCAGGTGTTCAATTGGAGGAGGTAGCTGAATTGGTAGACCGCATCAACGACATTGTACCAGCTACCACACAAGTCGCATCTACTAGCACGCCAGTGACTGGGCAAGTAGCCAGTGCACAAACTTCGTCTAGTGATCCTCATAGCAGCGCTATTGCGGCATTAACGCAAAGTGTAGCAGAGCTAACTCGTAAGATGGAAGTTATGAGTATGCAGTTAGGACGTACATAACGATCTCAGTCTCGAGGCAGGTACCAACACAACCGTTACCGATCAAGATCTCGTTCCAGAGAGCAACCATTTTGCTTTTACCACCATCGGTTTGGAGACAAAGCTCGCAAATGCACAAAACCTTGTGCATATCCAAAGAATCCGGAAAACTACCAAGGCAGCCAGTAATGGCGGTTAAGGACTGCCTAGCAACATCAAGCCGCCTGTTCATAACAGATCGAAAAACTAAGATACAATATCTTATCGATACGGGTTCAGACCTGTGTGTCTTTCCTCGATCTGCTGTACGGGAGCCACGTATAAAGACAAAGTACGAGCTGTGTGCAGCAAATGGATCAATAATTAGCACTTACGGTTTTATGCCCTTAACATTGGACTTCGGACTACGTCGCGCATTTTCGTGGCGATTTATAATAGCTGATGTGACGAAACCAATAATCGGAGTAGACTTCCTAGTCTATTATAACCTAGTCGTCGACTGCCGAAACCAGCGTTTAATTGACAACGTCACTACACTGACGGTTAACGTTCCGCAGCATAAGTCCACTACAAGCATAGCGTCAGTCCATACTATAGCAGATGACAGTGACTACCATCGTATACTGAAGACGTTTCCTGAACTTACTCGTCCCGCAGGTAAGCCGGAAACTCCTAAACATAGCACAGTGCACCACATTCGCACTACGCCCGGACCACCTATCTCTAGCCGTCCTCGTCGCTTGGACCCTCAACGTCTCAGAATAGCGAAACGTGAATTCGAAGAAATGTTGCAAGCTGGAACAGCACGCCCATCTGAGAGTCCGTGGTCATCACCGCTGCATCTGGCGCCAAAGAAAGACGATGGATGGCGTCCATGCGGAGATTTTAGAGCACTTAATGCACGTACGGTGCCTGATAGATACCCCATACGTCACCTGCAGGACTTTACCTACCAGCTAGCAGGTAGCACCATCTTTAGCACGCTAGATTTGGTAAAGGCATATAACCAGATCCCAGTCTACTACGAGGATATACCGAAGACGGCAATAACTACGCCATTTGGCTTATTCGAGTTTCCTTTTATGACTTTCGGACTCAGAAACGCAGCACAAACGTTTCAGAGGTTCATTGATGAAGTCCTTCGTGACCTGGACTTTTGTTATGGGTACTTAGACGACATTCTAGTCTTCAGCCAGGACAGCGCACAGCATCAGCAGCACCTGAAGCAATTATTTGAAAAACTAGCAAAATACGGAATCCTTTTAAATAGTAACAAATGTATTTTTGGTCAATCAGAGGTTAAGTTTCTGGGATACAGAGTATCAGCTACCGGTATTCAGCCTCTTGAGTCGAAGGTACAAGCTATACAAGATTTCCCGGTGCCAAGGAACGCAAAAGAGCTAAGACGATTCCTTGGTATGATAAACTTTTATCGACGTTTTATTCCAGAGGCAGCTGCTCAACAAGCACCTCTCAATAGTCTGCTGGCAGGACCCAAAATCAAAGGATCGCAACCTATAACGATGACACCAGACTTGCTAGAAGCATTCAACAACTGCAAACAGAGTCTTTCGAAAGCCACGCTCTTGGTACACCCAGATCCATCAGCTGCCCTTGCCATTTTTACCGACGCTTCAGACACAGCAGTCGGAGCAGTGCTACAACAACGTAGCTGTGAAGAATGGCAACCATTAGCATTTTTCTCCCGAAAGCTCAGCCCGTCGCAAAAAAAATATAGCCCGTATGATCGCGAACTGCTGGCAATCTACGAGGCTATACGTTATTTTCGTTTTATGGTTGAAGCACGAGTATTTCACGTTACAACGGATCATAAACCGCTTACATTTGCGTTCACAAATCAGCGCCAGAACTGTACCCCACGTCAATTCAGGTATTTCGATTATATCAGCCAATTTACAACCGACGTGAGATATATAGCTGGTAAAGAAAATGTAGTCGCTGATACTCTTTCACGTGTTAATGAACTTGAACTGCCCTTAGATTACCAGTCTCTGGCCGCCGAACAACAATCAGACGCTGAGCTACAGGGCTTACTAAGGAACGGATCTTCTTTGAAACTAAGAAAAGTGAGACTACCTGAGGCAGCTGTAGAAATATACTGTGATGTGACAGTAAATCCACGTCCTTATGTTACCAAATCATTCCGCAAGCAAGTATTTTCCACACTTCATAACCTCAGCCACCCAGGGGCAAAGGCGAGCGTAAGGTTAGTAACTGAAAGGTTCGTCTGGCCTGGAGTCAGAAAAGACTGTCGACAGATGGCAAAAGAATGTGAAGCTTGCCAGAGAAGTAAGGTTACACGCCATACGTCAGCTCCATTACAGAGTTTTACACCACCTACAGCACGTTTTAAGCATATCCATCTTGACCTGATTGGACCCTTACCGTTATCTTGTAACTACAGGTACTGCCTCACGATCGTCGACCGAGCTTCGCGTTGGCCTGAAGCGTACCCTCTGCAGGACATTACTGCGGAAACCTGCGTGTCTGCTCTCACCACTGGTTGGATTGCTCGATTTGGCTGTCCCGAGCATATCACCACCGATAAAGGAAGACAATTCCAGTCTCACATTTTCAGAGACCTAATCGCTCTCATAGGGGCCACCCACCATTCAACCACTTCCTACCACCCTGCAGCTAACGGCCTGGTAGAAAGGCTACACCGCCAACTGAAAGCCGCCATCATGTGTCACGAGTCTTCAAGTTGGACAGAGGCACTTCCTTGGGTGCTGCTTGGCATCCGCAGCGCGTGGAAGGATGACATCGGGGCAGCAACAGCAGAACTAGTCTATGGCGAACCGCTCCGTTTGCCTGGACAGTTCTTTACAGCAGCCTCCAAGGACGCCGCGGACATGAGCAACTTGGTCAGCAGGCTACGTCTACAGATGGAGAAGTTAACGCCACAACCAACGTCGTGGCATTCTAGCACCAGCCGTCCATTTTACATCCCTAAGGACTTGAACAAAGCGACCCACATATTCCTGCGTCAAGGTCCAGAACGGAGATCACTCCAGGCTCCATACACTGGTCCTTACAAAGTCATTTCTCGCGACCAGAAGACAGTGGATATCGAGGTTAAAGGAAAGGTTCAAAAGGTGACTATTGACCGCGTCAAACCAGCATACATGGTTAAAGAAGACATGAGTCCAGGTCATATACAGGTTCCAGAACAGGAAGCAGTTCCATCAACAGTCAGAATGACCAGGGCTGGCAGAACGGTCAAATTCCCAGACTACTATCGCCCGTAGTTACGGTCTCAGCGGGGGAGTAGTGTAGCGAGTAGGCAAGTACTCACACCAACAAGAGACCATAACAAAGATCATACGATATGACGTCACATGGCGTGATCTTAGTGCCGTGTGCAAACGCAGGTAGCAGACCTTCCCTACCACAGTGCGGATCAGGTAGAAATTGGTATCGTAACCACGCCTCCAAGATGGCGTCTGCTTATTTATTGGACGATCCCTAGAAGACCAAGCTGGACGCCGTATTTGTCTATTGTGCAACAATAGACCGCCATATTGAATAGGAGTTTACTCCTGCGCATCACGGCCAATCCCGAGCCATTAGTAGTATTAGTTAGAAACTTCTTTGTTATTAAATTAATTATTATTAGCTAACTTTCCATATAAATATGTGTGTTGTTTTGTAATAGATTCATTCTGTACTACTTAGCAATTAGCCTTAACAGTAATAAACATAATATTAAATTGTCTTGCTGGTATTTAATTTAGTATCTACTTAGTATTCATATAGTATACAGTATACCTATACCTACCTACCTTATCTAAGCCGCTACACATAGTAAGTGGTTCAGGTAGTAGCACCTTACCACTTCAATACTATAACTATATAACCTCACTATAACTGTATGTAACTTATTCACACAGACTCACTCAGTCACTCACGCAGACTCCCTCATTCACTCAATCACACATACACACACTCAGTCACATAAACAACCGCACTATCTCACTCACACAATAAGACCTAATCTTAGCATTCCATGGATTCTCCGTGCGGGTGCCGGGTCCATCGCGTGATAGAGGGCGGAACACTGGCGTAACAGCGTCTGGGACTTACGACCCAGATGTAGGTTTAAGGAGGCCCCCTTACAACGCGTTAGCGGTCACCTTCACTGTCTGCCATGTTCCGTCCTCTACCTATCCAAATTTGGTAGGAACCTAACAATGCCGTTTTGGACATTCGTGACAGAAGAGAGCTTACAGAAGTTCTCGGCAGTCCTAGTTCTTTTAATAGATTGTAGAGGGATTTAGCTGGTGTACCCCTCGCACCTATTTCCACGGCATACAGAGTAACCCTATAGCCATTTTTGGTTATCTCATTTGTCAAGTCAAAGTATTTATTTGTCTTAATTGCGTGGTCTTTAGGGATGTTAGTTTCCCACGGTACCGTGAGCTCAATAAGTACTACACGCTTTTTCAATTTTGAGTAGAGGAATATGTCTGGTCTCAACGGTGACACGCAGATATCCTCCGGGATTTTGTAGTGTTTTTCATACGTGTCAACCAGTAGAGTCCAATCGTCTGCCGGACTCAGGACCGAAAAAGGCTTGTAGGTGGTCTTTTTAGTAGTGCCTTCCTTAACAAATTGGATGTTTTGTCTTTCATTCGTAGTCAGTCCTTTTCTAGCTCTGGCAATCGACAGACTCACTGCCTCGCGTATAATCCCTAGTACTTTGTCGTGACGTTGCGAGTAATGACCCCTATCCAAAAGCACTTTGCAGCCTACCAATAAGTGTCTTGCCGTACCAATTTCTTTGCCACATTCTGTGCATTTTTTGTCCGTGGCTTTTCCCCATCTTACAAGATTGCTTTGATCGGGGAGAGTCAATTGAAAGGCGTTGAGGTAGAATTTAAGTAATGCTGGTGACCAGTCGTAAAGCAAAGTGCGCCACTTCAAGGCTAAAGGTATACAGTATTCCCCTAGAGTAACCCATTCATTTTGCATTTCTAGGTTCATTGCGTGCACTCTGTATCTGTTATTCTCATCTTGGTTTAAGAAAGATTTTATAATTTCTTTGTCCGATTGACTTTCCGTGTTTCCTAGACCTACTCTACTAGTTTGTGCGCCTATCATGAACTTTTTGTGGAATTGTAACCGTGACTCGAGCGCAGATGAATTTTTATCAGTTGGGATGGACTTTACAATTTCGTCTTTAGATGTTGATAAGACTTGCATTTTTTGACATACACACACATACACATGTAAACAAACACGGCATTTAATAAAGTTGTAAAAATTATTAATAATTTTGTTCATTTCCTATATTTCAATATAATATTTTTTTATTGTAAATAATAAAATTACGTTTTAAAATTACCCGGAGCTTTTTATAACTACCTAGTTTATGAGAGTTTAAGCGGCACGCTAAAACGCATAAAAAGGCACCAGAAAAAGACCTGCATTATTCGGGCCAACGAACACAACATATGAGCGTAGGAAGTATAATAACCTCAAACAAACTAGTATCTATTATATTCGATTACCATTAATCTATACTAATATTAATCTCCGTGTGGTGACGGAGTAAGAATACAGTGTGTCAGCACCCTATCGCATCCCATGGGTGTCGTAAAAACCGACTAAGGGACTATCTGTGAATATTATCTTAACGTAATAAAAAGAAGGAAAACATGAAATTAAACCCTATACCAATCCGTTTGGCCAGCGTGGTATTAGTAGGCCTTGTATCCCTCCGTCACTGGAGGAGGCCCGTCCGTCCCGTCGACTAATATTCTAAAGAGGTAAAGTTTGTGTGTTTGTGACATTGTAGGGGGTAATCTCTGGATCTACTGAACCGATTTTAAAAATTCTTTCTGTGTTAAATAGTCCATTTATCGAAGAGTGTTTTACGCTATATAGTATCACGCTATGACGTCACGCGTGAGTCTGCTCGTTAGCAATCATACACGAGTGTTTGTAAGTAGTTATTTCAAAAAATAAACCTAAATGAGGTAATAGTATTCTGATTATCTTTATAGTTTTTGAAATCTTTGCCCATGCCATTAATATTTAAATGTGTGCGTATTAATAGAAACATGGTTATTTTAGCATAAAATTTCATTTGGTAATGAGCTTGCCAGCTAGTTTTCGATTTATTGATCTACAACAACTATAAGTAATGCATATTTGTAACTTCCTTATCATATTCTTCAACTTGATTTGTAATAAATTATCCTTCCCCTTTGTATATCCTGTTAAGATTTTTACTGTCCTGCGTGAAACAGAAAAATAAAACTATACGACAATTGGTCTTTTGGCTTTGCAACCAATGGAATCCCCACCATAAACTAAACTCTATTCCAAGGCGACAACTTAAAATAATAAAAAAATCAATTAGCCAAGACCGGAAAGACCACAAGCACCAAATTATCCATGGTTTGACATCCCTTTTCATTCATACGAATTGTCGTAAAAATTACACCCGAGCTAAAACAATTTATATAGATTTAAGGAATGCATCCACAACTTCAGGGGTTACCAGGGTCTATCAGTTTCCCAAGATCGAAAGCTGAGATAGCTTTCGGGGAGATCCCCAGAGACAGTCATGTCACAGAAGCTATGCAAGAGATTTTTGACTTCATGCAAAGTAGCATCGATTGTCAGTTTTCACAAGACCACCACTAAGTGCAGCTGTGACTTGGAAATGAGCTGCTTCCCCAAGAGTGGGGATGGAAACATGCAGGAGACAGCTTAGTGCCAATAACCACTGAAGATTTTTCTGTTCAGGAGGTCTTACTAATAAACAATTTTTTACTGCGCTAAGGATTGTGGTAGTGTAAAATGTGTATGTCGAAACAAATGCTCAAATGTTCTGCGGCATGCCTCAACTGCCAAGGAAAATGTCTCAACGGTGTGTCTCTTGACAAAGACGAAGGTGAAGATGACGCAGAGTCCTTCCAGCAAGAACCATCTACTTAAGACGAAGTTCCCTTGGAGGAAGAACCTTTGCCTGTAGGTACTGACCTTCACGCCCTAAACGGTCCAAATTATAAAATCAACTTACCTATTGGTAAACAAAAAAGAAACAATGTTTTGATAGCTCTATGGCTGAATAGGTTTGTATGACATTTGGTATTTAGTATCTTAGGACTTGGATTATAAATAATGCAGGCTATATTTTATCACAAAATATAACATAGTTCAAAGTCAAAGTCAAAGTCAAAGTCAAAATAGCTTTATTCACTTAGGTTACAAAGTAACACATGCAAATCGTTATACATGTAGTAGAATAGTATAGAGAAAAATGTCTGCCAAACTACTACCACTTTCGCAGACGACTATAGTAGAGCTCTGAGAAGAATGTGGCCAAGAAACTCAGGCCACTCTTTTCAAAATAATAATTTGACTTTGTTACAATTACCAACAGCAGCGTGAAGAATGATGTGTGCAAGCAAATCTTACATGCATAGCAATTTAAAGTTTAATTGATAAAAAAAATTTCATTGTTAATAAATTGATTTAAAAAAGCTTTAATTGCATGGCACGTTCATCAGTCATCTCGTCACTGCGATATCCGACAGAAATTAACACACAAGCATTTGTGTCGTCAAGTTGATTTTGTTAATCTTTAAGTAGTTGAGAATGGAATAGAATACCATTTAGATAATATAATTAAATACATTTACAAATGCAAGTGAAGTATTTCTATCGTTACAATAACAAATAAAACTGTAAAAGAAAGTAATAAGGTAGTAACATAACATCCGCACAACTACCTAGGTTAAGCCACAATCTACACCATGGAACAAGCAACATAAAATCACGATAATTGAAATCTAAGCCCATGAGTTTTTGTCATTAATATAATCGTTTATTGTATAATAGCCTTTCGATAATAGCTGATTTTTTACAAATGCTTTAAAGTTTAGTAAAGGTAGATCCATTACATGCTTAGGCAGTTTATTGAATAAACGTATACCGAGTCCCGCAAAAGTGTTATGTACCTTATGTAGGCGATGTTGTGGACCTATCAACTTATGCCTATTCCTCGTACCAATGCTATGAATGTCGCCATTTCTATCATACTGTTCAATATTTTGCTTAATATATATTATATTAGCATATATATATTGTGAAGCAACTGTTAAAATACCTATTTCCTTAAAACGATCTCTCAATGAAACATTCGATTCAAGATTGTAAATAGCTCGAACTGCACGCTTCTGAAGAATAAAAATAGATTCGATGTCTGCAGCCCTACCCCACAAAAGAACACCATAGGACATTAAGCTGTGAAAGTAACTAAAGTATACCAATCTTGCTGTCTCTATATTCGTTAGCTGCCTCACTTTTTTAACTGCATAAGCAGCTGAACTTAGTTTTCCTGCTAGAGCTAATATATGAGCACCCCATTGCAGCTTACTATCCAACGTTATTCCTAAAAATACAGTAGTGTCTACAAAACGAAGGACCTCACCGTTTAAAATCAGATTATTACTAAGGCTTTTAACATTGGGCATAGAGAATTTTAAGCATTTTGTTTTGGCAGCATTTAAAAGCAAATTGTTAGCAGTAAACCAGTTCAGGACTTGTGCGAGAGATTCGTTAACTTCATCTAAATTAGTTTGCTTACGGTTTACTTTGAAAACGAGTGAAGTATCATCTGCAAATAAAACAATGTCGCACAAACCCTGAGCAAGAAACGGCAAGTCATTGACATAAACTAAAAATAGAAACGGACCTAGAATGGATCCTTGAGGCACGCCCATACTTGGCGGAAGACCAGAGGACCTACTACCATTTACTTCGACATACTGAACCCTATTGCTTAAATACGAAGATAATAAATCAAGAGAAGCATCCCTAATTCCATAATGTCTAAGCTTGCACAGAAGTGTCCCATGATCAACGCAGTCAAAAGCTTTAGAAAGATCACAGAAGACGCCTATTGCATCCATAGAATTTTCCCAAGCATCATAGATATATTTCAGAAGAGAAACACCCGCATCAATCGTTGAGCTACCCTTCCTAAAACCGTATTGCTGCCTATGAAAAATATTATTTAAATGAAAGTGACTCTCCAATTGGCATAAGATAATTTTCTCATAGATTTTACTAATCACAGGTAGTATTGAAATTGGTCTAAAGTTACCAGGGTCGCTTTTTGATCCATTCTTGAACAAAGGAATAATCTTACTGTGTTTCATTAGATAAGGAAATACACCTATGGCAATACACTTATTAAATATAATAGATAAATGTGGAGATATATTAAATATAATACCCTGAAGAAGCTTGACAGACATACCCCATAAATCAGCTGATTTCTTGGAATTGAGACTTTTGAAAGCTTTTATGATATCATTATGGTTAATAGACCTAAAACTGAAGCGGTTCTTACATTCAATTACTTTATCTTTTAGTAAAAATTCTGCTTGGTTTGGAGAGGAATTTAAGGAGGTTGTTGTATGAATAGGAACATTGATAAAGAAATTATTAAAAGCATGTGCAATGTCAGCATTATTGGTGAGAACCTTATCTTGAGTTTTTAGTACATAATTAGTATCACGAATTTTCATCCGGCCGGTCTCTGCATTAATAATGTCCCATGTACTTTTAATTTTGTTGTTTGATTCCTTTATCTTATTACTCAAATAAGAAGACTTTGCTATGGCACAAGCCCTCTTAAAAGTTTTCGAGTAGTTCCTGACATATTGAATGAAATCTGGTTGAGTATTATATTGTTTCATACCATACAATTCATACAAGCGAGCTCTACTTTTATATATACCTGTTGTTGCCCAATCACAGAATTTAGTTTTAGAGTTACTAACAAAAGTCTTAGTTTTAAAAATATTATCATATTCAAGCTTGATAATGTCTAATAAATCTTTATAAATATCATCTGGGCTATACTGATTAAGATTAATTCTAGTCACTTTGATTGCAACATTATCACTAAATTGATTCAGGCGGTTTATGGTAATTGGCCTGCATGTGATTTTGTTCTCTGTGGGAGTAGTAATAGATGGAAATACTACCCTTTGCCCACAGTGGTCAGATGTTAAATCACTTAAGATATCCTTATTAACATATTCACAGTTGCAAAATACATTATCTAAGCATGTAGCAGAATGAGATGTAATCCTAGTGGCTTCTTTAAATAAAAACTGTAAATTATAAGACTGAAACAAACAAATGAATCTAGCACTAGTTGAAGATTTTTCAAGTAGATTTACATTAAAGTCCCCGCATACTATAATAAATTTATTTCCTGAGCATAGTCTTTCTAACAATTTCTCCATAACACCCTCGAATAGACTATAATCACTCTGCGGTGGTCGGTACACACAAGCTACGACATGTTGCTCAAGCTCCACACAAGAGATTTCGACTGTGCGCTCGATAGAAAGATTTGCTATGTCTTTTCTTTCTTTAAATTCAACTTTATTACTTATAAATATTAGAGAGCCACCGCGTATAGCCTTCTTTCTTACAAACGCACTTGCCAATGTAAAGTGTGCATTATTAAATAATAATTCATGTGACTGTAACCAATGCTCGGTAACACAAAAGATTTGTACATTATGTTTGTTTAAAAACAGTTCTATTTCTAGTTCTTTGCCAGATAGACCTTGTATGTTTTGATGAACTAAACAAAGATTAAGGCTACCCTTTGTCTTATCTAATAGTTTAAACTATTAGATGGTTTAATAAATGTATTAGTAGTGGACCTACTATCTCCTACCAAACTAATGAGTACTCTATTAGTACTTGTACCTATACCTATATTAAATGCTAATAAACTAGCAAGTTGTTTTCTATAATAAAAAGAAAGATACATGGTATCTTTTGTTAAGTAAAAACTGTTCCTAATAAAAATATTAGAGTCAAAAAATAAAATGTCACAGTAGTGACGTGTACTATTATATAATAGTAAATTTAATTTACCTATATGCCTATTTTGTTCTTGAGTAAGTGTATAAGAATATGGGAATGCACACATAATAAATTTGCAACCTACTGATGCCTGAATTTGTAATACCAGTTCTACTAATATAATTACATCCTTCTTGGTAATAGAAAGGCCATTTCCAAGTAATATGACAACTGTAGACTCTTCGTTAAGTTGTAACTTTTTCAGATTATTCATTATAATACTTAAACTAGCTCCAGGTGAACAAACATTAACAACAGGGCAATCTATGTAAGTCTTAATTAAACTACCCAAACCAACACCCAGTTTGTCCGAGACAATAAATGTATTTTTACTTTTACATAATTTTGAAGACTTTGTTAACATTTTAGTAGTTTTAGAACACCCTGTTTGTATATTAGGTGAGTGTTCAGAACCACCATTGCTGGTACATTGCATACTGTGATTATTACTAATAAGAGAATTGACTTTCTCTAAATTTTCTTTGCCAATTCTTGCTATTTCATCATATTTGGAAATATAATCATTAGTTATTTGTTGATTTTCTAATGTAATCCTATGTAGCTCTGCTTGTGAACTGTTTAGTTTTGTGTTTAGTTCACTAACCTGTAAATCATATTGAATCTGGTTACTTATTAATTTGCTATGGCACTTTTCTAAGTCCAGCATTGATATATTAATTTGCCTACTAAGGTCAACATTAGTAGCCTGCAGTTCCTTTACTTTATGGGACTTGTTAAGAGCAGATTTGAGTTGTTTAACCAATTTATTTAACTTATAATATTTTTTACTTTGCCTTCTGGAATCAAATTTTACTGTGCACCTATTTACCTTTGTTACATCACCTAGGAGCTCTGAAAAATGATTCTGAGTGGCAGTACTATTTAGTGTCTGTATTTTTTCTTCTAGATAAATGATTTTGCTATGCGCTTTATTCAGATCTTTCTCTAACTGTGTATTGCGACTCAGAACTTCCTCATACATAATGTTGCAATCAGCAAAGGAAGCAACTTCTTCAGCAAATCGATCCCGCTGATCTAACACATCCATATATTGGACATCTAATTCGGCAAGTTGATCCTTTAATTCAGCTACTTTACGATTGACATTGAGAATTTCCTCTTCACTGTCACTGCGTTCCTTTAGTAGCTGGCTGTTTTCCTCCATGTATTTCTTCAATTCCATCAATGCAGTCTTCAATTTGTTTTCTGTATCTTTTGCTGTAGCCCTGCGGGTCATGGTGTATGAACTCATTGTAAACTACAGCAAAAAAAACCTAAAAGTATAAAGAATAAAATGAAATAAGCAATCTATAGAATAAGAGGAAAAAAGTTAAAGGACTAGGAGGGAAGTTAGAAAATAAAAATTATATAAAAAGTATGTAGGGTAGGTATTAGAATATGGAAACTAAAATTTATAAAGATAGGGATAATATTATAAGAGGTTATAGTTTGAAAAAATACTTAAGTAAGTAAATACTATGTAAAATTGCTATTTTACTTATTTTATACTTTAAATGGGAACTATTATAATCATTATAAGTATGATTCTGTCAAAAGGAAAACTTTTATGCAACAATTATGGACAAAATAAATTATAAATCCTAAAGATATTATACTATTAAGTACATAGATGTACAATAAATGAGGTGCTTGTGAGTTTCATAAGAGTGTCTTATTGTATGGGCTGGCGTCTTAGTCTTCGATTTTACTTCCACAAGTTGTCAAGTAAAAGGAGACAGAAACTAAGTTAAAGTAGCAAGAGGTAGTGTTCGATAACGAGTTAGATTTTTCAAAATTTCACTTTTCCAAAAATAGTTAGGAATATAAGACATTGCATATGGCAAAAGTTGTAGACAATTTTATTAGCTTTTGTTACTTAGAAGACACTTTTTCGCTACGATGCACCGTTTCAAAAATATTAGCGAAAAGTAAAATGAAACCCCCTCCCCCCTCCGGCGGCGGCGCCGGCGCGGCACTCCTAGATGCGGGGATTTTTAGTATGTTTACTCTCTAAGCACCTACAATTGCTTTTGGAGCATTCTTTGACAGGACTAAAGTATTTTGATTTTCTATATCATTCTTCTATATCCAGCAGTGATTAGTCATTGTCTGATAAGATAATAAATCGATTATAATTTTAAGCCCCCTTACTTATAAAAATCAAAATTTTGTTTGAGATATTGCACCAAATACTCATTTACGATGAGTATTACTCATCATGAGTGCTATAGCTAAAAAACATAAGTGTACTAAAATTTAGTTATGTTTTTTAACATTTAGTTACTAATTGCTCTCGATTGTTACTCAAGTTCCATCTATTGTTATTCAGTTCAAAAGCAAACTATGCGTTTTTGTTTCATGTTAAAATTTCCGTTTTTATATCTGTAGTAAGTAGGTAGCTATATAATATGTGGCTTCTAATATACATACATATCACATCATAGTATAGAAACAAAGTCGCTTTAGCTGTCTGTCCCTTCTCTATATTTCAATCTTTAAAACTACCCAATAGATTTTGAAGCAGTTATTTTTTAACTGACTTAAATAGAAAAGGACCTCCTCCTTTTCTTTCTCAATTCGATTGTATTTTTTTAGATAGGTACAGTGCTTTAAGAGAAAGGGAAATAATAAGTACGTCATAATATTTTACCCGTGCTTATCAATCAAATTTATAATGTATTATGCCTTACAAAGTTGCTCTTTACCAACAGAGCCTTTGTTGTATTGTAAACAATGATTTGAATTCAAATGAAATAAGTTAAGACGCTCTTTGTTCTTTTACAATGAACATCGTATAAGTTTACTATCCGGTCACATTATCTCGAGACCTGGCGTCGATGACGTCACGTCGCGTTGGACGAATCACTGATGCGCCCGTGGCGAGCGCGGGGGTTGAAAGGAGAACTAGACGCGAGGTTCGCATTCCAGCGAGGTCTCTAGATAATGTGACCGTGTAATAGTTTAAGACTAATTTCCGTTTTAAGTATCAATATCGCGTCGCTGCGCGTGCAAAAGTCGCTAAGTATGTGTTTTTTTTTTCAATTTTTGTTTTTTTATGCAGTTATGAGTGTTGTTTCAGTATGCACATACTGTAAAATAGCTATGTGATTGATGCTATATTTAAAGAGTCACGGGTTACGGAATGTTGCTATGTGACATTTATACATACCTAGAAAGTTCCCTAAAAAGTAGTACTTACCTCTGCCTAGTATAGGTAAATTATCTTAGAGAGATTTTTGCATTTGTAGTTGTGTACGGTCAGCACATAAGAAAATAAATAATTGAGAACTTTTATATTTTTTAAACTTACTTTTTATAGTCAGTTACACCACCTGCATCAAATGACATTAAACAATAATAAGCTAGAGATTTAGTCTCTAGCTTATTATTGTTTTTTTATTAGTTTTAGTGTTTTGTTATTAGTTAACAATCATTACCATAATATTTAATTCTAATCTTCTTCAACTCCAGACATTTCACTCTCGTTCTCATCCCCACTTTCATCAGATGAATCATTTGTGTTAACAATAATTAGTTCTGATATTATATCTAAAGCTAAATACTACTACAGCTGCAAAAATCTCTCGAAACTAATTTTACTATACGATGCCAAAGTTTACCTCGGGCATAATATCATCATCGGAACATTTTTATTTAACAATGTTAAAATAATAAAATATTGATCAAAAAATATTACACAAAATAAATACTTAAATAATAAAAATGTGACAGGCCTTATTTGCTGACCGTATAGTGGAATTCAAATTTCAAATTTTGAATCCGTGTAGATATACGAACACTACTACAAATGCAAAAATCTCTCTAAGATAATTTACCTATACATACCTACCAGTGGCGAAGGGTGGATTTTTATAAAAGGGAAGCCGAAGATTCCGTGGACTTTTGTTCTACTTTATATTACTATTATTCTGTAGTTCATAGGTATTCGTGAGAAAATGTTTCGATTTTACCTAGTTGTCCCGAACTCATAAACTTAAAATACGAAAATGTTTCTCTGTTTGGAAGACTTCTTTGATCAATTAGATTAATTGTTTATATTGCTATATCCTAAATGATTCTACATACCTACTTACTTACTTTTAGAATCTGAGAATACTGTCTGTAAGCCACTTACTTATACGTATCGAAATGAGATAATTGTATTAAAATGTTTCGTAAATCCACAGCGCCGGCGTTTCTTATATTTATAATTCAATTTCGAGAATGATGTTTTATCGCACATCACATAATAGGATAGTCAATATAATATAACACTATTAACCTGTCCCTTATAACAACAAACTATTAAATTTGCTGAAAACAATACAAACAAGTACTTACAAAAATATTCCATAGGATCCCAACGCACTACGACAAAAATAAAGTCAACCAATGCACAACACATAATACACAATCATAAATAATTAAACATACAAATTTTACTACTTTAAACAAGAAAGCGAATTTTATAACCTATTTGCAGAAAATAAATACAAATATCTGTTTTTTCTTCAAATGGTCCTATCGTTTACCGATGATTCTGCCAAAGTCAAGACGCAAGCCGTATAAAAATATAAAAACAAATAAATATAATTAAAAACTAAAAATTCAGAAGAAAGGCTGATTTCTATCAGATTTAAATAATTGATAAAAACAAAGGAATGTCAATGGCAAATTAAGTACTTAACGTGAAATGAAATGAAACTTCGTTACAATTGGTCGGTCCACTGGTTGCAATAGTGCTTTCTCGCTCTCGCAATGTTGTAGTTGTATCTTTTATCCTTGTCATAAGCCGATGGCCACCGGCTTATATGGTACCTTAGATCGACGAATACAAAGTGTCACGTGACCGTACGATTTCCGTACAGTCTGTTGTACTGGATTCCTAATTTCGCGACCGGCTTACTGCGCTCCGCGCATGCGCGCTTTAAGTACTCTCTGACTGAACCATAACAAGTTGTTAGTTGACAACCTTTAATTACAAGATGGCGTTATGAGTACGTAAATAATTATATTGAAAATTATTATTACTGTAATTATTATTGCGATTTACGTAAGAGAATACTTTTTTGTTTTATATTATTTTGTATTGAGTGGATGTTGCGTCATTGATTTATAATTGATTAATAGACAATGCTAAGCGGTTTTTGCAAAGGTAAGCCGGTAGGAATCGAGTTATATGGACACTTCGCCACTAATACCTACCTATAACGCTAACCCCCTTACTCATAAACGCCTCTTAAAGGAGATGGAAACTTCTGGGCTAAAGCCTGTACATTACTGTACAGAGTCAGGATATGCCCTAAAAATCTTTTCTATTTTTTAATAAAATAATAATAAATTTACTCAATTTTATTAAGATTGTAACTTGAAAAAAATAGAAAAGATTTTTAGGGCATATCCTTACTCTGTACAGTAATGTACAGGCTTTAGCCCAGAAGTTTCCATCTCCTTCAAAAAAAAATTATCTTGGATTTCAGATTGCCAAAATTAACAAAAGATTTAGCACGAGACTAATAAGTGTGAAGCTATAAATTGATAAAACTCTCATTTCTGTATAATCTTGGCCCAAAACTGTTAGTGAAGGTTTCACTGCCAGATTCAGAGACCGCACTTTGACTTTACTTTAGCAAAGTCTAGTTATTATCTCTGAATTTGAACAACATTAAAGTAATTTTTCGCATGAAAAAGTTTACTTTCATTATTTATTAGTACAAAGTAAACTTTTCATGCGAAAAGATTACTTTAATGTTGTTCAAATTCAGAGATAATAACTAGACTTTGCTAAAGTAAAGTCAAAGTGCGGTCTCTGAATCTGGCCATCATTCTCCTTTTAGTCAATTGATTAGTTTAGGTAGATTCTTATTTGTTTGGTATAAGGTTGGTTTTCGTAATAAAAATCTCGCTAAACATTGGTTAAATTTAAGAGGCGTTTATGAGTAAGTGTTATAATTCACATAGCTAAAATAAGTTTACCAAAGTGGAATCAAAAATTGCGCCTGACATGTGTTTTACTTACTAACATAGCAACTTTTTTATAAAGTTTGATTTGATTATAATAAATAATTAATTAACGTAAAAGGGTAGATTTCCAGAGGCATTTTTTATCGTGTCGGACTGGAGAAACCCATTTTGAAATCGATAAACGTTTTCATTGCATTTTTTTATGTACAGTTTGGTGTCTAATCTATGTGGTGCAGGGCTAAAATTATGAATTAGTTTGTTATAAATATTTAAAAAAAAATCATAAACCCTAAAATCCTGATTGCTCTGGGTTGACCTAACTCCCGATTGAATGAGAAAACATTGTGTAGCTTTTTATTGAGAAGGTTCATATGTCCGAAGTTATTTTATATTACATAACAAATAGTTAATCTTCATTGTAATATTTTTTTTTAAATTATATTAACAACTAGCTGACCCGTGCCCACTTTGTTGGGCGGCGAAAAAAACGCTTCCCTTTTTTAAAAATATTTCATTACTGCTCCTCTGTTATTAGTCATAGCGTGATACTATTAATATAGCCTATGGCACTCCCCGATAAATGGTCTATTTAACACAAAAAGAATTTAAATGATTGAAATGATTAAGAATACATGGTATTAATCAATAAACCAATTAGCCCATCGCAGTCCATTTCTGGACAAAATGCCTCTCCCAACAAACGCCACAGAACAGGGTTCTCCGCCCTACGAATTTAGTCCGACCAAGATATCTTCTTGATCTTTCTATCCGTGTGGTGACGGAGTAAGAATACAATATGTCATCACCCCATCTCATCCCATGGATGTGTTTGGTTAAGGGCCATCCGCCCCACCACAGCCCGTGTAAAGTAGTAGCGGTCGTCAGAGACCATGCAACTACTCGTCCTAAACAAAAAAAAAACCATAGGTGTCGTAAAAACCGACTAAGGGAATAACCGTAACTACTATCCTTACGAAATAAAAAGAAGGAAAACTTGAAATTAAACCCTATACCAATCCGTCTGGCCAGCGTGGTATTAGTAGGCCAAGTAACCCTTCGTCACGGGAGGAGGCCCGTCCCTGCAGTGGGACATTAATGGGCTGTTATGATGAAGCGATCTTTTTGAGGTAGAATTAATTTATAGTACAGGTATTTAAAATTAAAATCTTACTCCAGCCAAAATGTTGATACTAAGAAAATTCATCTATACTAACATCGCGTTAGACAGATATTTTACGTTATTCGCGCTTTATTTTAAAACTGAGATATCTTTCAAATTAATAATCGGATCTCATCGCTGTAAAGGTCAATTTTGTTTAAAATTAAATAAATATAATGATTAACGTAATTTATTTTGATAAGGGTCAATACCATATACATAAAATACCTTTACAAACAATGCATTTCTTTAAATCAAATTTGATTATTATAAAAAAGGTCGTAGTGAGTCAACCTTAGAAGATAGATATATGCTATCGTTGACTTAATTGTAAACCTTTTTTAAAGGTACAATTCTCTTATACATCATTTCAGTATATCTCCAGACGTTTGGCTTTTCTCAAGACTTTGTTATCAACATTGAACATTATTAATCCTATTTGCGAAATATGATTTTATTTCTATTGGCTGCGCTAGTGAGCCCTATAAACGCTCTTAAGCAGCAGAAGCAAAATAAACGTTTTTAAGCGTCCCTTTTATATACATATTTCATTACTGTTCTACTCCTATTAGACATAGCGTGATACTATATAGCCTATAACACTCCCCGATAAATGGACTATGAAACACAGAAAGAATTTTTTAAATCGGTGCTGTAGATCCAGAGATTACCCCCTAAAACGACACAAACACACAAACTTTACCTCTTTATAATATTAGTATAGATTTAATATAACTTTTATTTGATATAACACATACGATTCATGTTTAACTTTATTAAAATTTAAAAGGAATAACTTATAATTAATAGCACTTCTTAATAAAATAGTTATGGATTATTTACAAACTCATTTATTTTTGAGTATGATTACTACTGGTAACGCCATCTCGTGAACAAAAGACACGAAATTTAAATTCATCCAACATTGAACCAAATTCATTTTTCATGGCCCCTGATTTGTATTGGACTGTTCTAATATAAGGAGATGAAGCGATATCTCGAGTATTACTTATCCGATTTTGATGAAACATACCTCAGTTTAAGCCTAATAAAAAAGGCTACAATACAATGTATTGTTCTTAAGATTATATTAATTCGTTTTAAAGATGTGCGGTAACAAACAGACAGACAGACATTAATTCTAAAAATTGTGGTTTCGTGCTTTTTGACTTTTCTAGATTTTATAGATAATTTTTATCTGAATTTTCGAAAAGAACAGACATTTCGACCTTTACAGTTTTATTATAGTATATAGATTATTAACATTGAAAAATACATAACTGACAATAAAATATAGAAATACAATCACAAAACATTAAATTATTGTTTAATGTTCTATTTGTTTAACATAATAAGTTTAATTAAGCCACCAACAGATGGCGTTATTTGATATATAGTTAAGATATTTTTATGTTCATCTTATAGCATAACTATGTTTTGTAATTAATTATTAAAGTTTTTTCACTCGCCATTAGAGTTTGTAAACATAATATTCCATCGAGTACTTTTTGGGATTTATTCATGGTCTTCGAGCCGGATAAAAAAATGTTATAATTAAATGTCTATTTTATTTATTTAAAAATACTGCACGCAGCTTAACTCTAAATATATTCCAGTCTACATTCCTAAGATAGCGCTGTTTAATATTTCACTTTGTAAACATAAACTAAGTAAACTAAAACTACTCATTCTTGAGCACTTTAAGTTCAAATATCTTTTGATAGACTGAACCGATTGCAATGAAACAAAAATTAAATGGAACTTCAAGTTACGCTCAATCGTTGTGTACTAAAAGCATCTACATTTTACGTTATCTTTAAAAATACTGCACGCAGTTTAACTCTTGATGTAGTTCTGTCTAAGTTTGAAAGATGGCGCTGTTTAATATTAATTAGTTAAATTCAAATATCTTTTATTAGACGGAACCGATTGCAATGGAACAAAAACTAAATAAAACTTCAAGTTACGCTCAATCGTTGTGTATAAAAATCATCTTAATTGCTTTGGTACTTTTTACGTGATGCCCGAACAAATTTTAGGTTACAGATAAACAGACATACAGATATACAGACAAACAGACAAAAATTCCAAAAATGGTGGAAATGGGTTCTATTGGTTGTCTTTTATACCCTGGCTATTATTTTTGAATTTATTTTCAATGTACAAAAACGACTTTTCTACAGTTTTATTATATGTATAGATAGATATTTTTGGCACAATTTAAATTTATCGTCATGACCTAGCATTTTATGTCATCGCTCTGCGCTGGAGTAAAACATCACGCTCATCCCTCGTTTTACGAAATAGAAACTCTATTCTTTTCCCCCCGGGGTAGTGGCAGTAGTGGTCTAACCTCTGAAGATGATACGTGTGTGTCACGTTCCCGCGCTCCCACATCGCGTAGGTAAGTTTATGATTTATCAGGGTTTGGTTCTTGAATTTGATGATTGATATGGCATGTTTTTTAAATTAATTAGTAAGGTTGTAAATGTGCTTATTAAGTGAATTAAGTGATAGTAATGATGTTCTTTATGAGACGTAAACACAACTTTCTACTGTTTTTATTTTGGGCTATATTAATGCTTTTATGACTTTTTTTGATCGCTATGGCTATGATTGCTCTGTCTAAAATACCAGAGCGATGATATTTTGCAATAATTGTACGTTATAAAACTACTTTAAGTAATAATACCAGATTGTTACAACGACAAATGTCACGACTCAGCTGTCAAAATTTCTGTGACGTCACGCTCACGACTCATCTGTCAAAAATTCTATGACGTCACGACTCCCCTGCAAAAATATTTTCCCGCCAATATTCTATGACGTCACGACTCATCTGTCAAAATTCTATGACGTCACGTGTCACGTGACCAAAATTCTATGGCGTCACTAGTCACGTGACTCAGCTGTCAAAATTATTATGACTATGGCGAAATTATTAAAACATAATATGATGGAGGTCAAAATTTCAAGTTTTCGGAAGTTTTCCTTTACATGCACTGTAAGACCTTGCTTCATGCCAAATTGAAGTTTGTATGTAGAATTTGCAACTAGCTGATTCAGTATAAGTAGTTACTTTGTTATTATTATTACGGTAGTAACACGGGTAATTTTTTTTTACTGTTGTTACTACTGTTCAATTGCAGTAGTACCACGGGTAAACTAATTACCGGTGTTACTACTGGTAGTACGAATAGTAGTACCTACCACGGGCAATAAAGGGACTGGAAGTACCCTGTAGCTTTTTCCCTTTGCTCATCGAAAATTTGCGACATAAACGGCTATATGTCTGGATTTCGATATTTTTTGCACAGGCAACAGACCTTAGTATTTGGTAAAAATTTCAGCTTGATACCTCTACGCGTTCCTGATATAAATGGTATTGACAGAGAGACGGAAAACAAAGTAACAATAACAAAACAATAACAACACCAAATTGTGATGACGTCAGGACTCAGCTGCCTTAATATTATTTTTCCCGCCAAAATTCTATGACGTCACGACACATCTGTCAAAAATTCAATGACGTCACGACCCATCTGTCGAAGATTCTGTAATGTCACGACACATCTGTCAAAAATTCAATGACGTCACGACTCAGCTGTCAAAAAATATTTTCCTGCCAAAATTATGTGACGTCACGACTTATTTATCTGTCAATAATTTATGACGTCACGTTTCGTCACTTTTGAAAATTTTAGCTTGATACCTCCACGCGTTCCTGAGATAAATGGTCTTGACAGACAGACAGACAGACGCACAGACGGACAACGAAGTGATCGTATAAGGGTTCCGTTTTTTCAAAATCGGTACGCTGCCCTAAAAATGAAAAGTTTCCAACTGATGAGCTCTCAAAAAGCTCTAGATATATCCCCTAAACATAAAATCATATAATCTTGTAACATGCAAGACTAAAAATGACGAAATAAATAATATATAACAATTTTATTACTTTTGTTTTACCATTTATGATCGCTCTAGCGCCTATCATGATTGCTCTGGACGCGAAAATGTTTGAACTTAAATATTTCCATAACTGTTTGTCAAAAATAAAGGCCAATAGTAAAAATGTAGTATTTTAATATCATTATTTTCAATGAGATACATAATTACCAAAAAATATCAAGATCTGAAAAGCACCAGAGCGATCACACGAATACGACCGATTTGGAGATTGACCCAAAATATCATTTTGAATAAAAATATTAATTGTTTTATTGAGTTTGTTTTAATTATTTCTTTCTACAATATAGCTATGTCACCGTATAGTCAGTTTCTTTAAAATTCCATAGAACGTTATAGTGGTTATGCGTTCTAAGTGCACACAGCGAGTATTTACGGCTCAAATAATTAACGTAACTTTGACACATAGGTCAAATTTGCATAGTATATTTGGTTTTGGCATTATTAGTAATGTGATCTATCCTAAAGTATTATACAACTATAAAATTATAGGCAAGTTTGTTATATGCATTAAAGAATAAATTTTTTTTTTACATTACGATGTAACTGAGTGGTTACTTCATAACAATATTACAATCTAGCCTTGTGGCTAATAAGTAATTTTAATATAACTTAATTTGCTAAAAGTACTTTAAAGTAAAGAATGTGTCAATTGGCACTTTTCTTATAGTCTTTAGTTGTAATTATTGAAAGTCACTTTGTTCTTGTGTTCTTTAAGAATAGCACTGGCTGCACTATGTTACACTAATTTCACTAAACTAACTCAAAAGGTTTAGTCCTTTTCAGCCTCCTTAGTATGTCCGTGGTGTCAAGGAGCTGGATAGCCTCGACATTCACATGTTGTAGAAGTCTTTGTTCATGTGCTTCGGCGTATTTTTTTATAACTATGGTTACGAGATCCACACCTAAGTCCCGGTGGATGTCTTCATTTCTAATATACCAGGGAGCGTTTATTATACTCCGAAGTACTTTGTTCTGGAATCTTTGAATGATATCAACATTGGTGCGTTTTGTACAGCCCCAAAGCTGTATACCATACGCCCATACTGGCATAAGTACTTGTTTGTACAGAAGTACTTTGTTGTATACTGATAATGCTGAATGTCTGCCGATTAGCCAGTACATATTCTTGTAGCGATGATCTAACTCCTGGCGTTTCTTCTTGACGTGAGCCTTCCAGCGAAGCTTTGCGTCTAGCGTCATACCCAGGTATTTCGCAGTGTTTTCATATGGTATTATACGACCGTTAATGTACACCGGTGTATAATTTGGTCTTTGGTTTGTGAAGTCTATATGAATCGATTTGGACTCATTTAGTTTAATTCGCCATTTTTTTGTCCAATCAGAGATAGAGTTGACAGCAGTTTGTACTTCTTCTACTGCTTTTTTGTGAGTGACACCTGTAGCCATGATGGCTGTGTCATCTGCGAAGGTTGCAATAATGCTGTTTCCGATATCTGGGATATCACAAGTGTACAATAGGTATAAGACAGGGCCAAGAACACTTCCCTGTGGAACTCCAGCTTTTATTCGTTTGACATCAGAGTAAGCGTTTTCTTGTCTTACTCTAAATGTCCTTTCTGTCAAATAGGATTCTAAAATATCAGCGAATTGCTTTGGAAGCATTTTCCTTAACTTATATATAAGACCTTTATGCCAAACCTTGTCAAATGCTTGTGCTACATCTAGAAAAACTGTAGAACAAACTTTCTTTTCTTCTAGGGATTTTTCTATAACGTTGGTAATTCTATGTACTTGCTCTATTGTGGAGTGTTTTTCTCTGAAGCCGAATTGGTAGTTGGGAATCAGTTTTCTATCTTCTATTATAGGCTTTAAACGTCTTAGAAGTAATTTTTCAAATAATTTTGAAATAATTGGCAACAGTGATATTGGCCTGTATGATGAAACTTCTAGAGATTTTCCTGGTTTGGGGATCATTATGACTTCAGCAACTTTCCAGATACTAGGCACATGTTTTAGTCGAAAAGTGGCATTGATGAGGGTTGTGAGTTTAATTATGGCTTTACGTGGTAGGTTTTGAAGTAGTTCACCAGTGATAAGGTCGTATCCAGGTGATTTCTTTATGGTCAAGGATCATATTTTTGACTTCTTTTGGGGTGACTAGTTTTATTTTTAAGTCATCCTGGCAAGTGTCAATAAATGCTATGTTCTCAGAACTTTCCACGTCGTTTGTTTCAAAAGTTCGTTCTAAATGTTCTGCAAATATAGTAGCTTTCTGGTCGTTACTCCTAGCCCATGTGCCATCAATTTTTTTAATCGGTGAGGCATGAACAATAGGCTTTTTCAATCTTTTGGTGACTTTCCATAATGAGTATTCTGTTTTCTCACTAGGTGATAATTGGCTAAGGTAGTCTTTTGTAACACCATCGTGATAGTTTTGTATTGCCTTGCTTAGTGTTTTTGTAAGTCTGTTTAGTAAAGTTTTATCAGGCGGATATCTATTTTGTTGCCATTTTTGTCTCTGAACTCTCTTCGTGGCTATGAGATTTCTTATTTCTAATGGATATCTGTGGCTCGCAACTTTTCTTTTTGAGACTGGTGTATTTTCCCAAGCACAGCGTTGGATGTCTGTCACAAATTTTGACACTTCTTCATCTAACTGCTGTTTAGTTTTGAGTGGTACTCGAAGGTCAATAGTGTTGTCTAGATCAAATATGAAGCTCTCCCAATCCGTGTTTTTATTTACTAAGATTGGGTTATTTTCTTTCTGAATTACTGTTTCACTTAAAGTTAATATAATGGGAGAATGATCAGAATTCATATCAAATCCCTCCTGAATATCAAGAAATGTGGCTGACAGATTCTTGTATATGAAAAAGTCGATCAGATCGGGTATTCTCTTGTCATCAGTAGGCCAGTAAGTTGGTTTTCCTGTTGAAATAGCATTAGAGTTGATTTCTCTGATAGCACTAAGCAATTCCCTCCCTTTAGTGTTGGTTAAACGGGATCCCCAGTACGTGTGTTTTGCATTGAAGTCACCTCCTAATATAAATGTGTTGCCAAGACTTTGCAATAGGTTTCTGTACTGCTCTATTTTTAGAGCATACTTTGGCGGGCAGTATATAGCTGCTATTGTAATGTGATGAAGTTTGGTTTTGATTCTAACGGCTACAGATTGTATGAATTTTTCTTCATATTTGTATTCTAGATAATGTAAGATATTTTCTTTAATTATAAGGCTGCTTCCCCCTCTTGCATTGTTGTCAGGGTGCAGTGCATGATATATTTTATACCCGTTAAAGTGAATATACGATTCTCTTGTAAAGTGAGACTCCGATATGAGGCACACATCAATTTCTTCTGTTGCAAGTACTACCTGTAGCTCATTTCGATGGTTTAGGAGGCCATTTGCATTCCACGCCATAATTTTTAGTGTGTGCTTCATTTTTGTACTGTATAATGTAGTTGTGTAGTACTACTTTCTAGGTTTTTTAACCTTTGATCAAAAGAGGTTAACATATGCAATATTTTGCATATGTTTTCGTTTGTATTGGAGTCTCCTGACTTGGATGGTTGTGGACCATTTACGGGTGGATGTGGCTGATCTGCTTTCATAACTTGTGCATAAGACACATTTGGTTGAGTAAAACGTATTGTGTGATTTTTCTTAGCAATAGGGGCCTGGGTGGCGGGTGCCGAACCCTTCTTTTTTATTGATTTATTTTTCAACTGTTGCAGTTCTTTAGCTACCATACACCCTCTGTAGTTAGCAGGATGGGGCTCACCGCAGTGAACACATTTGGGTTTGGTTTCTATTGTCTTATTGCAGTCTTTAGTCAAGTGTTTACCAGTGCACTTCACGCATCTTGGTTCCTTAGAGCAGTATTTCTGTGTATGGCCATATGCCTGACATCTCTTACACTGTGGTATTAGTTTAGATGTTTTTAAAGGTTCTATATCTACTTTACAGCCTAGTATGGCCTTAATCCTATAGATATTTTCTATATCTTCGTCTTTTTCAAAAGATAGTGTGAACATACTAAACTAATTAGCAGTTCTAAAAAACAGAAAAAACGAGCACAGTTAGAGAAGAATATAAATACTACTGAATGGATAAATAATAGCTTTGGGGACTTACAGCTACAAGCAGATATTTCAGCTCAACACGTAAACGTACATAACAAAAGAATAGAAGACCTGAAATGTGAAATAAGTACCTTAAAAACTTCCCTACTTTCCACTCAAAATGTACTAACACTATCTTCCACGCCGGAAAGGCCTCTTTTACAGCCTACATTACAGTCCACTTCACAAACTGACGATTCAATTAAAGCACAAGATTTGGATGGAGTTTGTGAAAATCTAAAGAAGACCCTGGAAAAAAATAGAAATAAAGATCGTAGACAAAAAATCTGTATTATTAGTAGTAATAACAATAATAATATCCTAGATATAGCCGTAAATGTCTTCCACGATGTTTCGCTTTTTCATTACTGCTTTCCAAATGGTGGAATAAAACAATTGTTCACTAATATTGATAAAAAACTAAATACATTCACAATGATAGATCACTGTATTGTTTATATAGGGAAGGAGAATTTTGAAACTTCTCAGAACTACAGTTTTTTGGTTGAGTACATAAAGGCTAATTTGTGTAGAATAACTCATACAAACGTAACCATATGCGTGCCTAATTTTAAATTAAATCCTCATGCATCTATATTTAACATGAGAATTGAGGCTTTCAATAGTTTACTGTATCAAGATAACTTATGTCATGAGTATGCATACACTTTTGATACTAATAAATGTATTGACTACACGTATGAGATGTTCTGGAAAGGTTCTGGATTAATAAATAATAAAGGAATGAAAACAATTTTTTTGGAATTATATAAATTTGTCAAATTATTAGATCAATCTAACAATAAAATTAGTGGTTTGAAATCAGGACATACAGAAGTACAAAAACGTGGAACAATACCCCATTATTTTAAGACAAACCATAGTAAACTTGATAGCAGCCTCACTACCTCAAATTTATCAAAAACTGCAGAATCAAAACGCGGCACAATTCCCTTCTATTTTAAAGATTTAAAGCAGAAAAAAGCAACAAATTTTTTTCGTGAATCATCATAATATCTCTAAACTAGTTATTTATCATCAAAATATATGTGGGGTTAGTAACAAGTTGGACGACCTAGAAGTGTATTTGGGTGAGTTACCAAATCATGTAAACTTTGTTTGCTTGAGCGAACATTTTTTGAACAGTTTGTCTGTGAGTCTATTTAATTTGTCGAACTATAAAATTGCATGCTTTAACACTAGGTTAAATAAGAAAAGGGGAGGCACCTTGATCTTAACGGAGGTTGATAGGAACATAGAGGATTTACATATATGTAAACAGCTATACAAGACCGATAGCTTTGAGGTATGTGGTACTAGAGACGTAGAATCAAATCTGAATATTATATGTTGTTATAGAACCCCTGTAAACAGTAATTATGATATATTTATGGAGAGACTGGAAAGATTACTGCAATATTTCTATGATAAAAGATGCGTTATTTGTGGCGATTTTAATATAGATTTGTTGAAGGATAATGAAAGGAAAAAAGGCTTCTTATCACTGCTCTTGTGTTATAACTTTGTACCTTTAATAAATTCGGCCACCTTTAGAAGGAATGAAACTGAATCGTGCTTGGACAATGTGTTGACCAATGTTCCAAATAGCAATATAAGTGATTTGTATGTAGATCATAATGGGTTAGCTGATGGTCATGCAGCCCTTTTCAGTACTACGCTATTAGACAAAGTTGGCATGAAACACAGAAAGGCACAGTTTACTCATGTTAATAAAATAGTTTATGATGACAATGGTATGACTGAGTTTAGAAGAAAATTGTCGCAGTTAGACTCCAATACCGGTATAAATACATTTATACGACAGTTTAATCAATTACATTCGTCTTGTTTTGTTTGTAAAAGAATTAAGGTAAATTTAAATAAGACTGGCCAGTCAAAATGGTTAACACAAGGAATAAGGACATCCAGTAAATTTAAAAGGTTTTTGAATACCATTGACAAGTATAGTAATAGTTGTGATCAGTCTATCTTCGACTATCGGGCCAAATATTTGACAATTTACAGAAAAGTAGTCAGGTGTGCAAAGAAGTTAGATGTAAGAAATCAAATTAATAAATCAACAAGCTCGAGTAAATCAATTTGGAAAATAGTAAATAAACATCGAAACAACAACAACATAAATTGTTCAAAAGCATTACTGCTTAAGATAGGGGAAACAGTAACAGATGACCCATTTAAGATAGCGAATACTTTTTCAAATATATTCCAAAATAGGGTGCTGTTAAATACTTGTAATTCTGATCAGGCAATTTATTACCTCAAGCAAAATTTTAAGAGGATAGAATCGGAAATGGTCTTTGATCTTGTAACGCCTAGAGAAATATATGTTATAGTGAAGAGTATGGAAAACAAGACATCATTCGGACATGACAATATACCGCTCAGTATTATTAAAAAGAACATTGACATCTTATCCTGTCCTTTAGCAAACCTTTTTAATAATTGTATTACTTTGGGAGTTTTTCCTGAGCAATTTAAAATTGCTAAAATTATACCCATATACAAAAAAGGTTCAAGTACTGATGCGGAAAATTATAGGCCTATTTCTTTACTACCTACCATGTCAAAATTATTAGAAAGAATAATGAAAGATCGTCTTGTGAGACACTTAAATAAGAACAACATAATGGACACGAAACAATTCGGCTATCAGAGATCAGTAAGTACGGCAGACGCTATAGACTCCCTAACAGAAGACGTCCTACATGGTCTTAATGAGAAGTGCAAAGTTGCGGGGCTATTCTTAGATTTGAGCTCCGCTTTTGATACAGTAGATCATAATATTTTATTGTCAAAAATGGAACATTATGGAATTAGGAATAATAATCTCAAACTGTTTAGCTCTTATTTACGCAACAGAAAACAGTTTGTGGAAGTCAAGGCGATCCAAAATGGGGAACAAAGTTATTGTAAATCTAGCATTAGGACCATTACTCGTGGTGTACCGCAAGGTTCAGTTTTAGGGCCAATTTACTTCATTATCCTTTTAAACGATCTAACGGCTTTCATCCAAAATAGGCCTTTAGATGTGAAGCTTACCTTGTTTGCAGATGACACAAATGCCATTATAACGGCGGAAAACATGCAAAATTTACAATATAAAATAAAAGCTACGTATGAATTGTTTGAAAACTGGTTTGGTGTAAATAATTTGCTTTTAAATGCTAAAAAAACAAAATGCGTACTATTTAAAACAACCGTAAGAAATAACGCAACACTTAATATTATATCTCATGGAAACAAAATGGATGTTGTAGATACTGTCAAATTCTTAGGAGTGCAATTAGATGCTTTGTTTAAGTGGAAACATGAAGTGTCTTCTATTGTCAGTACGGTAAGTTCGGCCTGTTATGCAATAAGAAGCCTTAGAGATGTTCTCACGATGGCCCAACTAAGGATGGTATATTTTTCACTGGTTGAGTCTAAGCTACGGTATAGTATTCAGTTTTGGGGACATAGCTATCAGTATAATATGAGCGCAGCTTTTATTATACAAAAAAGAGCCATAAGAACAATGGTGCGTATAAATCAGACTGAATCCTGTAGAGAATATTTCAAAAAATTAAATATTTTGACTGCCCCATCGCTGTACATTTTAGTTGTCTTAACAAACCATGTTAAAAATCTAAGTAAATATGAAACAGAATCGGAGAGAAACATTAGATTAAGTACCCGCAGGAAAGACCTACCTGTTAGAATTCAAACAAAATTAAATGTGGTACAACATAGTGTGGGGGTGCAGGCAGTCACTTTGTATAACAAATTACCTTCTGATTTTAAAACGATTTCAAACCACAAAATTTTTAACCGTAGATTTAAAAAATATCTTTAAATAAAATGTTACTACAGCGTCCAAGAATATCTTGAAGAGAAAACCAAAACTTTGCCATAACAATAATTTTTGTCTTCATTCTTTGGTATTAAAACTTACTGCTGCTACTCTTGTTCTGAGAAGTACTTTTTTTTAATTATTTTTTATTGTTTTACTATGAATATTTTACTGTGTTTTGATTTTATTTTGTTTCTTGAGTTTGTATTATTGTTATTTTTAAGTTTCTAGTTTAAGTTTCAATATTCAACACAAATGTAATTTTGTTTACGAATAAATGTCTTATCTTATCTCTTACATATTTAGAGGTTCTTTGGTCCTCCAACTATATTTATTTACGGCTTCTTTTACGGCTTTAAAGAATAAATAAATAATTTAAATACTCCGGGTATTTTCTGAGCAAATCAGTTTTTTGCGTCTCCTGTAAAGTGTGTAAAATACAGTCACCGCACCGACTAAAGCCCGATTTACACATCGACAAGTACAGTAGCGAGATAAGTAGTAAGTTGTTGATTAAGTTGATTTGAATAGATCTCTATCCTATTTTTTGGCGAGTTAAGTTGGCAAGACGCGAGAGAGGGGGCTACTTCGTACTTAACTCGCCTAGAGATCTATTCAAATCAACTTCATCAACAACTTACTACTTAACTCGCTACTGTACTTGTCGATGTGTAAATCGGGCTTTATGTGTAAAATACAGTCACCGCGTAACCATTACTTTAAAACCATTAAGTTTTAATTTGTATAGGTTAGATATGTAGGTATATGTTAGAAAGTATAATCAATAGGTTTGACGCATTTGGTGCACTTCGCAACTTGTACATCACTTCGCAAAAGGAGCACTTTTTAAGATGAGTGGCGATTTGGAAAATTGTCTGAATATCAAAGAAGCTTTTGTTAGATTATTGTACCCATTTTTAAGAAAATTACTTGCACATATCTAAAGTTTCTTTCAGTTTTTGTCAATTTTTCAAATCTTCACTCATTTTAAAAAGTGTTTATTTTGCGAAGTGCACCAATTGAGCATTGTGTACAAGTTGCGAAGTGCACCAAATGCGTCAAACCCTGATGAGGGTTGCATGTTGCTAATATTTATATGAATGTCTTATGTGTTTGGTGGCGCATACGACACGACAATGCACAGCTCTGCTTTGTAGGGTTTCAATGTGGCACATTGTACCGCATTATGCAAGCACGGCAACCAAACCAGCACAGCGCACAATTAAGCTAAGTCATCAGTATACCGTAACATCAGTATATTTAGATAAATAATTATAATCGGCGTATGATCAGCGCAACTTACTATCTAACAGATTCCATTAACTCGAGCATATACAGGCACTAAGGGAACACACGCACCCTGCCTCTGCGCGTTACCTGTGTAGTATCATAGTATTGTGTGCAACCACCCTAACTTGCGAGACAGGCTACCTGTCCTGCCAGTTAACACAATATTAAAACAATGCATCATATATGATACACACGTTAGGGAAACGGTTAAGGTACCTATGTTTGAGACTTCTATTAAAATACTAAACTAGAATATTATACCTACGCAAGTTTCTGTAAAGCGTCCAGCCTGCAAAATGCTGAAGTAACTCGGATGCAAGCTCACTGCGCACTTAATGTTAGTCTTAGGCCCTGCGCAGACGACAGACAATCCGTGACGCACTTTTTAGTCTGTGAAAATAGAACCTATGCAATTATAAGCAGTAACGCACAGGACGCACAAAAAGTCCGGCGCACAAAAAATCCGTGTAATTCTGGCAGAACGCACCGCGCGTCGCGGCGCGCTGCTTCGCACATAGAGTGTGTGAAAAAAATTGAACGTTTGCTTCAACGCGCGCTAACGCAGACGGCGCACACTTGTAGGCAATTTGCATTTGCATGATGACATGTTTCTGTCCCTACAGGTCTGCCGACAAATTGATCGAAGATGTACGTCGTGTGTGTTAAGTCTGTAAAAAATCCGCGACCGACTTTTTGAGCGCCATGCAGACTTTTTGTGCGCCGCAGACTCGATCATCGCACAAAAAGTGTGCCGTCTGCGCAGGGCCTTAACTAACATAAAGCGCGCAGTGAGCTTGCATCAGAGTTAAAACAAACAGTAAGCGCCAACCTAAGTTCGCGCATGTATAAGTGTAAAGAAAACACTCGCTACCCACGCCCCCTGCCATTTAGTTCTAAAACTGACATCTGCGCAGAGGATTGCAGCAAAGTTGGCGCTTACTGTACTTGATGACTTCTGCCTAACTGCCTTATTAATTATTGTTTGTTTTTACCTTTCAGTTTAAGTAGACAAAACAAACTGCGCGAGAAAATATTAACTAAGTATGGCTAAGCATTTAATGTAAGTATTTTACCAAGAATGATGTGAAGTGTATTTCATGAACGCTATAAATCAATTCGCTTAGAAAAACAAAAACTTTATTCTACTTACTTTTTACTTACTTTACAAAAAATACGCTCATCATATTCTAATACAATAATGGTTCGACACTAATGTCCAGTTGCTTCTCTTGTCAAGCCTGTGGTAGGATATGTCGCTCTCGTATCGGTCTGTACAGTCATCACAAGCGATGTATCACAGACACTACCTCATAAATAGACGAAAAGGCCTTATGTACCTATATAATAAAATACATTTGTTTACCTATGATGGTGTTTTTGAACTTTTATTGAAAATGACTTCAAGTTTTCACTTTGTCTCTTTTCTCTATAAAGTTCAGAGTTACATAGTTAATATGGCTATGAGCTTGTTTCTTCTTTTTAAAAAGACATGGCACGACCTCTGTGTCGCGAATCTTTTCAAGACATAACACAAAGAATATCCACGCTCAATGTGATAATTTGTAGATCACAGAATAATCTGTGAGCCATCATTGATGACATCATTTAGAAGGGACTAATGTGTAGAACTCGTAACAGACGATAATGTATGAAGGCACGTTTGAATGTAGACAAAACAGTTTTAAAGTGCCGTAGTAAGTAGATAATAACGCTTAGTCTTACTTATCTCCAATGAGATTTAGAAGTTGTTTGTGTAGGTAGGTATCACATTCTTAATAAGAATTTATTATATTTTATTTTTAGAGTGGAAGAAAAAATACTGCTGCTGAACAAAAATGTACTTATATTAGAAGTAAAATTAACTAAATCCAATAAAGTCGTGGATCTTGAAGTGGAAGGCAGAGAATATGTTATCGGAGATTTAGTAAAATTCAAAATGTCAATAGCGCTAAGAAATCAAAATTTAACTTATTCTGTCAGATTAACTAATAATCGTGACTCGGACAAATCTAAGCACAATGCAACTTACACTCATTATTATAAACAGTATGATGTCATAACAAGCAGAGTGGACCACAATATTGACACTTGCAAAGATTGGTATAAGGTTGAAGACATCTATAATGTTGTTTCCCCAAGGACGATAACAGTTGTAGTAACGATGTCCATGTCCTATGCTCTGCCAGGTAACCCTAACATGTATTGTGCGAGCCTGTACGACGACACTGAACTCACTGACTTTGAATTAAATGCTGAGGATGGTTCCGTCCGATTACATAAAGCTATTGCGGCATCAGCCAGTCCAGTCTTACGAAGAATGTTCTCCGGAGAATGGCGGGAGACTGCAAGTGGAGAATTAAAAGTTACTGGCACTAGACAATTGACATTACAACATTTTAAAGATTACTTGTATCTAGACAAGCTTCCCAATACTGGCTTAGAACAGCTTTTATTACTTGCTTCCTTCTATTTGATGAAAGATTTAGAAATGCGCTGTATTGAAAAGTTGATACTGGAATTGAAACCAGAGAACGTATACACATTGCTAGAGTTCGCAGTTGAAAATAAAATGACAAAACTTTGTCTTCGTATATTAGAGAGCGTGCAGGAGCGCCAGGTCTTAGTCGCCGATATTCGTTCGCACTGTGATGACACAGGTGATGACTAGTTGATTACGTCAGCCTTACGTCGTCATCATACCTATAAATCACAGCTATAACTCTTGTTTACTTTATAACGGGTATCAATTTAAATATTGTTTACGAGGTGTTATGCTTGCAATTATTAATATCAACAAATTGTAAACGTAATAAGATAGGTATGTGATTTTTAAATTGTGTAAAAGTAGAAAAGGCACGAGAGCAAATAGCTGTGCACACTTAGGTACTTTACAATTATATTGGGCAAATTACTCTTGCGCTAAAACAATAGTTTTTTTTTTAAATTATCAAATAGCTGTTGTGTGAATAATTTGTTTAAGTAAATCTTATTTTAAATTTATTTGCCTTTTGTTTATTTCATTACTGGACCAACAATACTTTGTCTGGTTTTTTTTATTTTTTTTTGTTACTAAGTAGGTACTTAATAAATAACACTGAATAGTATAAATATGAAAGGTAAACGGGATATTAACGCGGCATGGTATTGATCTTTATATTGTTTGACGTTTCGACACAGGTAACTCTGTCCGTGGTCTCAAGCTGGCATGGCCGCTTCAATCTCCCGTTTACACTTTGACTGAATACTGAAAAGTCACGGCGAGATTGTTTACCTACCTCTAATAGCCGTAAATTAATGACAATTGAATAAAAGTTATATTTTTAAAGAATATAGTTAGTTTTATAGTTACTGTTATGTTAAAATATAAATATGTTACTAAATAAATATGTAGTTAAGTATGTTTTTTTTGTATTTAAATAGTAGGTATATATAAGACCCAACATTAGCATTATTTAAGCGTTAAAGTTGGTAACCCACGTGAGTTTGTTGTTCTTGTTATTTTCTTGTACTAAACATTGTTAAGTTCTAAAGGTGTAGGTGTCAAAGGTTGCTAGATCTCAATACTAGAGCCACAATCAAGATTATAATTAATTAGTTATACGGTTTAGGGAAGCTATTTTAAACTATCATCAAAGTATTTTTCTTTTTGAAACTCTTCTAAGTACTTATATACTTAATAATATAAGATAGCTATCACAAGTAATTGCTAGCTTATATTTAAACATTTGTTGGATAAATGTCTGAGTAATAGCATTTAGAAAATAGCTTCCCTTTTCAAACACATAGCAGTTGGTAACGAAATTGTATTAAATTGCTGTGTTTTTAATTGATTAAGATTTTTTTTTAAAAATTACGATTTTCGTAATTACAATTATAATTTTATTAGTAATTACAATTATAATTTTTATCTTTTACCTTAATGAAAGATTTGATATTTTATTTTGTTTACTCTGTTATTTTCTTTAAGTTAACATTAAAAAAAAGAACTAACTTTGGGAAGTTCCATTGATTTTATTTACATAAATAGTTTTAGTTCTTCCTTTTTAAAATACATTAAATAAATGAAAAGTATAAGTACTTACCTATTACGTTTTTCATTTCAAATATAATTTTGTAATTTATTTATTACTAATGGTATCTTCATTGTTATCTAGGTTAATATATAACTTTCAATAATAGTCATCATCATTGCGTATGGCTTCTGCTTTGAACCCTGTACATCTATATCCAGCTGGAGGAGCCAATCTTTTGAGGCCGGAGTGAAGATTTTTTATTGTGATCAACATTTTCAAGACTAGGACTCGTTAGCCTTATGAAAGGACTAGTATGGTTGTCCTGGAACTAAAGTGGTCCATTTGCTACATTCTGATAGTTAGATATTTTGTATTTAAATATCAGTAAATACTGAAGTGTTATTTTATTGATAACCTTACCTTGAAGACAGACTATTGAGCTTTTTTCTCGGTTTAATTTATTGTTTTTAAGTTCAAAGATCGATTTAGCCACAAATGTTATAAAGACCACTTTAGGTCCAAGCTAGCCATGTGTCTATTAAGTCTATTAAATCTTGTCACTCCTTTGAGTAAAGGACTGAGAAGATGAACTTGAGTTGATGTTTTATAATAATACGTAATGCTTCAAGCCGGTCAATTAAGGTTGCGCGTATTGTTTGTGTATATAACTAACGCATACAGTATTCATGAAATGTGCTCTATGTTACCACGGCCACGCGAAATGGCAAGGATGACATGATCTTTGCAACGAGTGGGACCTTTCTTACTGGGAATCGAACCCTGTGCCGCGGAGAGACTTATACAGACATCTACAATTTGTAGATCACACAGATCTTGCGCAGGATGTGAATCCGCAATCACCTGTGTGGTAGTTTCATACTTGACTGCTTTGCTATCTTTTTCTTTTTAAGAAAGACAACTCATTCACTAAGGATCATCCCTTGTATCACAGGGACTTTTATAAACATCACTTTAACGGACACAAAAAACATCCAGACTCAGGACACAAAAAACTGTACTGCGTGGGAATCGAATCCGCGACCTCATGTACAACAGTTGCAGTTTAAACGCGCTACCGAGGCAATTATGTCATAATAACAGTCCATTAATGTCTCGCTGCAGGGACGGGCCTCCTCCCGGGACGGAGGGATACTTGATCTACTAATACCACGCTGGCCAGACGGATTGGTATAGGGTTTTATTTCAAGATTTCCTTCTTTTTATTTCGTAAACTAAATTCACTGATATATGATATACCTATATATCGATTTTTACTACACACACGTCTGACCAGCGTGGTATTAGTAGGCCAAGTATCCCTCCGGCGTCATGGGAGGAGGCCCGTCCCTGCAGTGGGACATTAATGGGCATTTTGTTTTCTTTCTCCGTCACCACACGAAAATCGTGTGTGTTTAATATTTCGTTTACAGAGGGAGAGAGCTCAGGTTCGATATCTTGGCGGTTTGCAACGAGTGACAAATTACGCTTCGCTGACGTCTGCTTGAAGTTTAGTACATCTATCTACGAGACTGCAACTATCGACTGGACAGTCACGTATGATAATAATGAACCTGAAATACTTGAACTAGATGGTAAATATCATTTTTAACAGATGACGTTCATCTAGTACCAAACTAAGCAGAGCATATACTATAGATACCAGACAACGGATAAACATAGGGTAAGGTTGCGATCATTGGACTAGCGCTTTGTTTGGACCACTTCAATATTTCGCGATCTATTCATATTTGAACCCGATATTTGCATCGAAACGATAGCTTTACAGCAATTCATTTCATTGTTTACCCTAAGTGATTGAGAAATTTGAATAATTGTTATAACATGACCTTAAAGAAGTAAAGTAGTGTTAGCCGTTTAAAAATTTTTTTTTGACGATGTTTTATTTATGTTTTATATGCACTATTATAATCAAGCCATTTTAAATTTTGACAGTTGTTTTGAGCCATAGAAAGTAAGATAATTTAGTGTAAGAAATATGAGCCAATGCTTTCTGCAAAACAATTCTTTTTCATCTTTGCGAGTTCCCAGTTACGTCCACAGCTCGAGTGCCATGGGTCTGCTTTCCGGCTTCTTTTTCTCCACTTCGCACGGTCTTCGGCATCCTTAATTGTAAGACCGTTGGTACGCATGTCATCCCTGGCGACGTCAAGCCAGCATTTTTTGGGTCTACCGGCATTTTTTGGGTCTATTGGTTCTATTATTTTTATTTATTTTAGTGCTGTTACTATAAATCTTTGGTTTTTAATCGTAAAGAGGCTGGTATCTCTACTCAATAACAGATATGATTTTAAAAAATTTAAAATTTATTATTATTTCATAATTATTTAAAATCATATAATTTTAAAACCAGTCGCGGAGGATTAAAATTAGATGTATTGTATTGATTTTTTCAAATATAAATTCATGTAGTACATGAATTTATTTAAAAAAATCAAACAACAGTGGATAAACAATATTGGGTCTGTAAATTAAGAAGCAACAAGAAGCATAACTCTAAGGTGAGATTAATCACCATTTTCGATAAAGATAAGTAGAGGACCAATTCGGTTCTGGCACTTCGCCGGCCGCTGCCGCGGCACGCTTGGCTCGCGTTCGGGTCACAGTTCTACCATAACCTAAACCAATAATTATGAATAGGACCTATTCGTTTCTGGATCTTGACTAAATGATAGGAGCGGGACTCTGGTTTTGCTCTGCGGTCTTTGGTATATTATGTTATACCTACATGTTGTCACAAAGTTACGCAAAATTAATGATTATTATGAATAAAAATAAATCTAAACAAAAAAGATATGACTTTGAACTGTAGTATAAACGATGGTTATGTTGAGAAAATATAGGAAAACAAATAAAAGTTTAATAGATGTTTATTGCAACTGAAATTATGAAGTTGAAAGCTTCGGATTAGTAACATTAGAGACAAAGCAATTAAGAATTGAGATTGTTTGGATGAAAAATGTTAGGAAGAACATTTTCGGACTTCCAATTATCGGAGTTGAAATTTTAGATGAGCTTTGGCGCACTCGATTTTAAAATGTAAAGAGTAATGTTTCTACACAAAAAGAACAGAATAACGGACTAGAATAAAATGAAACTTTACTAAGTTAGTTTTTTAAGACTAGTATATAGATGAAACTTTACATACAATTCACACCGAGTGAGTCTTGGACGGATGATACTTCGTCCTCTAGCACTAAAGACTCATAGGAAAAGGTGTTCGACTATCTGAACAATACCGCTATTATTTAATTAACCCTACTCTAATACCAATCTTAAAATAGAAACTATGAAAAATAAAAAAAATATAAACTAAGTATGTACATATATTAAATCGATTAATCGCTTATAATGTTAATCGATAAATCTCCCAATCGATGGCATATGGTTTAAGTATAGGTACTCTACCTATAGGTACTTAAACCGTGAATTTTATATACATATACATATGTATATGTATATAAAATTCATGCTTATGAAAGGTTTTTGATTGAATTAGAGTAATAAAAACGCATTATACACAGTTAATAAGGACATTTAATCGGTTTCATCATCGGATTCTAAATATTCTATGTTCAGATAGCTATCATTACCACCTTCATCACTACAGCTTTCTTCGCTGCTGCTGCTACTGTCGCCTAAACGAATAATCAATTCGTCAATATTTTCGTACAGGTGACGACCTCTCTCGTAATATTCAGTTTCGAGCTTCTCTACGTGATGGCAGCAGTTTCTCCATGTTTCAGCTGTGATGCTGCTGAAGGCCTCTTCAGCAAGTTGCTTTACATCAGATGACCCAACATTATGTGCTGCTATTTTATGCTTAACATTAGCCCAAATTAACTCGATAGGGTTTAGATCACAATGATAAGGGGGAAGTCGTACCACCGTGTGCCCATGTTCTCCTAAAAGTTCATCTATGGCATAGATGGGTTGGGGTTTGTTTTTTTTAACTAACTCCATTAAATTTGGCTTTCTAAGTGTTGGGTCAAAATTAATATTGTTTTCTAATAGCCAGAGTTTAATCTCGTCTACGCGGGAATTAGAGGTGGGCGCCTTATTTATCACGACGGAGTGGTAGGGCGCATTGTCCATAACTATGATGGAAGGCTCGTGCAGGTTTGGTATAAGTTTGTCTTTAACCCACTTTGTAAAGTTATATGCATTCATCTCTGAATGGTAGTCCTCTAATTTATTTTTGCCAGTGAATATAAGGAGATAGTTTGGCACAAACCCCTTTTCGCTTCCAGCATGGACTATAATGTGTCGCTTTCCTTTAGAAATGTCATTTGAGACACCTTGTATTTTTAATGATTGCCAACATTTTGTGACCTGGGGAAAATAAATTAATTTTGTTAGAGAAAATTTTATAAAATTCTATAGTTTTATATGCACCAAAATATTTACACTTATATAATAATATTATCATGAAGAAAGATTGTATTATTGTTTTATTTGGATAAGAGTATAGGAGTTAAGCGGAACAGTAAGATAAGTTAGTTAGTTTATTATGTAAGAATGTTTATTTGGTATTAAATAAATAAAAAAAAGAGAAAAATCATCATATCAGACAATTATATATAGGCCTCCTCAAAATATTGCCACCATGTGCGGTCCTGCGCCTCCCTAATCCATCAGTTTTCCGCCGTCCTAACCAGGTCGTCTGTCCACCGTGTAAAAGTCCAACTATTGGCTAATCTATAGTTTACCAACCACAATGTATAAAGATCGTAATTTTTTACTGAATAGTTCTAGGTCTAAATAGTATTTCCGTGAAATTACAACTTGCGGAGATTTATAGTTTTCGAAAAAAGAAAAAAAAATGTACGACAAAAATTCGTAAAGAATTTTTATAACAAGATATTAAAAAAATATAATAGCCATAAAATTTATATTTTGTTATTCTAATGTGTCCGAGTGGACATTGGAAAATGTAAAACGGAATGCACATCGCCATTTCAATAACAAACATAAACACAACCTATTAACATTTCACAACAAAACATATTTTTTTTTTATTAACATTTCTATCTTGGGCCTCAGTCAGTCAACTTTTGTTTGTCTTGATTGATTGGGTTAGGTTATGTTAGAATTGTGACCAAATAGTGCTAGAAAGTACTTAATTTTTAGGGTTAAATTTTATAAAAAAATTTAATTTTTCAAAACATTTAGGGCTCCGCAGGTGGGTCTAGGATGTACTACTCTTCCCCTAAAATGTGCATAAAATTGTGGTTGCTAAACTAAAGTTTTACCCTAATTATTTTATACACAGTTAATAAGGAGAAAAATTGCTATTGAAAAAATATGCAATATTATACAAGTTACCTTATATGAAGAATGAATATAGCTCTCATCAAGATAAATAATATCTTTTCTCAGTTCTTCAGGCAAATCTCGATTACTTTTTATAATAGCCAAGTTATCTTCTCGTTTTGCAGCAATATGGGACTGTTCGATTAAAGCACTTCTATTGCTCTGGCATTTTTTGTAAGTAAAGCCTATTCCATGCAAAATTTTGCGTAGAACTTCAAGACTACAATCAAAATCAAGCTCAGTTCTAGCTATAATCTTCAACTTTCTGAGGGTTGGAACCTGAAATTTAAAAATGTTATGTAGACTGTACATTTGATTGTATCTGCAATAAATTAGGCATATACCTAGTAATAAAATATAGGCCAAAGATAAAAAAATATTATATACCTCTTTTTTTACCGTGTAAAAGAATTGTATTTTTTGGCGGAGAGCACAAATATTAAAATCATCCAATTCTTTCTTCGGTCTGCCTTGTCTGTGTTTACCAGGGGTTTCGAATTTTCCATTGTTTTTAAAACCTTCATCGACTATGCGCCTGACCGTACTCTCTGATTTTCCTTAAAAATAAAAATTAAAATGTAATAATAATTGTTTATTTCAAATTCTAATGTATACAGCTTTTAAAATGTTTGTTATACAATCAATATCTTAATTACAATATATAGATTAATTGTTGACCACTAGTACCCAATGTAAGATTTAACTTGTGGTATGGGTACTAATGTCTAACGGGATGGAAAGAATAACTACAAGACCTAACTAAAATTTATTCTCTGTTAAACATTACCCAACAAGATATCATTTTACATGCATTTACTATGATCTAAATTTAATAATTTTAATAAAATATTTAAAAATATTGCAACAAATTTTTTTTTTCCAACAGACCAGTTGATGTGAAAGTGACGAAGTTTAGTTAACAACCGCCAATTATAAGCAATTGCTAATAATTTTAATGTAATATAGACTTATTAATTCAAATATTGGCTGAATTATATTAACAACTAACTGTTAATGTATCAAAAGAAATGAGTCGTACTACAATATTTCTTACTTCCAAGGACAATCTAGCCTAAAAATGTGCAAAGTAAACAATGCCGGTTTCGGTCTCCAAATCGCAAATGCGGTGACTTTGTTTCTTTATATAGATTGCAAACAACTGAAACACGATTACATACCCGTCAAAGATGCTGTTCGCCCATAAACATCATCCAAATCACACAAAAGTTGACCAGCTTCGTGCTCCGCCAAACATCGCTTAAAAACTTTAAAAATCACCTCCCGTGTGCCACTTCGATTCACTTTTTTCATAGTTTATATAGTTCTTAATAGTCAGTCTTAATTTAATGTAGATTAAAGAAACGATAAAAAACACAAAAAGAAAACTGTTCCGCAACTTAAACTCGATGACAGCCGATGTACAAGTCTATTTTGAATTTCAGTGTTGCCAGACACATGAACAATTTAGTTCCTCAAACTTTAATTTCTTGACTTTATAGACAATCTATACCTACTCGTTTACACAGATTTTGTTTTGTTTCACGCTCTATTTTAGGTACCAGGTCTGTTTAAAATTAAGTGGTCCAATAGTCGCAACCTTACCCTACATACTTAGCTTTTTTGTTAATATTAGGTCTTTACCTATGAAATTGCCGTTTTGTATGGAGATTTTATGCGAAGTTTGATTGTTCATACTAAGGTTTTCTTAGTTTTTTAAATTATTATTAAACTTAATAGAATTAAATTTAATATAAGTAATAGCGCACACCTTAGCTAACTTATAGCATTTTAATCATAAGAAAAAAAATAATAAGGGAAGGAGTTACATTTGTTTAAATGGTAAAATCCGCTGGTTGAAATTGGACCCATATTTACAGGCTTATGACTAATACAAATAATTATTATATTTCTTAATTATCTTTTGTTAGTTGTTGGTAATGTCCTGTATTTACCAAATTACAAAAATAATACAAGCAATCTAAGTTTTAAAAGAAAATAGAGGCTAAAGACTGCGGCAAAAAAAACGGCAATTTCATAGGTAAAGACCTGTTATTTACAAAAATGTTTGACCTGTACGCTGTACCCGGCGATAAATATTGCACATCGATCTTTGGAAAGAGACAATCGGCTAATTTCAGCATTATCTCTGTCGCACGAAATACAAACAGCCTGGTGTCTATTATGAGCTGTTTTAAAACAATGCTGTGGTGTATCATCTCTCATACCCTTGCGCTCTCCCTTGGGTGGACTTCACAAGGATTTCTCTTCATAAAAAGGTTCAATTACCACATTAGGCCAATATGTTGTTATGCTTAAGAATATTTTTAAACAACTCCTGCTCTGGGGATCTTGCCCTGTGTCGCGGGGACTCATTTTAACGGACACAGAGAACATCCAAATTTTGGACAATTTGCGGATCGCATAAAGAATTGTCCTGCGATGGAATCCATAAATATTCATAGACGGGCAACATCTAGTTTCAAATAAAGTTATTATTTTAGAAAACGGTTCTGCAATTCTTCATGGGTGTTGGAGTGCAGTGGAAGTCAGTGCGCGCCTAGCAGGGGGACGCGGAGACGTCGCGTCGCCTGGCAACACGCGCAGTTATATCGCGCTGACATCGGCCAACAGGACAGTGCACTTAGCTTAAAGCCCGATTTACACATCGACAAGTACAGTAGCGAGTTAAGTAGTAAGTTGTTGATTAAGTTGATTTAAATAGATCTCCATCCTATTTTTTGACGAGTTAAGTTGATGAGACGCAAGTGAGGGGGCTACTTCGTACTTAACTCGCCAAAAAAGAGGATGGAGATCTATTTAAATCAACTTAATCTGAAAATATTACTTAAAGCCCGATTTACACATCGACAAATACAGTAGCGAGTTAAGTAGTAAGTTGTTGATTAAGTTGATTTAAATAGATCTCCATCCTATTTTTTGCCGATTTAAGTTTGCGAGACGCGAGAGAGGGGGCTACTTCGTACTTAACTCGCCAAAAAATAGGATGGAGATCTATTTAAATCAACTTAATCTTAAAATACTACTTAACTCGCTACTGTACTTGTCGATGTGTAAATCGGGCATAACTCGCTACTGTACTTGTCGATGTGTAACTCGGGCTTTAGTGCTAACGTACACAAGATACTATAAGTATATAACCTCACTATAACTGTATGTAACTTATTCACACAGACTCACTCAGTCAGTCACGCAGACTCCCTCATTCACTCAATCACACATACACACACTCAGTCACATAAACAAATATTCACACATATATATAGTAAACCCTATACCAATCCGTTTGGCCAGCGTGGTATTAGTAGGCCTTGTATCCCTCCGTCACTGGAGGAGGCCCGTCCCTGCAGTGGGACATTAATGGTGGTGGATACTAATATTCTAAAGAGGTAAAGTTTGTGTGTTTGTGACATTGTAATCTCTGGATCTACTGAACCGATTTTAAAAATTATTTCTGTGTAGAATAGTCCATTTATCGGGGAGTGTCTTATGTATCACGGGGAGTGTCAATTGTCTATATAGTATCACGCTATGACTTACCTATAGGAGTGGAGCAGTCATGAAATATGTTAAAAGAACGGACGAGTTTTTCTCGCCGCCCAACGTAGTGGGCACAAGTCAGCTCGTTAGCAATATTAGCATACACGAGTGTTTGTAAGTAGTTATTTAAAAAAATAAACTTAAATGAGGTAATAGTATTCTGATTATCTTTATAGTTTTTGAAATCTTTGCCCATGCCATTAATATTTAAATGTGTGCGTATTAATAGAAACATGGTTATTTTAGCATAAAATTTCATTTGGTAATGAGCTTGCCAGCTAGTTTTCGATTTATTGATCTACAACAACTATAAGTAATGCATATTTGTAACTTCCTTATCATATTCTTAAACTTGATTTGTAATAAATTATCCTTCCCCTTTGTATATCCTGTTAAGATTTTTACTGTCCTGCGTGAAACAGAAAAATAAAACTATACGACAATTGGTCTTTTGGCTTTGCAACCAATGGAATCCCCACCATAAACTAAACTCTATTCCAAGGCGACAACTTAAAATAATAAAAAAATCAATTAGCCAAGACCGGAAAGACCACAAGCACCAAATTATCCATGGTTTGACATCCCTTTTCATTCATACGAATTGTCGTAAAAATTACACCCGAGCTAAAACAATTTATATAGATTTAAGGAATGCATCCACAACTTCAGGGGTTACCAGGGTCTATCAGTTTCCCAAGATCGAAAGCTGAGATAGCTTTCGGGGAGATCCCCAGAGACAGTCATGTCACAGAAGCTATGCAAGAGATTTTTGACTTCATGCAAAGTAGCATCGATTGTCAGTTTTCACAAGACCACCACTAAGTGCAGCTGTGGCTTGGAAATGAGCTGCTTCCCCAAGAGTGGGGATGGAAACATGCAGGAGACAGCTTAGTGCCAATAACCACTGAAGATTTTTCTGTTCAGGAGGTCTTACTAATAAACAATTTTTTACTGCGCTAAGGATTGTGGTAGTGTAAAATGTGTATGTCGAAACAAATGCTCAAATGTTCTGCGGCATGCCTCAACTGCCAAGGAAAATGTCTCAACGGTGTGTCTCTTGACAAAGACGAAGGTGAAGATGACGCAGAGTCCTTCCAGCAAGAACCATCTACTTAAGACGAAGTTCCCTTGGAGGAAGAACCTTTGCCTGTAGGTACTGACCTTCACGCCCTAAACGGTCCAAATTATAAAATCAACTTACCTATTGGTAAACAAAAAAGAAACAATGTTTTGATAGCTCTATGGCTGAATAGGTTTGTATGACATTTGGTATTTAGTATCTTAGGACTTGGATTATAAATAATGCAGGCTATATTTTATCACAAAATATAACATAGTTAAAGTAGCAAGAGGTAGTGTTCGATAACGAGTTATATTTTTCAAAATTTCACTTTTCCAAAAATAGTTAGGAATATAAGACATTGCATATGGCAAAAGTTGTAGACAATTTTATTAGCTTTTGTTACTTAGAAGACACTTTTTCGCTACGATGCACCGTTTCAAAAATATTAGCGAAAAGTAAAATCAAACCCCCCTCCCCCCTCCGGCGGCGGCGCGGCACTCCTAGATGCGGGGATTTTTAGTATGTTTACTCTCTAAGCACCTACAATTGCTTTTGGAGCATTCTTTGACAGGACTAAAGTATTTTGATTTTCTATATCCAGCAGTGATGAGTCATTGTCTGATAAGATAATAAATCGATTATAATTTTAAGATGTCTAATTTTATAATAATCGCGAATTTTTTTTTCTGGCAGTTGGTAGTGCGCAGCGTTCATTTCATTCGATTTAAACTCTTTGGCTGATGTATGTATACCTTTAACTACTACTCTAGCTTGTCTATGTTAGTTTTATTATTTCACTACGATTAATAGGTCGGTGGCCAATTCGCTTAATAAGCGAAGGAAAAGATTTGTCCTAAAAGGCCGACAGGTTCACTTAATAAGCGAAGTTCTTTTTTTTTTTTTTTGGAACAAGTTTGGCATAATGCATGTTAAACTTCTTAGATAAATAGACATTTCACCTCCTTAGTTCTTATGTTTTCGACATATTATTATTATAAATATTTAGCAACAATTTTGAAATTAAACGTCCCCGAATAAAAAAATTAAAAAAATCTGTATTATTTAAAGTAAGGAAAAGGAAATTTGGAAATATAGGTATTAAACGTTTTAGTGCATTTGTATTATGATTGATAACGCTTATAAGTGACAAAATAGTTATTTGCGCGGCAAACCGGGCGCAAGCTTGTGTAATTTTTTCAATGTTTTACACATGATAAACAGTTGGTAATGAAAGCAAATTGTTGTGATTGCAATATGTTATCTGTGTCTTAATATGACTATTAAGCATGTTATTTTATTTAAAAAAATTGCAAGACATTGAAAAAGTTTCTGACATTAGCGAGTTTTGGAGATTTATGAATATTATTTTAATGTTGGAGTCAGTAGGGATGGATAAGACTTGGATAGATTAAATTCGTATAAGTATTTTATCGACATTATTTTTTTATTTATTATGTTGCGCAATAAAAAAGAATTACAAATTCAACACTTAGAACAAAATATTATAAGAATGTAAATTTTATAATTTGCAGGTACGTTTTCATTTTACATTTGTAATGTACTTCTCCGAAACATAATAATCTGTAAATATTATTATTATGTTTACCATTTGGTAATGGTAAATTACCACTCTTTCTCGTAAATATTATCATGTATTTTTAATTATCTTTTACGACCTTTGGACCTCGGCCTAGTATGAATAGCGGATTACTAAGGTTCTTGTAAAGCTAAATATTTTTATTGTGCTTATCGCTTTTTTATTTAATTTATATTCCTAAAAAATACAAAGGCATATTATGTATTTCATTTTGAGTTTTTTTTTAAATATAGTGAATTTAAGTAGTATAAAAATGAATAGTATTAAAACAATCATTTAAATTATTTCTATCCACTTTTCTATCAGAAACTGAAAAAAAATAAAATAAAATAAGCAATTTACCAGGATAAAATTAAATAAGTACACAATAATATTATTATGTTAGATTATTTTACAACAATTACAACGACTTCATTTTCACCCTACTACGATCACGATCATAGTGCTAGAGATTTCTTTATTTTAATAGCCTAGAAAAACGCTGTTCTTAAACCTAGAAAAACGCTGAATGTTCTTGAGTTTTGGCTCCATCGTTTATCAATGATTCTGCCAACGACATGGGTGCAGAGAAACTTTTGTATCGCCATTTTAAGAAAAAAAAAACCTAAAGTACCGCGGCCCAAGCGACAATAACTGACAAATGACAGAACCGCTTGAGTGGTTAAATACTCCACAGTTCTTCTTGTAAGTTGTTCGCGCCAAATTGGCTTGAAAGTTGTTGTGAACTTGAGTTAATTTATATACTTACTTAATATTGGTACACACTTTGAAGTTAATTATAATTTATTAATAACTCATATTATTGAAGAGGAAAGCTGTTATTTACGACAGAAAGGTCAGTATTATTCTTTGTTATTTTGTGCTTATAATGTTATATGGAGACTTGTTCTCAGTCAATTCCACGATGCGTAGGTATGACGACAACTCTGAAAGGTTTTGTCGGAAACTAAAATAAAAATAATCTTACTTAACCAGTATTTATAGAGAAATCCACTCCCGCGTCCCTAAAATTTAAGTAGCTGTAAGCTGATACTTGTAGGTACAGTACACTTGAGTCAGTTTAACATGTGCTATTCTGCACTGTGAGGGAAGTCACTGCCTTGTTCGACAATCCACACACATAAAATAAACAATTTTTTGCTTTAAAATGCATTTTTTCGGTATAACATTATATGTTTCCCATTTCGATTCGTTTTTTCCGGTCGGACATCACAGCAATGAAAATGAAAATTTTGTTTGAGATATTGCACCAAATACTCATTTACGATGAGTATTACTCATCATGAGTGCTATAGCTAAAAAACATAAGTGTACTAAAATTTAGTTATGTTTTTTAACATTTAGTTACTAATTGCTCTCGATTGTTACTCAAGTTCCATCTATTGTTATTCAGTTCAAAAGCAAACTATGCGTTTTTGTTTCATGTTAAAATTTCCGTTTTTATATCTGTAGTAAGTAGGTAGCTATATAATATGTGGCTTCTAATATACATACATATCACATCATAGTATAGAAACAAAGTCGCTTTAGCTGTCTGTCCCTTCTCTATATTTCAATCTTTAAAACTACCCAATAGATTTTGAAGCAGTTATTTTTTAACTGACTTAAATAGAAAAGGACCTCCTCCTTTTCTTTCTCAATTCGATTGTATTTTTTTAGATAGGTACAGTGCTTTAAGAGAAAGGGAAATAATAAGTACGTCATAATATTTTACCCGTGCTTATCAATCAAATTTATAATGTATTATGCCTTACAAAGTTGCTCTTTACCAACAGAGCCTTTGTTGTATTGTAAACAATGATTTGAATTCAAATGAAATAAGTTAAGACGCTCTTTGTTCTTTTACAATGAACATCGTATAAGTTTACTATCCGGTCACATTATCTCGAGACCTGGCGTCGATGACGTCACGTCGCGTTGGACGAATCACTGATGCGCCCGTGGCGAGCGCGGGGGTTGAAAGGAGAACTAGACGCGAGGTTCGCATTCCAGCGAGGTCTCTAGATAATGTGACCGTGTAATAGTTTAAAACTAATTTCCGTTTTAAGTATCAATATCGCGTCGCTGCGCGTGCAAAAGTCGCTAAGTATGTGTTTTTTTTTTCAATTTTTGTTTTTTTATGCAGTTATGAGTGTTGTTTCAGTATGCACATACTGTAAAATAGCTATGTGATTGATGCTATATTTAAAGAGTCACGGGTTACGGAATGTTGCTATGTGACATTTATACATACCTAGAAAGTTCCCTAAAAAGTAGTACTTACCTCTGCCTAGTATAGGTAAATTATCTTAGAGAGATTTTTGCATTTGTAGTTGTGTACGGTCAGCACATAAGAAAATAAATAATTGAGAACTTTTATATTTTTTAAACTTACTTTTTATAGTCAGTTACACCACCTGCATCAAATGACATTAAACAATAATAAGCTAGAGATTTAGTCTCTAGCTTATTATTGTTTTTTTATTAGTTTTAGTGTTTTGTTATTAGTTAACAATCATTACCATAATATTTAATTCTAATCTTCTTCAACTCCAGACATTTCACTCTCGTTCTCATCCCCACTTTCATCAGATGAATCATTTGTGTTAACAATAATTAGTTCTGATATTATATCTAAAGCTAAATACTACTACAGCTGCAAAAATCTCTCGAAACTAATTTTACTATACGATGCCAAAGTTTACCTCGGGCATAATATCATCATCGGAACATTTTTATTTAACAATGTTAAAATAATAAAATATTGATCAAAAAATATTACACAAAATAAATACTTAAATAATAAAAATGTGACAGGCCTTATTTGCTGACCGTATAGTGGAATTCAAATTTCAAATTTTGAATCCGTGTAGATATACGAACACTACTACAAATGCAAAAATCTCTCTAAGATAATTTACCTATACATACCTACCAGTGGCGAAGGGTGGATTTTTATAAAAGGGAAGCCGAAGATTCCGTGGACTTTTGTTCTACTTTATATTACTATTATTCTGTAGTTCATAGGTATTCGTGAGAAAATGTTTCGATTTTACCTAGTTGTCCCGAACTCATAAACTTAAAATACGAAAATGTTTCTCTGTTTGGAAGACTTCTTTGATCAATTAGATTAATTGTTTATATTGCTATATCCTAAATGATTCTACATACCTACTTACTTACTTTTAGAATCTGAGAATACTGTCTGTAAGCCACTTACTTATACGTATCGAAATGAGATAATTGTATTAAAATGTTTCGTAAATCCACAGCGCCGGCGTTTCTTATATTTATAATTCAATTTCGAGAATGATGTTTTATCGCACATCACATAATAGGATAGTCAATATAATATAACACTATTAACCTGTCCCTTATAACAACAAACTATTAAATTTGCTGAAAACAATACAAACAAGTACTTACAAAAATATTCCATAGGATCCCAACGCACTACGACAAAAATAAAGTCAACCAATGCACAACACATAATACACAATCATAAATAATTAAACATACAAATTTTACTACTTTAAACAAGAAAGCGAATTTTATAACCTATTTGCAGAAAATAAATACAAATATCTGTTTTTTCTTCAAATGGTCCTATCGTTTACCGATGATTCTGCCAAAGTCAAGACGCAAGCCGTATAAAAATATAAAAACAAATAAATATAATTAAAAACTAAAAATTCAGAAGAAAGGCTGATTTCTATCAGATTTAAATAATTGATAAAAACAAAGGAATGTCAATGGCAAATTAAGTACTTAACGTGAAATGAAATGAAACTTCGTTACAATTGGTCGGTCCACTGGTTGCAATAGTGCTTTCTCGCTCTCGCAATGTTGTAGTTGTATCTTTTATCCTTGTCATAAGCCGATGGCCACCGGCTTATATGGTACCTTAGATCGACGAATACAAAGTGTCACGTGACCGTACGATTTCCGTACAGTCTGTTGTACTGGATTCCTAATTTCGCGACCGGCTTACTGCGCTCCGCGCATGCGCGCTTTAAGTACTCTCTGACTGAACCATAACAAGTTGTTAGTTGACAACCTTTAATTACAAGATGGCGTTATGAGTACGTAAATAATTATATTGAAAATTATTATTACTGTAATTATTATTGCGATTTACGTAAGAGAATACTTTTTTGTTTTATATTATTTTGTATTGAGTGGATGTTGCGTCATTGATTTATAATTGATTAATAGACAATGCTAAGCGGTTTTTGCAAAGGTAAGCCGGTAGGAATCGAGTTATATGGACACTTCGCCACTAATACCTACCTATAACGCTAACCCCCTTACTCATAAACGCCTCTTAAAGGAGATGGAAACTTCTGGGCTAAAGCCTGTACATTACTGTACAGAGTCAGGATATGCCCTAAAAATCTTTTCTATTTTTTAATAAAATAATAATAAATTTACTCAATTTTATTAAGATTGTAACTTGAAAAAAATAGAAAAGATTTTTAGGGCATATCCTTACTCTGTACAGTAATGTACAGGCTTTAGCCCAGAAGTTTACATCTCCTTCAAAAAAAAATTATCTTGGATTTCAGATTGCCAAAATTAACAAAAGATTTAGCACGAGACTAATAAGTGTGAAGCTATAAATTGATAAAACTCTCATTTCTGTATAATCTTGGCCCAAAACTGTTAGTGAAGGTTTCATTCTCCTTTTAGTCAATTGATTAGTTTAGGTAGATTCTTATTTGTTTGGTATAAGGTTGGTTTTCGTAATAAAAATCTCGCTAAACATTGGTTAAATTTAAGAGGCGTTTATGAGTAAGTGTTATAATTCACATAGCTAAAATAAGTTTACCAAAGTGGAATCAAAAATTGCGCCTGACATGTGTTTTACTTACTAACATAGCAACTTTTTTATAAAGTTTGATTTGATTATAATAAATAATTAATTAACGTAAAAGGGTAGATTTCCAGAGGCATTTTTTATCGTGTCGGACTGGAGAAACCCATTTTGAAATCGATAAACGTTTTCATTGCATTTTTTTATGTACAGTTTGGTGTCTAATCTATGTGGTGCAGGGCTAAAATTATGAATTAGTTTGTTATAAATATTTAAAAAAAAATCATAAACCCTAAAATCCTGATTGCTCTGGGTTGACCTAACTCCCGATTGAATGAGAAAACATTGTGTAGCTTTTTATTGAGAAGGTTCATTATGTCCGAAGTTATTTTATATTACATAACAAATAGTTAATCTTCATTGTAATATTTTTTTTTAAATTATATTAACAACTAGCTGACCCGTGCCCACTTTGTTGGGCGGCGAAAAAAACGCTTCCCTTTTTTAAAAATATTTCATTACTGCTCCTCTGTTATTAGTCATAGCGTGATACTATTAATATAGCCTATGGCACTCCCCGATAAATGGTCTATTTAACACAAAAAGAATTTAAATGATTGAAATGATTAAGAATACATGGTATTAATCAATAAACCAATTAGCCCATCGCAGTCCATTTCTGGACAAAATGCCTCTCCCAACAAACGCCACAGAACAGGGTTCTCCGCCCTACGAATTTAGTCCGACCAAGATATCTTCTTGATCTTTCTATCCGTGTGGTGACGGAGTAAGAATACAATATGTCATCACCCCATCTCATCCCATGGATGTGTTTGGTTAAGGGCCATCCGCCCCACCACAGCCCGTGTAAAGTAGTAGCGGTCGTCAGAGACCATGCAACTACTCGTCCTAAACAAAAAAAAAACCATAGGTGTCGTAAAAACCGACTAAGGGAATAACCGTAACTACTATCCTTACGAAATAAAAAGAAGGAAAACTTGAAATTAAACCCTATACCAATCCGTCTGGCCAGCGTGGTATTATTTATAGTACAGGTATTTAAAATTAAAATCTTACTCCAGCCAAAATGTTGATACTAAGAAAATTCATCTATACTAACATCGCGTTAGACAGATATTTTACGTTATTCGCGCTTTATTTTAAAACTGAGATATCTTTCAAATTAATAATCGGATCTCATCGCTGTAAAGGTCAATTTTGTTTAAAATTAAATAAATATAATGATTAACGTAATTTATTTTGATAAGGGTCAATACCATATACATAAAATACCTTTACAAACAATGCATTTCTTTAAATCAAATTTGATTATTATAAAAAAGGTCGTAGTGAGTCAACCTTAGAAGATAGATATATGCTATCGTTGACTTAATTGTAAACCTTTTTTAAAGGTACAATTCTCTTATACATCATTTCAGTATATCTCCAGACGTTTGGCTTTTCTCAAGACTTTGTTATCAACATTGAACATTATTAATCCTATTTGCGAAATATGATTTTATTTCTATTGGCTGCGCTAGTGAGCCCTATAAACGCTCTTATGCAGCAGAAGCAAAATAAACGTTTTTAAGCGTCCCTTTTATATACATATTTCATTACTGTTCTACTCCTATTAGACATAGCGTGATACTATATAGCCTATAACACTCCCCGATAAATGGACTATGAAACACAGAAAGAATTTTTTAAATCGGTGCTGTAGATCCAGAGATTACCCCCTAAAACGACACAAACACACAAACTTTACCTCTTTATAATATTAGTATAGATTTAATATAACTTTTATTTGATATAACACATACGATTCATGTTTAACTTTATTAAAATTTAAAAGGAATAACTTATAATTAATAGCACTTCTTAATAAAATAGTTATGGATTATTTACAAACTCATTTATTTTTGAGTATGATTACTACTGGTAACGCCATCTCGTGAACAAAAGACACGAAATTTAAATTCATCCAACATTGAACCAAATTCATTTTTCATGGCCCCTGATTTGTATTGGACTGTTCTAATATAAGGAGATGAAGCGATATCTCGAGTATTACTTATCCGATTTTGATGAAACATACCTCAGTTTAAGCCTAATAAAAAAGGCTACAATACAATGTATTGTTCTAAAGATTATATTAATTCGTTTTAAAGATGTGCGGTAACAAACAGACAGACAGACATTAATTCTAAAAATTGTGGTTTCGTGCTTTTTGACTTTTCTAGATTTTATAGATAATTTTTATCTGAATTTTCGAAAAGAACAGACATTTCGACCTTTACAGTTTTATTATAGTATATAGATTATTAACATTGAAAAATACATAACTGACAATAAAATATAGAAATACAATCACAAAACATTAAATTATTGTTTAATGTTCTATTTGTTTAACATAATAAGTTTAATTAAGCCACCAACAGATGGCGTTATTTGATATATAGTTAAGATATTTTTATGTTCATCTTATAGCATAACTATGTTTTGTAATTAATTATTAAAGTTTTTTCACTCGCCATTAGAGTTTGTAAACATAATATTCCATCGAGTACTTTTTGGGATTTATTCATGGTCTTCGAGCCGGATAAAAAAATGTTATAATTAAATGTCTATTTTATTTATTTAAAAATACTGCACGCAGCTTAACTCTAAATATATTCCAGTCTACATTCCTAAGATAGCGCTGTTTAATATTTCACTTTGTAAACATAAACTAAGTAAACTAAAACTACTCATTCTTGAGCACTTTAAGTTCAAATATCTTTTGATAGACTGAACCGATTGCAATGAAACAAAAATTAAATGGAACTTCAAGTTACGCTCAATCGTTGTGTACTAAAAGCATCTACATTTTACGTTATCTTTAAAAATACTGCACGCAGTTTAACTCTTGATGTAGTTCTGTCTAAGTTTGAAAGATGGCGCTGTTTAATATTAATTAGTTAAATTCAAATATCTTTTATTAGACGGAACCGATTGCAATGGAACAAAAACTAAATAAAACTTCAAGTTACGCTCAATCGTTGTGTATAAAAATCATCTTAATTGCTTTGGTACTTTTTACGTGATGCCCGAACAAATTTTAGGTTACAGATAAACAGACATACAGATATACAGACAAACAGACAAAAATTCCAAAAATGGTGGAAATGGGTTCTATTGGTTGTCTTTTATACCCTGGCTATTTTTTTTGAATTTATTTTCAATGTACAAAAACGACTTTTCTACAGTTTTATTATATGTATAGATAGATACTTTTGGCACAATTTAAATTTATCGTCATGACCTAGCATTTTATGTCATCGCTCTGCGCTGGAGTAAAACATCACGCTCATCCCTCGTTTTACGAAATAGAAACTCTATTCTTTTCCACCCGGGGTAGTGGCAGTAGTGGTCTAACCTCTGAAGATGATACGTGTGTGTCACGTTCCCGCGCTCCCACATCGCGTAGGTAAGTTTATGATTTATCTGGGTTTGGTTCTTGAATTTGATGATTGATATGGCATGTTTTTTAAATTAATTAGTAAGGTTGTAAATGTGCTTATTAAGTGAATTAAGTGATAGTAATAATGTTCTTTATGAGACGTAAACACAACTTTCTACTGTTTTTATTTTGGGCTATATTAATGCTTTTATGACTTTTTTTGATCGCTATGGCTATGATTGCTCTGTCTAAAATACCAGAGCGATGATATTTTGCAATAATTGTACGTTATAAAACTACTTTAAGTAATAATACCAGATTGTTACAACGACAAATGTCACGACTCAGCTGTCAAAATTTCTGTGACGTCACGCTCACGACTCATCTGTCAAAAATTCTATGACGTCACGACTCCCCTGCAAAAATATTTTCCCGCCAATATTCTATGACGTCACGACTCATCTGTCAAAATTCTATGACGTCACGTGTCACGTGACCAAAATTCTATGGCGTCACTAGTCACGTGACTCAGCTGTCAAAATTATTATGACTATGGCGAAATTATTAAAACATAATATGATGGAGGTCAAAATTTCAAGTTTTCGGAAGTTTTCCTTTACATGCACTGTAAGACCTTGCTTCATGCCAAATTGAAGTTTGTATGTAGAATTTGCAACTAGCTGATTCAGTATAAGTAGTTACTTTGTTATTATTATTACGGTAGTAACACGGGTAATTTTTTTTTACTGTTGTTACTACTGTTCAATTGCAGTAGTACCACGGGTAAACTAATTACCGGTGTTACTACTGGTAGTACGAATAGTAGTACCTACCACGGGCAATAAAGGGACTGGAAGTACCCTGTAGCTTTTTCCCTTTGCTCATCGAAAATTTGCGACATAAACGGCTATATGTCTGGATTTCGATATTTTTTGCACAGGCAACAGACCTTAGTATTTGGTAAAAATTTCAGCTTGATACCTTTACGCGTTCCTGATATAAATGGTATTGACAGAGAGACGGACAACAAAGTAACAATAACAAAACAATAACAACACCAAATTGTGATGACGTCAGGACTCAGCTGCCTTAATATTATTTTTCCCGCCAAAATTCTATGACGTCACGAATCATCTGTCAAAAATTCTGTGATGTCACGACACATCTGTCAAAAATTCAATGACGTCACGACCCATCTGTCGAAGATTCTGTAATGTCACGACACATCTGTCAAAAATTCAATGACGTCACGACTCAGCTGTCAAAAAATATTTTCCTGCCAAAATTATGTGACGTCACGACTTATTTATCTGTCAATAATTTATGACGTCACGTTTCGTCACTTTTGAAAATTTTAGCTTGATACCTCCACGCGTTCCTGAGATAAATGGTCTTGACAGACAGACAGACAGACGCACAGACGGACAACGAAGTGATCGTATAAGGGTTCGGTTTTTTCAAAATCGGTACGCTGCCCTAAAAATGAAAAGTTTCCAACTGATGAGCTCTCAAAAAGCTCTAGATATATCCCCTAAACATAAAATCATATAATCTTGTAACATGCAAGACTAAAAATGACGAAATAAATAATATATAACAATTTTATTACTTTTGTTTTACCATTTATGATCGCTCTAGCGCCTATCATGATTGCTCTGGACGCGAAAATGTTTGAACTTAAATATTTCCATAACTGTTTGTCAAAAATAAAGGCCAATAGTAAAAATGTAGTATTTTAATATCATTATTTTCAATGAGATACATAATTACCAAAAAATATCAAGATCTGAAAAGCACCAGAGCGATCACACGAATACGACCGATTTGGAGATTGACCCAAAATATCATTTTGAATAAAAATATTAATTGTTTTATTGAGTTTGTTTTAATTATTTCTTTCTACAATATAGCTATGTCACCGTATAGTCAGTTTCTTTAAAATTCCATAGAACGTTATAGTGGTTATGCGTTCTAAGTGCACACAGCGAGTATTTACGGCTCAAATAATTAACGTAACTTTGACACATAGGTCAAATTTGCATAGTATATTTGGTTTTGGCATTATTAGTAATGTGATCTATCCTAAAGTATTATACAACTATAAAATTATAGGCAAGTTTGTTATATGCATTAAAGAATAAATTTTTTTTTTACATTACGATGTAACTGAGTGGTTACTTCATAACAATATTACAATCTAGCCTTGTGGCTAATAAGTAATTTTAATATAACTTAATTTGCTAAAAGTACTTTAAAGTAAAGAATGTGTCAATTGGCACTTTTCTTATAGTCTTTAGTTGTAATTATTGAAAGTCACTTTGTTCTTGTGTTCTTTAAGAATAGCACTGGCTGCACTATGTTACACTAATTTCACTAAACTAACTCAAAAGGTTTAGTCCTTTTCAGCCTCCTTAGTATGTCCGTGGTGTCAAGGAGCTGGATAGCCTCGACATTCACATGTTGTAGAAGTCTTTGTTCATGTGCTTCGGCGTATTTTTTTATAACTATGGTTACGAGATCCACACCTAAGTCCCGGTGGATGTCTTCATTTCTAATATACCAGGGAGCGTTTATTATACTCCGAAGTACTTTGTTCTGGAATCTTTGAATGATATCAACATTGGTGCGTTTTGTACAGCCCCAAAGCTGTATACCATACGCCCATACTGGCATAAGTACTTGTTTGTACAGAAGTACTTTGTTGTATACTGATAATGCTGAATGTCTGCCGATTAGCCAGTACATATTCTTGTAGCGATGATCTAACTCCTGGCGTTTCTTCTTGACGTGAGCCTTCCAGCGAAGCTTTGCGTCTAGCGTCATACCCAGGTATTTCGCAGTGTTTTCATATGGTATTATACGACCGTTAATGTACACCGGTGTATAATTTGGTCTTTGGTTTGTGAAGTCTATATGAATCGATTTGGACTCATTTAGTTTAATTCGCCATTTTTTTGTCCAATCAGAGATAGAGTTGACAGCAGTTTGTACTTCTTCTACTGCTTTTTTGTGAGTGACACCTGTAGCCATGATGGCTGTGTCATCTGCGAAGGTTGCAATAATGCTGTTTCCGATATCTGGGATATCACAAGTGTACAATAGGTATAAGACAGGGCCAAGAACACTTCCCTGTGGAACTCCAGCTTTTATTCGTTTGACATCAGAGTAAGCGTTTTCTTGTCTTACTCTAAATGTCCTTTCTGTCAAATAGGATTCTAAAATATCAGCGAATTGCTTTGGAAGCATTTTCCTTAACTTATATATAAGACCTTTATGCCAAACCTTGTCAAATGCTTGTGCTACATCTAGAAAAACTGTAGAACAAACTTTCTTTTCTTCTAGGGATTTTTCTATAACGTTGGTAATTCTATGTACTTGCTCTATTGTGGAGTGTTTTTCTCTGAAGCCGAATTGGTAGTTGGGAATCAGTTTTCTATCTTCTATTATAGGCTTTAAACGTCTTAGAAGTAATTTTTCAAATAATTTTGAAATAATTGGCAACAGTGATATTGGCCTGTATGATGAAACTTCTAGAGATTTTCCTGGTTTGGGGATCATTATGACTTCAGCAACTTTCCAGATACTAGGCACATGTTTTAGTCGAAAAGTGGCATTGATGAGGGTTGTGAGTTTAATTATGGCTTTACGTGGTAGGTTTTGAAGTAGTTCACCAGTGATAAGGTCGTATCCAGGTGATTTCTTTATGGTCAAGGATCATATTTTTGACTTCTTTTGGGGTGACTAGTTTTATTTTTAAGTCATCCTGGCAAGTGTCAATAAATGCTATGTTCTCAGAACTTTCCACGTCGTTTGTTTCAAAAGTTCGTTCTAAATGTTCTGCAAATATAGTAGCTTTCTGGTCGTTACTCCTAGCCCATGTGCCATCAATTTTTTTAATCGGTGAGGCATGAACAATAGGCTTTTTCAATCTTTTGGTGACTTTCCATAATGAGTATTCTGTTTTCTCACTAGGTGATAATTGGCTAAGGTAGTCTTTTGTAACACCATCGTGATAGTTTTGTATTGCCTTGCTTAGTGTTTTTGTAAGTCTGTTTAGTAAAGTTTTATCAGGCGGATATCTATTTTGTTGCCATTTTTGTCTCTGAACTCTCTTCGTGGCTATGAGATTTCTTATTTCTAATGGATATCTGTGGCTCGCAACTTTTCTTTTTGAGACTGGTGTATTTTCCCAAGCACAGCGTTGGATGTCTGTCACAAATTTTGACACTTCTTCATCTAACTGCTGTTTAGTTTTGAGTGGTACTCGAAGGTCAATAGTGTTGTCTAGATCAAATATGAAGCTCTCCCAATCCGTGTTTTTATTTACTAAGATTGGGTTATTTTCTTTCTGAATTACTGTTTCACTTAAAGTTAATATAATGGGAGAATGATCAGAATTCATATCAAATCCCTCCTGAATATCAAGAAATGTGGCTGACAGATTCTTGTATATGAAAAAGTCGATCAGATCGGGTATTCTCTTGTCATCAGTAGGCCAGTAAGTTGGTTTTCCTGTTGAAATAGCATTAGAGTTGATTTCTCTGATAGCACTAAGCAATTCCCTCCCTTTAGTGTTGGTTAAACGGGATCCCCAGTACGTGTGTTTTGCATTGAAGTCACCTCCTAATATAAATGTGTTGCCAAGACTTTGCAATAGGTTTCTGTACTGCTCTATTTTTAGAGCATACTTTGGCGGGCAGTATATAGCTGCTATTGTAATGTGATGAAGTTTGGTTTTGATTCTAACGGCTACAGATTGTATGAATTTTTCTTCATATTTGTATTCTAGATAATGTAAGATATTTTCTTTAATTATAAGGCTGCTTCCCCCTCTTGCATTGTTGTCAGGGTGCAGTGCATGATATATTTTATACCCGTTAAAGTGAATATACGATTCTCTTGTAAAGTGAGACTCCGATATGAGGCACACATCAATTTCTTCTGTTGCAAGTACTACCTGTAGCTCATTTCGATGGTTTAGGAGGCCATTTGCATTCCACGCCATAATTTTTAGTGTGTGCTTCATTTTTGTACTGTATAATGTAGTTGTGTAGTACTACTTTCTAGGTTTTTTAACCTTTGATCAAAAGAGGTTAACATATGCAATATTTTGCATATGTTTTCGTTTGTATTGGAGTCTCCTGACTTGGATGGTTGTGGACCATTTACGGGTGGATGTGGCTGATCTGCTTTCATAACTTGTGCATAAGACACATTTGGTTGAGTAAAACGTATTGTGTGATTTTTCTTAGCAATAGGGGCCTGGGTGGCGGGTGCCGAACCCTTCTTTTTTATTGATTTATTTTTCAACTGTTGCAGTTCTTTAGCTACCATACACCCTCTGTAGTTAGCAGGATGGGGCTCACCGCAGTGAACACATTTGGGTTTGGTTTCTATTGTCTTATTGCAGTCTTTAGTCAAGTGTTTACCAGTGCACTTCACGCATCTTGGTTCCTTAGAGCAGTATTTCTGTGTATGGCCATATGCCTGACATCTCTTACACTGTGGTATTAGTTTAGATGTTTTTAAAGGTTCTATATCTACTTTACAGCCTAGTATGGCCTTAATCCTATAGATATTTTCTATATCTTCGTCTTTTTCAAAAGATAGTGTGAACATATTTAGAGGTTCTTTGGTCCTCCAACTATATTTATTTACGGCTTCTTTTACGGCTTTAAAGAATAAATAAATAATTTAAATACTCCGGGTATTTTCTGAGCAAATCAGTTTTTTGCGTCTCCTGTAAAGTGTGTAAAATACAGTCACCGCACCGACTAAAGCCCGATTTACACATCGACAAGTGAGGACATTCAAAAATTTAGTACAACTGCCATTTTGGCATGTCCTTCGACTTTTTATTTTTATTTTAGAAATTTGACAACTTATTTAGTGTAATAATAGCCTTATACTGAAAATTCATATATTTTACTACGTTTTTAACTTAATCCCAGTGTAATTCAGTTAAAACTGAATATTTAAAGAATATTTTAATAAAACAGACAGCATTATTTTGACGTGTCCCCAGTGACAAATGAAAACTTTAAGTACAATTTTTGAAAATATCTTGTATGACACCGTGGTATATATTTTGTTTTTTTACATAATATAAACTTGATTGCTTATATTAAAATCATTATTACAGCTTATAACTGTATTTTTCTATTTAAAAACATTTTAAATATGATGTCCCCGAAAATTGACACTTTCGGACAATTCAATTTTGTTACCTTCATTTCTTACAAAAATAATTCTACTAATACACCTTTTTTGATCTCCAAATATAGCAACACCGTTGGTGTTGAGATCAGCCATCTTTTAAATTAAACGGCAGTTGTGTTTTCGACGCCAGTGTTGTGTGTAGTGTCGCTGGTTGGAGTTAGAAAAAAAATTCGTCATGTTTGTACCCATTTTATTAATTACTTACCCACATGTTTGTTACAGTGTAGTTAACACAGAAATGCTTATTTTAGCCTAGACATATTGTTGGTTCTTGTCTAGATTGACGAAAAACTGAGCCGCTAATATATATTTTTAAACTTTAGGATACCACAATTTGTGACTTCGATTTTGTTACTGTAGATATAGTAACATATACTCGGACCGAAAAAGTAACAAAATCGACAGCGTTAAGCAAGGTTTACATAGCGTAACTTCGAGTTATTTTGGGGTAGACTTGTTAACCAAAAGCAATAAACACACTTAAATGCCAACCCAATTAACCCGACATTACGCTATAAATATTTTTTTTTTTCAGAAATATGCCATTAACCGCAAAAGAAAAGATGCGTATATATAGGGAGAGATTAAAAAATGAAAATCCAGAAAAGTATGAAGAACAACGAATTAAACTTTTATCAAGAATTAAATCAAAACAGAAAAAAATATCAGAAATGACACAAGCTGAAGCGGAAGCTAAAAGGAGAGAGTGGAGAGACGAATTATAATATGTAATAGATATGTAAGGACTAAATGTTCCTAGAATTATAGATCTCATTACAAAAAATATAGAAAGATTAAAGCTTGTTAGTTCTATAATGGGTTGATTGTTAAATGGTTGCCTTGAGTGGGAGCCATGTAAACTGAGCTTAATAATTTTGTTACCGTCGCTTTTGTTACTGTCCCCAATATTTTATCAGATTTTTGAGGTTTTTCTAGAAAAGTTCTTTATTATTTGGAATGTACGTAATTTTGTTTAAAAATATTGATTATTTCACAACTACTGATCATGTTTCTGTATTGATATTGGTTATTTTGCACTCTGAGCACAAAAAAACAATTGTTTAATTGGAACCCATGGTAACAAAGTCGAGATAAAACTGCATTTTAATAATTGTTTTTACTAATTTCTATTTCTTGTTGATTCATTTACTAATTTAAAAAGACTGTATTTTTCGAATAAATATATTACAGTGTTTTAATCCATTATAGTTTCATTTATTATTGAACTCAAAGTATGGTAACAAAAGTGACAAAAAATCATACTTACCCTCACATTTTTGCATTTTTGTTATATAAATACTATTCTAGCTGAAAAAATATATTATTTATTTAAAATTAGAGAATATAACTATTCTATTTCAGTTCTCCGTTATTAACTACGGTGTTAAAAAAAAATAACTCTAATTTTCATCAGTTGTACTAAATTTTTGAATCTCCCCAAGTACAGTAGCGAGATAAGTAGTAAGTTGTTGATTAAGTTGATTTGAATAGATCTCTATCCTATTTTTTGGCGAGTTAAGTTGGCAAGACGCGAGAGAGGGGGCTACTTCGTACTTAACTCGCCTAGAGATCTATTCAAATCAACTTCATCAACAACTTACTACTTAACTCGCTACTGTACTTGTCGATGTGTAAATCGGGCTTTATGTGTAAAATACAGTCACCGCGTAACCATTACTTTAAAACCATTAAGTTTTAATTTGTATAGGTTAGATATGTAGGTATATGTTAGAAAGTATAATCAATAGGTTTGACGCATTTGGTGCACTTCGCGACTTGTACACCACTTCGCAAAAGGAGCACTTTTTAAGATGAGTGGCGATTTGGAAAATTGTCTGAATATCAAAGAAGCTTTTGTTAGATTATTGTACCCATTTTTAAGAAAATTACTTGCACATATCTAAAGTTTCTCTTAGTTTTTGTCAATTTTTCAAATCTTCACTCATTTTAAAAAGTGTTTATTTTGCGAAGTGCACCAATTGAGCATTGTGTACAAGTTGCGAAGTGCACCAAATGCGTCAAACCCTGATGAGGGTTGCATGTTGCTAATATTTATATGAATGTCTTATGTGTTTGGTGGCGCATACGACACGACAATGCACAGCTCTGCTTTGTAGGGTTTCAATGTGGCACATTGTACCGCATTATGTAGTAGCACGGCAACCACGCACAATTAAGCTAAGTCATCATTATACCGTAACATCAGTATAATTAGATAAATAATATAATCGGCGTATGATCAGCGCAACTTACTATCTAACAGATTCCATTAACTCGAGCATGTAGTGTGTGTACAGCCTTATATCTGTGTCAGCAAACTATATATACTTTTTTGTGACTTATTTTATAAAGACAGAGTAAATGAGTATGTTCTACTAATTGCACGTGTTGTTATTTCCATCATCTACTCTCAACCCTGGAAGTGACCAAGTCGGGACACACCACATGGCGACCCAGCCAGATACTTCGGCGAGGTGGTAAGCAGACATATAATTTTACCACATTTTTTGTAAATTCCTGAGTATGGGAAAATGCCAAAGCAAAGAAGAGGTCATCATTGCCCAAAATGCTTTGGGCAACAACAACGCCCACGCAGCAGCCTCAGCGGAGCACTACAAGGCCTACAACGTGTTGTTGTCTAATGTGCGTGTTTCTTGTTGGTGATCTTGGCAGGCATTTTTTACTTATATAGGAAATGCCATCTTAATTGGATGCGAAGGGAGTTGAGGAGCGAGGCCTTGGAACGGGTCTTGGCCCGTATGAGTTACCGGAGGCGCCGGGAGATCAAAAAAACATCAAAACATTTATTAAATTTACAAATGGTCTTAAATTATGCTAAATTAAAATCTAATTACATGATTGTGTGCTATATAGTTTAGTATGCCTGTACTAGGATTAATCCTGTGTTACAGGTGTTCTAAGTGCTAATTATTTCCATATTAGGTAATTATTTAATCTTATCGCTGTCTCTATACATTACTTTTAAAATTAATATCTATAATTAAATTATTCGTTTTATAATATAAAAAAATGCTTACAAAATAAATATATAATAATTATTACAATTAGGTATATAGTTAATTACTTGTTTTGTTTAAACTAAAGAATGTGCTTACTTGTAGAAAATTTATGTGCGTGTGCTCTGAGGGCCACTTTCTCAAAATCCTTTGAAAACATGCTTAAGATTTAGTGAACATTCCAAAAATATTGTGAAAGTTGGAATCAGATTTTGTGAACATCAAATACGCGAGTTATAGGCTTTATAGTTGGACCCTCAGTCCACACATAGAGGATTGAGGGTCCGCTTGTACCGGCTAAACTAAGGGCACTAAAGAAAAAGTGTTTACGTCAAAGTTTAACGTAAACCCAAACAAAAATTATGTAAACAAGAAAATATAAGAATACATCGTATTATTTTCTATATCTCCGTTCAAAATTGGCCCTCAGGCGGAAAGTTTATACGCTAATTATAACCAACCCATAAACTTTTTGCTACTTTTTATAATCTTGTATTATAGGAAATATATTGTGAAAATTCGTGAAAGCAATAACAGATCTCAAAATCATGTTGGTAAAAAAATATCACCTTGTAAAAATTCGGACCCTCAATCCTCCACTTTTTTGTTTTCGTTTTTTGTCGCTAAAGTATAATAGCTAGGAAAATTACAGAAGTACCTCGTTCTGTAGAAAACATTGTGCAACAAACTGATATCATTTGTTAATAATAATAACTAATTATAATAAAACCGTCAAAGCTACAAATTTTAATATAACCTCAAAATTATTTACATAGTAAAAATAAAGTTGATTTTCTTTTACAGTAAAATGTATTGTTTTTTACCGAATGATACTGTATTTGTTGCACAATTTATTTTACAGAGGAAAGTACTTGTGTCATTTTCCTAGATATCATACTTTAGCGACAAAAAACGAAAACAAAAAAGTGGAGGATTGAGGGTCCGAATTTTTACAAGGTGATATTTTTTTACCAGCATGATTTTGAGATCTGTTATTGCTTTCACGAATTTTCACAATATATTTCCTATAATACAAGATTATAAAAAGTAGCAAAAAGTTTATGGTTTGGTTATAATTAGCGTATAAACTTTCCGCCTGAGGGCCAATTTTGAACGGAGATATAAAAAATAATACGATGTATTCTTATATTTTCTTGTTTACATAATTTTTGTTTTGGTTTACATTAGACTTTGACGTAAACACTTTTTCTTTAGTGCCCTTAGTTTAGCCGGTACAAGCGGACCCTCAATCCTCTATGTGTGGACTGAGGGTCCAACTATAAAGCCTATAACTCGCGTATTTGATGTTCACAAAATCTGATTCCAACTTTCACAATATTTTTGGAATGTTCACTAAATCTTAAGCATGTTTTCAAAGGATTTTGAGAAAGTGGCCCTCAGAGCACACGCACATGAAAATTTTATGTAGGGCAAAATGTATTTGTCACTTTTCGACACCAGACGTATCAATTAACGTAAGGGACATTTTGGCCAAAATGAGTTATATATACCGTTGGATTCGGAATTTCACGCTCTATCGTTTGGCATATTTGAAATTCCTCTATCGTTAAAAAATGTCCCTTACAGTACACGTTTTCGAAGGTCTAGACTGATTTTTACACTAAAAAAATAATTTAACGGACGTAAATATTTTTATGTGTTAGAAAAATAATGTAAATAGTTCTGAAATGCAATTCAGTCTCTTACATTAAACAAAAGTTTTGTACAATTCTCACATTATGACCTTTACGTTAAAACACAATACATAACTTTACTAAAATTTGTCGCTTACCTAATATACATTCAGGGGCCCACCTTTATTATGTCTAAAATTTCGAAAAAATGTACATTACACAGTATTTTTCGGTATTATCAAATATTTTACTTAATTACAAGTATGAATTAAAAAAATAAAAACATTAAAAAAAAACAAAATTTCTTAAAAAATCAACGAAATGAGAAACAGCCATAAAAACTGTAACATTAGTAACTGTAACATTTAGTTAATTGTCCTAGACATGTTCCGTAAGACTTAGGTGTGGACTTCAAGGAGGCCATAGTAATTTTCGAATCCCACCTTCATTCAGGTATTCGGTTGTGATTTTTAGGGATGTGTGGCCGGGAACTATCATGGATTAACAGAAATTATTCCTAAATAACTGGTGCAATTGGCATTACATGAGGTTCTTAAGCCTCTGTAACATATTTTTCTGCGTTTACACCACCACTTTAAAAAATAACCAAGTCCAAGTACGAGCCCCGTAAATGATGCCACCCAAAACATTATTGAACCACCTTGGCACTCCACAGTTTCAAGGGGCTCATGGGGTAAACCTTTTATTTTTGTGCCTGTAAGAACTCTGACGACCTTCGCGTTATCGTGAAGTTATCATTATTATTAGGTTATCTTAATGATATCCGATATTCGTCTGTAAACACCACATTTTTCGAATGCTCTCGACGGATCGACATCCGTATCGGCAAGGCGGCAACCATGTTCGGGAAGCTAGGTACAAGGGTATGGTACAATAAGCACCTTACTACTAATACCAAGATGGTTGTCTTTCAGGCTTCCATCTTAAGCATACTCTTGTACGGAGCTGAAACCTGGACATCGTATGCAAAACAAGATCGTCGTCTTAACTTCTTTTACATGCGTTGCTTACGAAAGATCTTGGGTTTAGCATGGCAGGACAAGATGACAAACGAGAAAGTTCTAGAAATCGCACAGCTGCCTAGTCTGAAAGCGCTTCTTAAATAGAGACGTCTGCGTTGGCTAGGGCATGTGCATAGGATGGAACCCTCTCAATTACAACGACGTGTTCTCCTTGGTGCAGCGAATGCAAAAAGAGATGTTGGGAGGCCGCTGCTTCGTTTCAAAGACGCGAGACATGGCGGCATTTAAAATCGACCACCGTGACTGGGAGAAGCTCGCGGAAAAACGTCCTGAGTGGCGCAAACGTGTCGGAGAGGGTCGCAAATTTTGTAATAAAGGCTTGGAGTGCTTGCTGACAAGAGACAGAAACGACATGAACATGGTTCGACACTAATGTCCAATTACATCTTTTGTCAAGCCTGTGGTAGGATATGTCGCTCTCGTATCGGTCTGTACAGTCATCAAAAGCGATGTATCACAGACACCACCTCATAAATCGTCTGCAATAGACGAAAAGGCCTTATATATATTATATTGTCCATTGCCTGTACTCACGAGAGAAATAAGAAACTGTGGTCCCCTAGCAGTTTTAAAAGCTTAACCTTCTTCTGACCGTACGTATACCCCCACACACATTTTTAACTTCTTGGAGTTGGTTACGTGCTTGAATTGTTGTAATGAACCAGTCCCTAAGAAGATTTCTGACGATAAAACGGTTATGCTAAGTCAAATTACACAGCTTACGACTGTGACCTGGTCTCCGTTCATAAGATCCTGTCTCCCAGAACCGCCTAACTGCATTTATCACAGTCGTATGTACTATACAAAATCATGTTCGACCAGTCCGAATTTTCTCCAAAATTTCCAAAATTAATCTAAAGATATTGTAAGTTTAAGTATATTTTTACTCATGGACTTAATAATAAAGACATTAGGTCCAAAATTAATGATAATTGTTCTTAATAGTTTATCATACATCATATTTCATCCAGTTCATAGTTGTTTATGTCCTTTACAGTAGATTTGTGTTATAGTTTTCTATTAAACTTGGTGCTTACTTTAATATGGGATAGTTTACATTGAAAGCTGGAGTGCAGTAAAGGACCACTAGCAGGAAATAAGCAACTTTTTTTAATGTAAGGGACATGCTATTTTCTAAACGCGTAAGTTTATGTAAATATTTTATTTATAGTTATAAAGAAGAGAAAATTATAAGAAACTTTGTCTTAGACACTTTTGAGATCAGGGCAACTAATAAAAAGTTACAGAAGAATTTGTAAAATCGAATGGTTTTTTGGCTCTCCTGAAAAGTCGTGTTTTGTCCCTTACGTTAATTGATACTTCTGGTGTCGTTTTATTTACTAGTTTTAAATAATTCTAAGATACTTAATTATGTTTTTTGTTAAAAGTATACTAATAATCTACTCTACTTCGTAATCTATGGAGTTAATATATCGCAATTCGGCTATTCTTCTCGCAGGACATTCAGTATCGCCAGTTGTATGATCCTTAGGCTTCTTAAACCTCGAACATGTTGCGCATTTTGGAGAGGTCAATTTGTTGTTGCATTCAGAAATAGCGTGACCTATTTCCCCACAATGGCTACATGATGGAATTAGTTCGCGGCAGGATTTAGAAGCGTGGCCTTATTGCTGGCATTTATAACACCTCGTGACTATAGTAAAGTCCTTGACAGGGTAAGAGGTCCAGTTAACAAAAAGTCTTTGTTGTGTGATCAGGGCTTTTCTTATTTGTGCAGAAGCTTCGATGACATAATTGCATGATGTAGTCTCCCGTTTCCCGGACTTGTGACTCAATTTTATCGAGGACAAAAAGGATTAGTAGGTCATGGAAGGAAATTTGTCTTCGACGTTTTGGTCATAAATACATTTGTAGACCTCTTGCTCTGTCATAGTTGTAGGTACTCCTATTACCACAATCCGAGGTCTACGTTTGGAAGGTTCTTCAGCCTGTAGATTCACCGAACTGCTCAGTACTGCGTTCTTTAGTTTGTCTGCGTCTGTTTTGGTCTCCGTATTAATAATAACACCACCGTTTCTGGTCTTTCGTACTCCTCGCACATGCAGCTTCAGTTGTTCAGGGCTGATAATTTTCTGAACCATTGCTTTTGTCTCTTCACTTGTTTTCTTTACGTCAAGAGGGTACACGGCTACAGAGCTTAGATTACTGGGTCGAATGTAATCATTAGTACCCTTTTTTACCACGTCAGCAAAAGAAGATCCCTTGGTTGCAGTACTCGATTGCTCAATGGTCTTCTTAAGTCCGGTTAAGTATCCTGCCAGATCTCTATTTTCATTAAGGACTTCAATTTCAAGGGACGACTGTATGGCTTTTTGTTTTAGAGATTGGTACAGAATTGCCATTTTGGAGGAATTGTGCGTAATTTTTCTACATAAGGACGATACTTTCAGCTTCTGTTCGGAGTTGAGTTTTCCACTTTCAGTTATAGAACAGATCTCGTTCAAGCAGGACTCGGTGTAGGAAATCCATTTCTGTATTTCTGCAGTGGACACAATTTCAGGCGCACTGGAGCAAGCGGGGTCATGGGATGTTTTCACTGGTGAAGTAGTATTACTTGCCATTTTCCTTAGTGATAATTCACTACAAAAAGTCTTAATTATTGTTCATTACGGAAAACATTGCACAATACACAATCTTAATCTAGGTCACTTTTTATTATTAATTAAGTAACGCATTAGAGCACGTACAAGCACGTCTGTTCGCGACAAAGATCGAAAAATGTGTTTTAGATACAGGAAGACTCCGCCGCCGCGCCGTATAAATGTGTGTGCGCGATTTTATTTTTTTTTCGTTTCCTTATATGTGTTTTTTTCTCTTTGTGTGACTTTGCTGCCTTATACTATGCGTTTCAAATAAGAATAGGATCGCACTTGCTGCCAACTTCATGTGGCAACAGTCATTTTAGTACGACCAACAAAAAAAATCGTAAAATAATTTAAATAAAAATATTTAGCGTTGAAAATTCTGATAGAAACAGATTGTTTAATTCAACGAAAAAAATGTTTCTTCGTTTTTTACCGTTTTATTTGTTTGTTACATTGAAACAATAACATAAAAAACCTTATGAAAAAAACCGGTTTTATTGAAAATTTAGCAATTTCTTTCACATAGAATCTGATTTGGATGAAGAACGTAGCTATGATGCCATAAGTGGTGTGGAAGCATTGAATTCCAATTAAAATTTAATTTATTTAAAAATTTATATAACATATTGAAGTAAAAATTAATAAAATTTTGTGTTTATTTTTTTCCTACCGTACATGACATTCATGAAGTTCGTTAGAAATGCGAAACAAGATGGCGCTCTGACAGTCCTATTCTTATTTGAAACGCATAGTACCTAGGTAAATGTGTGTGCGCGGTTTTATTTTTTATTTTTTTTCGTTTGCCTGTGTAATGCGTCTTACGTGTAAAGAAATGCGAGATGAGATATTACTTTTACAAAAGTACCTTACGTAATTAGATTTTAATTAGTAAAGAGTAAAGAAATAGAGTTATCTAGAATATATGAAAGTTTAATTAAGTGTAAGAAAAATATAAGTAAATTAGGCCCTGCGAGAAGGGTAGGTATCAATTATGATAATAAAATTTTAGAGGCAAAGTTATTGTTTAAAGCATATAAAAATATTTCTAATACTTTTCCTAAAGATATTTCCACGGAATTAATTTTTTTATGTACTTGTATAGAAAGATGTTATGAGAAAATTTTTACGTATGAGCCAATTAATCCCGCTTCGTGCAGTATAAACAGTAGTGTAGAGCCTTTGCCAGTAATCATGGCCTGTGAAATATTTAGTTTAAAGACGGCTGTAAGCCTTTTACCCAAGATGACAGATGACGAAACTGTTACTCAAGAAGACTTAATCGATTCGATTGAGTTATATGAGTCAATGTTAGGTGAGACTGACAAGAGCCTTTTAATAAGTTTTGTATTATAAAACCGATTATCAAGGTCAGCAAAAATGCGATTAGCTTCTTCCTACAGTAGTGTGAATTTACTTTTAAAGGAGATGCGAACTCATTTACTTACTCATAAAGCGGAAACAACTTTACAATCCAAGTTGCAAAAGGCTAGGCAAGGTGATAAGTCGATTAAAGACTTCGGCATAGAGATAGAAAAGTTGTTCGTAGATTTAACGATATCCCAAGCAAATGGGAACGATACGGCCTATGAGGTATTGCGTCCCTTTAACGAGAAGAATGCTATAAAATGTTTCTCTGACGGCTTGACGGCTTGAGAAGCCAACGTTTGGGTACGATTATTTCAGCGCGTAATATTTTATCTTTGAAGGATGCTATTAGGGTGGCAGAAGATGAACAAAGTACACCTTCTGAACATGAGGTTTATTCCTTTAATCGTAGAGGCAACGGAACGCGTAATTATCATAATTTTGGCTATAGATCGCGTGGTTTTTATAATTAGAACAGGTCAAATTATGTTCCAAATAATACGAATGTTTATCAGTTCCTACAAAGAAATGCTGAGGTAAGAGGTACTTGGCGAGGCGACACAGGTGCGCGCGGTTCCCATAGAGCGCGGCAAGGATCGGCTTACGGTACTCGATATGTTCGCGGTACTCGTCCCTATCGTGGGAATAATTATAATAAGTTACATTTAAATCATTTTAGTACTAAGAATAGTAATACGGATAATAATAGAAACGTCGATAATTTAGACGAGTTTTTTCGTCCCTAATCAAGTATTTACATGCGATAGTCTTAATTGGGTGAATTTAAATTTAAATAAGTTTAAGTTAGAATTTTTAGTAGATACGGGGGCCTCCTTATCAGCTGTTAAGTACGAATTATTAGATAAACTTAAGTTAGATTTGCATAGTCTGTTGTGATTTAAGCATTCATGGTGTAGGTGGTAGCTTGAAAGCTATAGGTTTTGTTTATTTGAAATTAGAGTATGATAGTATATATTTTGAGCATAAGTTTTACGTTTTTAAGGACTTGCCATGCAAAGCAATAGGCATATTAGGGCAGGATTTAATTAAACGATATCGTGGCATCATAGATTATGACACAAACACGTTATCACTTAAGGTCGCACAGAGTAAAGCAAAATGTAAAAAAAATGGTAAAATACCAATACGAATTTTAAATACGACTGATAAGGAAGTATCACTTTGTTTGAGTGAACTTCAAATCGATAAATTAAATAATTATAATTTTTGTTCTTTTGAAAAACCGAGTATCAATGTTGATATAGTTCGTTCTTTATTTTCACTATAGGTAAATTATCTTAGAGAGATTTTTGCATTTGTAGTAGTGTTCGTATATGTACACGGATTCAAAATTTGAAATTTGATTTCCACTATACGGTCAGACAATAAGGTCTGTCACATTTTTATTATTTAAGTATTTATATCGTGTAATATTTTTTGATCAATATTTTATTATTTTAACATTGTTAAATAAAAATGTTCCGATGATGATATATGCCCAAGGTAAACTTTGGCATCGTATGGTAAAATTAGTTTCGAGAGATTTTTGCAGCTGTAGTAGTATTTGTTTATGTTTATTAACAGGGATTCTAAATTTAAGATTTGAATTTCATTGTACGACTATTTTGATGAAAGTGAGGATGGGAACGAGAGTGAAATGTCTGGAGTTGAAGAAGATTAGAATTAAATATTATGGTAATGATTGTTAACTATTTTAGTCTCTAGCTTATCATTGTTTAATGTTATTTGATGCAGTTGGTGTAACTGACTATAAAAAGTATAAAAAATATAAAAGTTCTCAATTATTTATTTCCTTATGTGCTGACCGTACACAACTACAAATACAAAAATCTCTCTAAGATAATTTACCTATACTTGATTTAGGTTCATATTTAGGAAAAGAGGTTCAATTATCAATTGAACAGATTTGTGCAAAATATTCAGATATATTTCATTTACCGGGAGACATTTTTATCAGTAACAAATGTTTATAAACAATCTATTACATTAAAGGATAATGTTACTCCAGTTTACAGAAAACAGTATAGGATTCCTTTTTCGCAAAAAGAGGAACTTAATAACTAAATTAATAGAATGATGGGAGATGGGAGGATGAAATTAAGGAAGATGGGATAATAGAAAAAACTAGTAGTGAGTGGTCTAGTCCTTTGTTATTGGTCCCAAAAAAGCTCGACCGTTGTGGAAAACGACAATGGCGAGTAGTAGGTAATCGCTTACAGATTATTTAACGAACGAGTGCAAGACGATAAGTTTCCTTTACCTAACATAACAGACATACTAGAGTCATTATCAGGAGCTATTTACTTTAGTCACTGCGATTTAAGTAGTAGTTATTATCAATGTGAACTTTCAAAAAATTCTAGAAAATACAGCTTTTACAACGGACAAAGGGCAGTATCAAATGTGCAGATTACCTATGGGATTAAAGATTAGTCCATCTGCGTTTAGTAGATTAATGACAGTTGCGATGTCAGGTTTAAACTACGAAAAATGTATTATTTATTTGGACGATTTAATAATATTTGGAAGATTTGGAAGGTCAATTCACAACGAAAATTTAATGTCAGTAAGTATTTGAAAGATTGCGAAAAGTTAATCTTAAATTAAATCCATCAAAGTGCGAGTTTTTAAAACGACAAATTCTTTACCTAGGGCATGTGATTTCAGCTGACGGCATGCTACCCGATCCTGATAAGGTTCGAGCGATTGAAAGTTACCCGACACCGACATGCGCGGATGACGTCAAGCGCTTTGTTGCATTTTGCAATTATTATAGGAAATTTATTTATAATTTTGCAGAGATTGTTTTACCATTGAATAAATTATGTAGTAAAAAAGTGTTATTTAAATGGACATTGGAATGTCAAAATGCTTTTGAAACTATGAAAAAACTACTTTCGAATCCACCTGTATTAGATTATCCTAATTTTTCGTCTGACAATGAATTTATTTTACAAACAGATAGTTCTGGATTTGCAATTGGTAGTGTATTAAATTAAGTAATTCGAATGGAAAGCCTGTAGCATACGCGAGTCGCGGCTTAAATAAGTCAGAGTTAACCTTTTGAGCGCCAGAGCATAAACGCTTCGCCGTGCCCTCCACGCCAAGCCGCAAATTCAATAAAATAACCTTGAAAATAGTAGGGAGTCCAAAACTGTATCGATAAACATAAATGAGTAAAAATTTTCGTCTGAAATTTGTTGAATAAACAGCTTTATAACACAAAAAGAATATTTATTTAACCTCATCTCCTACTGTAATAAACTTAACACCACATTTATACCAACTACCAATAAAAAAATCAACTTTTTGAGACACAAAAATACATTTAAAATTGCAGCAAGTTACAGCACTATTCTTTATGAGTTGTCTAGTATATATGACAATGGCGTCGCCAACTATCCTTTTTTTTATAATCTCTCGCTTTTGATTAAGGATGTAGCTGTACAGTGTGTACTTATCGACTTTAATTATTAAATTTATATGAACCAGGTATCATTGTGGATTGCCTATAAGCAATTTAAATTGTTTTTGTGTCTGTCTGTAACTGTTTATCTCTGGATCGATTGACAGAACTTTTGTTGTTAAATAGCCGGTGTTATAGTGGGTTACCTAAGCTTTCTTTAGACTACTTATAGGTTTAGTAGTTCATTTTATAATAAAAAAGAATTTTTGATCGGTCCTTTATTTACTTATTGTTATTTTCATCATCAAATTTAATTATAATTACAATAATAATTAGAGGTAGGTACACGAATCATACCTACTCATAATATCACAAATCATCATTTTAACTAGAAACAAATCAGCTTTGCAGATAAATTATTTTCATACGGCGACATATCAAGCTATAGAAAACCAGTATAAACTGACCTTGCGCCTCTACCATCAGCCCCAAAATCAGTTAATACGTAGTACGGTGGTACAAAAAAACACTTACATACAATGTAGGTTATAATAGTATCTAGTATTTGGTAACAATTTAAAAAATCACAATAATATCACAAATATGTTTCATTTTTGCTTTAATCTTAGGTATCTACTTATATTAATAAAAAGAAAATTTGTTAATGTCCCTCTAGCGGGCGACGAACGAGAAAAATAATATACTTATTTTGTATTTAGTAAATTAGTAACAATTTAAAAAAATCACATTTATATCACAAATATGTTTCATTTTTGCTTTAATCTTAGGTATCTACTTATATTAATAAAAATAAAATTTGTTAATGTCCCTCTAGCGGGCGACGAACGAGAAAAATAATATACCTACTTATTTTGTATTTAGTAACAATTTCAAAAATCACAATAATATCACAAATGGTTCACAATTTTAAAAAATCACAATAATTTCACAAATATGTTTCATGTTTGCACTAATCATATTAATAAAAAAAATCAAACTGTGCTGTGGTAATTTTTAAAACATGGCGCAGCACATAAATAAACATTACACTCCGTGCATAAAAAACGAGTATTTCTTCTTATGTACTGCACTGCACTAAAATTTAAAGCCCGCGCCTCTGACGTCACTCGTTCGTCGTCCATTCGTGACTATGGCGCACAAGGGACTGATAATTGTTGATGCGCTAGGGATGCGCGCGAGTTAAAATTTGCAAATATCGAAAATTAGACCTTACCATCTTTATTTTAAAATGTGTAGTTGGTAGTATTGTTTAGTAAAGTTTCTTTTAAAAAAATAGTTTAATTTTTAAAGATACTGCTTTAACATAATATAATAATAACATATCAAACATTAAAGTTTAACTTTAAGCTTTGTTACTTCCTAAGGATATTCATCATGCGTTACATCACTATCTGTCTGGTATAAGTGACTTTGGCGTGTGAGGGACTCCTTTATTTTCTGTTTTAAAATATTTTTTTGTACCTTAATTTCTCAGTACCCATGGTATAATTAGATTCGTTTCATGCACATAAATACGGACAGCAGTTTAAACTTGTAGGATATATAAAAAAAAAGACAAACGTAATGCTTTAATTCTTTATTTCGCGTCATTGATTTATAAAAAACCCTAGATGCACATTTTCAAACAAAACTAACAGCCAAAAGTGTCACCAAATTATACATACGCAATAAATACGTATAGTAATATCGTAAACATATTTTTTTTCAAATTCAATCTTACACGCATGACATAAAGTTGTATTTAAAAAGTAATGCACATAAAGCAATAAAATTTAATGATTGACGTTTGCCGGTAGAACAACGCGATACTAATTTAAAAAAGGTGCACAATGCGCCTATTTGTTGCGGACGTTTTTGGGAAGTGGAGTGTGTATCTTTGGTTTTTTGTAAATCAATGTTTCGCGTCAAATTGCAACACAGTTTTAGGTCATATTTTTGTGACGTTGGCGTACAGGGTCAGATTTCACTTGTCACGTTTTTATGACTTTGGCGTTCAAAAGGTTAAATTATGCAACTATAGAAAAAGAACTTTTGGCAATTGTTTGGTCAATAAAATACTTTAGACCGTACTTATATAGTAAAAAATTCTTGATTAGAACTGACCATAGACCTTTATTATATTTATTCAATTTGAGAGACCCATCAAGTCGATTAACAAAGTTTCGTCTTTCGTTAGAAGAGTACGATTTCACCGTAGAGTACGTTAAAGGAAAAGAGAATGTTGTTGCTGATGCTCTTTCTAGAGTTATCATTACTTCGGAGATGCTGAAGGAGATGAGCACACCTTTATGTGTGATTACGAGAGCTCAGTCTAGAAAACTTATTCAGTCACCTGACTTGACAATTACATCTAAGACTTCGGTACAGAATAGGCCTGATCAACCTAGGATTGTCGAAGTACTTAAAAAAGAAGATAAGGATATAGAATTTATCATTTTGTCAAAGAAAAGAATTTATATTTTTCTAAGAATAGAACTTTTAGTTATTGTAGTAATAATAATAGCATACTTGCTAGCTCAGATTCTTTATTAGTTAACTCGCGAGACGATTTTCTAAAATAACTGGCTATATTTTGCAAGAATTTGAATGTTAAAGTAATAACTATTATAAAAAAGAATGAACATAAACAATTTATAGAGTCGATTGTTAAATATATTTCAAAATATAAATTATGTGATTTACCACGAATATGTGTTGTAAAAGACGTGCAACGCATATATACAAGCGATGATAAAAGATTAATTATGAATGATTTTCATATGTTGCCCACAAGTGGACATGTAGGTATTAGAAGGATGGTAAATAATATTAAAAAATATTATTATTGGCCATCACTAGAACATGACGTTAGGTGCTACGTCGAAAAGTGTGTTTTATGTCAAAAACAAAAATACACTAAAATACATAAAGAACCATTAACCATAACTACCACAGCATCTTCATCTTTTCAAAAAAAATTCTTAGATATAGTTGGTCCATTAGACAAAGATGACTACGGAAACAGTTACATTTTAACCTTACAATGCGAGTAGGTAAATATGTAGAGGCTTATCCATTAAAAACGAAAACGTCACAGGAAGTTGCTAAAGCATTCGCTGAAAATTTTATAATTACGTTACGGAATTCCACAAGAAATAGCAAGCGATAGAGGTTCCGAGTTTATTTCTAAAATAATGTCAGAGTTATGTAACATCTTGAAGGTCAAACAACTATTTTCTACTGCATATAGACATGAGAGCATTGGTTCTCTAGAAAATAGTCATAAAGTCCTAGGAGCGTATTTACGCATACAAACTAATAATTATCCGTCATCATGGAGTACCTGGGTGCAGTACTGGTGTTTCTCTTACAATACTACTGTTCATACTTAAACTAAGTATACGCCATACGAGTTGGTATTTGGCCAAGTGTGTAGATTACCTAATAATGTTTGTCATAATATAGAACCATTGTATAATTACGAAAATTTTGCATTAGAATTTAAATACAGACTTCAAAAGGCTCATAATGATGCTAAAAATAATTTAATATTAAGTAAACAAACCAGGAAAAATGTACTTATATGATAAGTGTATCAACCCAATTGTTTATAAACCGGGTGATGCATTGTTATTGAAAAATGAAACAGGTACTAAATTGGATCCGTTGTACACCGGTCCATACATTGTTATAGAAGACCTTGCACCTAATGTTAAGATTAATTATAAGGGTAAGGACACATTAGTGCATAAGAATAGAACAAAATTGTATACCGAATCTATTTGTAATCTGTTTTAACGCAAATTTAATTTTGTTTCCATAAATAAAAATAATAAACCATTACCTTCGTAAAATTATACAAAATGTAATAAATTAATTATTGTTTGAAATTTACTTATAAAAAAAAATATTTTTGTCAAATATTTTATTTTCAACCAACGGGGATGGTGTAGTCTGTGTACAGCCTTATATCTGTGTCAGCAAACTATGTATACTTTATTGTGACTTATTTTATAAAGACAAAGTAAATGAGTATGTTCTACTTAGTGCACGTGTTGTTATTTCCATCATCTACTCTCAACCCTGGAAGTGACCAAGTCGGGTCACACCACAAGCATATACAGGCCCTAAGGAAACACACGCACCCTGCCTCTGCGCATGTACCTGTGAAGTAGGTATCATAGTATTGTGTGCAACCACCCTAACTTACGAGACAGCCTAGTACCTGTCCTGCCAGTTAACACAATAACTGACATCTGCGCAGAGGATTGCAGCAAAGTTGGCGCTTACTGTACTTGATGACCTCTGCCTAACTGCCTTATTAATTATTGTTTGTTTTTACCTTTCAGTTTAAGTAGACAAAACAAACTGCGCGAGAAAACATTAACTATGGCTGACTTGTAAGTATTTTACCAAGAATGATGCTAAGTGTATTTCATGAACACTATAAATCAATTCGCTTAAAAAAACAAAAACTTTATTATACTTATTACTTACTTTATAAAAAATACGCTCATCATAATTATAATACAATAATTATATTATTACTGTAAAACAGTGCTAGTTCAACGTTATCATTGAAGTAATAAAATACATATTATGTTTACCTATGACATGACACATAATGGTGTTTTTGAATTTTTAATGAAAATTAATTCAAGGTTTCACTTTGTCCCTTCGCTATGAAGGTTCAGAGTTACATAGTTAATATTGCTATGAGCTTGTTTCTTCTTTATAAAAAGACATCTCCCTCGCCAGGGCACGACCTCTGTGTCGCGAAACTTTTACTGACATGATACAAAGAACATCCACGCTCAATGTGATAATTTGTAGATCAACAAATTATCATGATATCATTTAGAAAGGGCTTATGTGTAGAACTCGTAACATACGTAAATGTATGAAGGCACGTTTGAATGTAGACAAAACAGTTTTATAGGGCCGTAGTAAGTAGATAACGGTTAGTCTAAAGCGCCGATTACACTACCCTACATGTAGGGCACTACATGTTGTCTAGTGTAATCACATGTAGGCTGTTAGGACACTACATATCGGAGATTGGCGAGTCCACCCTACATCATGTAGTGCCCTACAAGATGTAGGGATATGAGATTTAGAAGTTGTTTGTGTAGGTATCATATTCTTAATAAGAATTTATTATATTTTATTTTTAGACTGGAAGAAAAAATACTGCTGCTGAACAAAAATTCACTTATATTAGAAGTAAAATTAAGTAAACCCAGTGAATACTCTCATAGAAATAATAATTATATAGATGGCAAAGCATATGTTATCGGAGATTACATACAATTTAGAATGCGTATAATCCATCGAAATTATAATTTTTCTTATTATGTCATAATAGCTAACAAATATGACACAGACGAATCTAAGCACAATGCAGCTTACACTCATTATTATAAATGGCATAATGTGATGACAAGCAGAGTGCACCACAATATTAAAACTATTCCGTGTGAATGGTATGAGGTTGACAACATATATTTTACGGATGAGACATTTACCATAACAGTTGTACTAACGTCGTCTAATGGCCTGCCAGTGAATTTTGCGAGCCTTAATATGTATTGTGCGAGCCTATACGACGACACTGAACTCACTGACTTTGAATTAAATGCTGAGGATGGTTCCGTCCGATTACATAAGGCTATTGCGGCATCAGCCAGTCCAGTCTTGCGAAGAATGTTCTCCGGAGAATGGCGGGAGACTGCAAGTGGAGAATTAAAAGTTACTGGCACTAGACAATTGACATTACAACATTTTAAAGATTACTTGTATCTTGGCAAGCTTCCCAATACTGGCTTAGAACAGCTTTTATTACTTGCTTCCTTCTATTTGATGGGAGATTTAGAAATGCGCTGTATTGAAATGTTGACACTAGAATTGAAACCAGAAAACATATACACAATGCTAGAGTTTGCAATGGAAAATAAAATAACAAAACTTTTTCTTCGTATATTAGAGAGAGTGCAGGAAGGCCAGGTCATAGTCGCCGATATTCCTTCGCTCTGTGATGACACAGGTAATGACTAGTTGATTACGTCATCATACCTATAAATCACAGCTATAACTCTTGTTTACTTTATAAAGGGTGTCAATTTAAATATTGTTTACGAGGTGTTATGCTTGCAAGGCAATTATTAATATCAACAAATTGTAAACGTAATAAGATATGTGATTTTTAAATTGTGTAAAAGTAGAAAAGGCACATGAGAGCAAATAGCTGTGCACACTTAGGTACTTTACAATTATATTGGGCAAATTACTCTTGCGCTAAAACAGCAGTTTTTTTTAAATTATCAAATAGCTGTTGTGTTAATAATTTGTTTAAGTAAATCTTATTTTAAATTTATTTGCCTTTTGTTTATTTCATTACCAACAATACTTTCTCTGGTTTTTTTTATTTCTTTTTGTAACTAAGTAGGTAGGTACTTAATAAATAACACTGAAAATTTTAAATATGAAAGGTAATCGGGATATTAACGCGGCATGGTATTGATCTTTATATTGTTTGACGTTTCGACACAGGTAACTCTGTCCGTGGTCTCAAGCTGGCATGGCCGCTTCAATCTCCCGTCTTACACTGACTGAATACTGAAAAGTCACGGAGAAATTGTTTATACCTTTAATAGCCGTAAATTAATGACAATTGAATAAAAGTTATATTTTTAAAGAATATAGTTAGGTTTATAGTTACTGTTATGTTAAAATATAAATATGTTACTAAATAAATATGTACTTAGTTATGTTTTTTTTTGTATTTAAATAGTAGGTATAATATAAGACCCAACATTAGCATTATGTAAGCGTTATAGTTGGTAACCCACGTGAGTTTGTTGTTCTTGTTATTTTCTTGTACTAAACATTGTTAAGTTCTAACGGTGTAGGTGTCAAAGGTTGCTAGATCTCAATACTAGAGCCATAATCAAGATTATAATTAATTAGTTATACGGTTTAGGGAAGCTATTTTAAACTATCATCAAAGTATTTTTCTTTTTGAAACTCTTCTAAGTACTTATATACTTAATAATATAAGATAGCTATCACAAGTAATTGCTAGCTTATATTTAAACATTTGTTGGATAAATGTCTGAGTAATAGCATTTAGAAAATAGCTTCCCTTTTCAAACACATAGCAGTTGGTAACGAAATTGTATTAAATTGCTGTGTTTTTAATTGATTAAGATTTTTTTTTTAAAATTACGATTTTCGTAATTACAATTATAATTTTATTAGTAGGTAATTACAATTATAATTTTTATCTTTTACCTTAATGAAAGATTTGATATTTTATTTTGTTTACTCTGTTATTTTCTTTAAGTTAACATTAAAAAAAAGAACTAACTTTGGGAAGTTCCATTGATTTTATTTAAGTACATAAATAGTTTTAGTTCTTTCTTTTTAAAATACATTAAATAAATGAAAAGTACCTATTACGTTTTTCATTTCAATTATAATTTTGTAATTTATTTATTACTAATGGTATCTTCATTGTTATCTAGGTTAATATATAACTTTCAATAATAGTTATCATCATTGCGTATGGCTTCTGCTTTGAACCCTATACATCTATATCCAGCTGGATGAGCCAATCTTTTGAGGCCGGAGTGAAGATTTTTTATTGTGATCAACATTTTCAAGACTAGGACTCGTTAGCCTTATGAAAGGACTAGTATGGTTGTCCTGGAACTAAAGTGGTCCATTTGCTACATTCTGATAGTTAGATATTTTGTATTTAAATATCAGTAAATACTGAAGTGTTATTTTATTGATAACCTTACCTTGAAGACAGACTATTGAGCTTTTTTCTCGGTTTAATTTATTGTTTTTAAGTTCAAAGATCGATTTAGCCACAAATGTTAGATAGACCACTTTAGGTCCAAGCTAGCCATGTGTCTATTAAGTCTATTAAATCTTGTCACTCCTTTGAGTAAAGGACTGAGAAGATGAACTTGAGTTGATGTTTTATAATAATACGTAATGCTTCAAGCCGGTCAATTAAGGTTGCGCGTATTGTTTTGTGTATATCCTACTAACGCATACAGTATTCATGAAATGTGCTCTATGTTACCACGGCCACGCGAAATGGCAAGGATGACATGATCTTTGCCACGCGTGGGACCTTTCTTACTGGGAATCGAACCCTGCAGCCTTACTCTTGAATTTAATTAAGATCGATCGGGATTGGAATTATGACGTTTATCGCTATTTCATACTCTTGAAATCAACACTAGCGCCAAATTGTTTTCAAATTAGGTGTCTATTTGATGAACTAAATGAAATTGTGATTGAATTAAAAATGGTACTCTTGAGTTCATTTTGACAGCTGCGTATTGCGTTGAAATTGTGTTCGGATTGTTTGTGAATTAGTATTTTTCCAATAGCGGTTGAGTAACTATTTGCAAATTGTTTTGTGTTAAATATTGTCTGAAAAGCTTAAATATGGCAAAATTAGTGACGATGTCGTTGATTCTGCAAAAAAAGCGTAGACTAGCTTTGAAAGAAAGACGAAACGAGCGTCGTTTAATGCGTTATATGGATAAAGCTTGGCTGTGCCGCGGAGAGACTTATACAGACATCTACAATTTGTAGATCACACAGATCTTGCGCAGGATGTGAATCCGCGATCACCTGTATGGTAGTTTCATACTTGACCGCTTTGCTATCTTTTTATTTTTAAGAAAGACAACTTATTCACTAAGGATCATCCCTTGTATCACAGGGACTTTTATAAACATCACTTTAACGGACACAAAGAACATCCATACTCAGGACAATAATTTGTGGATCATACAAAAAACTGTACTGCGTAGGAATCAAATCCGCGACCTCATGTACGGCAGTTGCAGATTAATCGCGCTACTAGGTAATTACATAATCATAACAATCCATTAATGTCCCGCTGCAGGGACGGGCCTCCTCCCGTGACGGAAGGATACTTGGCCTACTAATACCACGCTGGCCAGACGGATTGGTATAGGGTTTAATTTCAAGTTTTCCTTCTTTTTATTTTGTTGAGATAATATTCACTGAAAGTCCCTTAGTCGGTTTTTACGACACATATGGGATGAGGTGGGGTGGTGACATTTTGTATTCTTTCTCCGTTACCACACGGAGATTGTATAGTGTGTGTTTAATATTTATTTATTTAAACTTTATGCACAAATTACAAAGTTGTACAATGGCGGGCTTAATTCCTTAAGGCATTTTCTTCCAGCCAACCTTAGGGTGATGCAGAGATAAAAAGATTATGGTAGGTGGAATAAGGTGTACTTAATATGATATACTCGTATTTATATTTCGTTTACAGAGGGAGAAAGCTCAGGTTCGATATCTTGGCGGTTTGCAACGAGTGACAAATTACGCTTTGCTGACGTCTGCTTGAAGTTTAGTATATCTATCTACGAGACTGCAACTATCGACTGGACAGTCACGTATGATAATAATGAACCTGAAATACTTGAACTAGACGGTAAATATCATTTTTAACAAATGACGTTCATCTAGTCCTAAACTAAGCAGAGCATATACTATGGATACCAGACAACTGATAAACATACATACTTAGCTTTTTTGTTAATATTAGGTCTTTACCTATGAAATTACCGTTTTGTATGGAGATTTTATGCGAAGTTTGATTTTTCATACTAAGGTTCTCTTAGTTTTTTCAATTATTATTAAACTTATTAGAATGAAATTTAATATAAGTAATAGCGCACACATTTGCTAACTTATAGCATTTTAATCATAAGAAAAAAACACTAAGGGAAGAAGTTACATTTGTTTAAATGGTAAAATCCGCTGGTTGATATTGGACCCATATTAACAGGCTTATGACTAATACAAATAATTATTATATTTCTTAATTATCTTTTGTTAGTTGTTAGTAATGCCCTCTATTTACCAAATTACAAAAATAATACAAGAAATCTATGTTTTAAAAGAAAATAGAGGCTAAAGACAGCGGCATTTCATAGATAAAGACAAAAAATGTTTGACGCATACGCTGTAGGTACTCGGCGATAAATATTGCACATCGATCTTTGGAAAGATACAATCGGCTAATTTCAGCTTCGTAGAACATTATCTCTGTCGCACGAAATACAAACAGCTTGGTGTCTATTATGAGCTGTTAAAACAATGCTGTGGTGTATCATCTCTCATACCCTTGCGCTCTTCCTTGGGTGGACTTCACAAGGATTTCTCTTCATAAAAAGGTACAATTACCACATTAGGGCAATATGTTGTTATGCTTAAGAATATTTTTAAACAACTCCTGCTCTGGGGATCTTGCCCTGTGTCGCGGGGACTCATTTTAACGGACACAGAGAACATCCAAATTTTGGACAATTTGTTGATCGCATAAAGAATTGTCCTGCGATGGAATCCATAAATATTCATAGGCGGACAACATCCAGCTTCAAATAAGTCATTGTTTTAGAAAACGGTTCTGCAATTCTTCATGGGTGTTGGAGTGCAGTGGAAGTTAGTGCGCGCCTAGCAGGGGGACGCGGAGACGTCGCCTGGCAACACGCGCAGTTATATCGCGCTGACATCGGCCAACAGGACAGTGCACTTAGCTTTAGTGCTAACGTACACAAGATACTATAACTATATAACCTCACTATAACTGTATGTAACTTATTCACACAGACTCACTCACGCAGACTCCCTCATTCACTCAATCACAATACACACACTCAGTCACATAAACAAATATTCACACAACCGCACTATCTCACTCACACAAACTGACATACACACACATATAGGTAAATTATCTTAGAGAGATTTTTGCATTTGTAGTTGTGTACGGCCAGCACATAAGGAAATAAATAATTGAGAACTTTTATATTTTTTATACTTTTTATAGTCAGTTACACCAACTGCATCAAATAACATTAAACAATGATAAACTAGAGACTAAAATAGTTAACAATCATTACCATAATATTTAATTCCTTAATATTTCTTTTTCCTTATTTTCTTCTATAATTTACCTTTTTTTGGTCGTACAAAGAAATTCAAATCTTAAATTTAGAATCCTTGTTAATAAACATAAACAAATACTACTACAGCTGCAAAAATCTACCAAACGAAACTAATTTTACCATACGATGCCAAAGTTTACCTCGGGCATAAATCATCATCGGAACATTTTTATTTAACAATGTTAAAATAATAAAATATTGATCAAAAATTATTACACAAAATAAATAAATTAACTTAAATAATAAAAATGTGACAGACCTTATTTGCTGATCGTATAGTGGAATTCAAATTTCAAATTTTGAATCCGTGTACAACGAACACTACTACAAATGCAAAATTCTCTCTAAGATAATTTACCTATACACATGTAAACAAAGACGGCATATAATAAAGTTGTAAAAAATTATTAATAATTTTGTTCATTTCCTATATTTCAATATAATATATTTTTATTGTAAATAATAAAATTACGTTTTTAAATAACCCGGAGCTTTTTATAACTTACCTAGTTTATGAGAGTTTAAGCGGCACGCTAAAACGCATAAAAAGGCACCAGAAAAAGACCTGCATTATTCGGGCCAACGAACACAACATATGAGCGTAGGAAGTATAACCTCAAACAAACTAGTATCTATTATATTCGATTACCATTATTCTATACTAATATTAATCTCCGTGGGGGGACGGAGTAAGAACACAGTGTGTCACCACCCTATCGCATCCCATGGGTGTCGTAAAAACCGACTAAGGGACTATCTGTGAATATTAACTTAACGTAATAAAAAGAAGGAAAACTTGAAATTAAACCCTATACCAATCCGTTTGGCCAGCGTGGTATTAGTAGGCCTTGTATCCCTCCGTCACTGGAGGAGGCCCGTCCCTGCAGTGGGACAATAATGGGCTGTTATGGTGGTGGATACTAATATTCTAAAGAGGTAAAGTTTGTGTGTTTGTGACATTGTAGGGGGTAATCTCTGGATCTACGGAACCGATTTTAAAAATTATTTCTGTGTAGAATAGTCCATTTATCGGGGAATGTCAAGTGTCTATATAGTATCACGCTATGACTTACCTATAGGAGTGGAGCAGTCATGAAATATGTTTAAAGAACAGACGAGTTTTTCTCGCCGCCCAACGTAGTAGGCACGAGTCAGCTCGTTAGCAATATTAGCATACACGAGTGTTTGTAAGTAGTTATTTTATAAAATAAACTTAAATGAGGTAATAGTATTCTGATTATCTTTACAGTTTTTTAAATCTTTGTCCATGCCATTAATATTTAAATGTGTGCGTATTAATAGAAATATGGTTATTTTAGCATAAAATTTCATTTGGTAATGAGCTTGCCAGCTAGTTTTCGATTTATCAATCTACAACAACTATAAGTAATGCATATTTGTAACTTCCATTACATATTCTTAAACTTGATTTGTAATAAATTATCCTTCCCCTTTGTATATCCTGTTAAGATTTTTACTGTCCTGCGTGAAACAGAAAAATAAAACTACGACAATTGGTCTTTTGGCTTTGCAACCAATGGAATCCCCACCATAAACTAAACTCTATTCCAAGACGACAACTTAAAATAATTAAAAAATCGTTTAGCCAAGACCGGAAAGACCACAAGCACCAAATTATCCATGGTTTGACATCCCTTTTAATTCATACGAAGTGTCGTAAAAATTACACCCGAGCTAAAACAATTTATATAGATTTAAGGAATGCATCCACAACTCCAGGGGTTACCAGGGTCTATCAGTTTCCCAAGATCGAAAGCTGAGATAGCTTTCGGGGAGATCCCCAAAGACAGTCATGTCACAGAAGCTATGCAAGAGATTTTTGACTTCATGCAAAGTAGCATCGATTGTCAGTTTTCACAAGACCACCACTAAGTGCAGCTGTGGCTTGGAAAAGAGCTGCTTCACTGCTTCCCCAAGAGTGGGGATGGAAACATGTAGGAGACAGTTTAGTGCCAATAACCACTGAAGAATTTGTTGACTGTTCAGGAGGTCTTACTAATAAACAATTTTTTACTGCTGCGCTAAGGATTGTGGTAGTGTAAAATGTGGATGTCGAAACAAATGCTCAAATGTTCTGCGGCATGTCTCAACTGCCAAGGAAAATGTCTCAACGGTGTGTCTCTTGACGAAGACGAAGGTGAAGATGACGCAGAGTCCTTCTAGCAAGAACCATCTACTTAAGACGAAGTTCCCTTGGAGGAAGAACCTTTGCCTGTAGGTACTGACCTTCACGCCCTAAACGGTCCAAATTATAAAATCAACTTACCTATTGGTAAACAAAAAAGAAACAATGTTTTGATAGCTCTATGGCTGAATAGGTTTGTATGACATTTGGTATTTAGTATCTTAGGACTTGGATTATAAATAATGCAGGCTATATTTTATCACAAAATATAACATAGTTAAAGTAGCAAGAGGTAGTGTTCGATAACGAGTTAGATTTTTCTAAATTTCACTTTTCCAAAAATAGTTAGGAATATAAGACATTGCATATGGCAAAAGTTGTAGACAATTTTATTAGCTTTTGTTACTTAGAAGACACTTTTTCGCTACGATGCACCGTTTCAAAAATATTAGCGAAAAGTAAAATCAAACCCCCCTCCCCCTCCGGCGGCGGCGCCGGCACTCCTAGATGCGGGGATTTTTAGTATGTTTACTCTCTAAGCACCTACAATTGCTTTTGGAGCATTCTTTGACAGGACTAAAGTATTTTGATTTTCTATATCATTCTTCTATATCCAGCAGTGATGAGTCATTGTCTGATAAGATAATAAATCGATTATAATTTTAAGATGTCTAATTTTATAATAATCGCGAATTTTTTTTTCTGGCAGTTGGTAGTGCGCAGCGTTCATTTCATTCGATTTAAACTCTTGGGCTGATGTATGTATACCTTTAACTACTACTCTAGCTTGTCTATGTTAGTTTTATTATTTCATTCACTATGATTAAATACTCTTTGGTTTTCATTTCATTTCATCCACAGAGTAAAGTAATATATAGGAAGAAGAGAGCCCTCTCGCAAAATTTTTCGTAGCCTAGCTTTGAATGGTGGCTCTGTCTGGTATCAGAATCCGACACTAAGCTGTCAATCTATATACATAGATAGGTAGGTATAGGTACAAACAAACCATTATAAATATATATAGGTACCTATACTAATGTCGTTAACTAGACAGTTTTATGAAATAATTGCAAATTATTGCAATTATTTCAAATAACTGTACACATCTTGCTGATCTAACATGATAGAGGTGTGATTTTGTGGTGTTTGTATCAACTTAACACAAACATGGTGGGAAATTCATAAAAAAGAAAGATGATCGCGTGCGCACACAACAAACATCCACCATTTTGTATTTTGTAAGTTTATGGTTTCTTCACAAACATACCAGAAGATTTGTCTATGGTGAATATTTAAGTAATAATTTTAATATAAAATATACATGCACAATATGTATATTTTAAAGTAATTGCAAATCATGATAAAGTATAGTTCTTATTTTAGAATTATCAAATAAGTATTATATTGGTAAAAATCACATATTGAAATAATCTACTCCATTTAACGCTATCTAGCGAGGACTTGGCTAAACTTGTTTTTCGATTCTTGTAACAGATGACACTACTTTCTTTGTCTCCGGCCATTGTTAGGGAGCGTACTAGGACTGATTTCATCACATACATACATGAGACAGAGTTGTTTTCACAGTTCTTCTTGTAAGTTGTTCGCGCCAAATTGGCTTGAAAGTTGTTGTGAACTTGAGTTAATTTACATACTTACTTAATATTGGTACACACTTTGAAGTTAATTATAATTTATTAATAACTCATATTATTGAAGAGGAAAGCTGTTATTTACGACAGAAAGGTCAGTATTATTCTTTGTTATTTTGTGCTTATAATGTTATATGGAGACTTGTTCTCAGTCAATTCCACGATGCGTAGGTATGACGACAACTCTGAAAGGTTTTGTCGGAAACTAAAATAAAAATAATCTTACTTAACCAGTATTTATAGAGAAATCCACTCCCGCGTCCCTAAAATTTAAGTAGCTGTAAGCTGATACTTGTAGGTACAGTACACTTGAGTCAGTTTAACATGTGCTATTCTGCACTGTGAGGGAATTCACTGCCTTGTTCGACAGTCCACACACATAAAATAAACAATTTTTGCATTTTTTCGGTATAACATTATATGTTTCCCATTTCGATTCGTTTTTTCCGGTCGGACATCACAGCAATGAAAATGAAAATTTTGTTTGAGATATTGCACCAAATACTCATTTACGATGAGTATTAATCATCATGAGTGCTATAGCTAAAAAACATAAGTGTACTAAAATTTAGTTATGTTTTTTAACATTTAGTTACTAATTGCTCTCGATTGTTAGGTTAGAAGGAGAACTAGACGCGAGGTTCGCATTCCAGCGAGGTCTCTCGATAATGTGACCGTGTAATAGTTTAAAACTAATTTCCGTTTTAAGTATCAATATCGCGTCGCTGCGCGTGCAAAAGTCGCTAAGTATGTGTTTTTTTTTTCAATTTTTGTTTTTTTATGCAGTTAAGAGCGTTGTTTCAGTATGCACATACTGTAAAATAGCTATGTGATTGATGCTATATTTAAAGAGTCACGAGTTACGGAATGTTGCTATGTGACATTTATACATAGAAAGTTCCCTAAAAAGTAGTACTTATACCGTATTCTTTTGTACTTGATTTATTTAGTAAACAAACACCACATATTGCAAATTCACTAGTTTTTACATCAATCACACACTTTGATATGGATGAAAATTTCTGGAAAGTAGCATTACACGTTTATGCAATAGAAAACACGTAAATCACTGTGATTTATCCACTATCTTTCTTAAATTTTAAATAAATATAATTTTTTCCAACGAAAAATTTCACAGATAAAATTAATTTTATCATTTGACATTTGTAGATTATAGAATTTTGTCCTTGATTCCCATACATTTTTCAAAGATCAAAGACTAAAGTCTTTAGTCTGTGGTTGACACGACGCCATATATGTTTACGTGTTAAAGCAAGTCCGTTTAAATAGATTATACCTCTGCCTAGTACATACCTACCTATAACGATAACCCCCTTACTCATAAACGCCTCTTAAATTTTAGTCAATTGATTAGTTTAGGTAGATTCTTATTTGTTTGGTAAAAGGTTGATTTTCGTAATAAAAATCTCGCTAAACATTGATTAAATTTAAGAGGCGTTTATGAGTAAGTGTTATAATTATGACGACCTCGGTGGCGCGCCGGTAGAGCCAGCGGCTGCCGTGCATGAGGTTGTGGGTTCGATCCCCACGCAGGACAATAATTTGTGAGATCCACAAATTATTGTCCTGAGTCTGGGTGTTCTATATGTCCGTTAATTGATGTTTGTAAAGTCCCCGCGACACAGGGCATGATCTCTAGTGCGGGAGTTGTCTTTTTAAAAGAAAAAAAATAAATAATTCACATAGCTAAAATAAGTTTACCAAAGTGGAATCAAAAATTGCGCCTGACATGTGTTTTACTTACTATACATAGCAACTTTTTTATAAAGTTTGATTTGATTATAATTAATATGTAATTAATTATCGTTCAATTTATTTCGAATAAAAATATTAATTGTTTTATTTCTTTCTACAATATAGCTATGTCACCGTATAGTCAGTTTGTTTAAAATTCCATAGAACGTTATAGTGGTTATGCGTTCTAAGTGCACACAGCGAGTATTTACGACTCAAATAATTAACGCTATGTGTCAAATTTGCCTATTAAAGTAATGTGATCTATCCTAAAGTATTCTACAACTATAAATTATAGGCAAGTTTGTTATATGCATTAAAGAATAAATAAATAATTTGAATACTCCGGGTATTTTCTGAGCAAATCAGTTTTTTGCGTCTCCTGTAAAGTGTGTAAAATACAGTCACCGCACCGACTAAAGCCCGATTTACACATCGACAAGTACAGTAGCGAGTTAAGTAGTAAGTTGTTGATTAAGTTGATTTGAATAGATCTCCATCCTATTTTTTGGCGAGTTAAGTTGGCGAGACGCGAGAGAGGGGTCTACTTCGTACTTAACTCGCCTAGAGATCTATTCAAATCAACTTAATCAACAACTTACTACTTAACTCGCTACTGTACTTGTCGATGTGGTAATCGGGCTTTATGTGTAAAATACAGTCACCGTAACCATTACTTTAAAACCATTAAGTTTTAATTTGTATAGGTTAGATATGTATATGTTAGAAAGTATAATCAATAGGTTTGACGCATTTGGTGCACTTCGCGACTTGTACACCACTTCGCAAAAGGAGCACTTTTTAACCCTTTCAGACCTGAATTATTTTTTTTTGTCCTTAATATTTCATTTAAATTTTAATAATAATAATAATACATAATTTAATATTAATAATAATAAAACAAGAAAAAATAAAATAAAAAATCTGGGTTTTTTAATTTTTGTGAAAAATGAAATTTTCTTTATGTGCACAAATGAGGACATCCGTACTAGACGATATGAGTACTTATTATTTTATAAGGATCCTTATATCGTGTCCAGTTCGACCGCGCGGCCATAGCGTTTTTTTTTTTTAAAAAACCATGTCAATTTTTTGTAAAAATTTGTCAAAGTTGATTCCCAAAACCATAAATTTGTCAAAGATACGGTTAAAAAGTTATAAGGGTTTGAACATGGCCGCGCCATTGAAACGCGGCGAACCGCGCGGCCACTGAGATCTTTAAAACTAAGCCTTGTAGAGACCTGAAATTTACGCAAATGCAAGATTTAATTTGTAAAAAATTTGTAAAAATATAAAAAAAATACTCAGGTTTATAGTTTAAGAGCTATAACACTAAAACCGAATGGCCGCGCCATTGAAACGGTGGAGAAAACGCTATCGCCTGTATCTCGCTGAAAAAAAATCGCAGAGGTGTGTACTTTATTGTAATTACCCAGATTTGAATTTGTCGAAACTAGGAAAAATACAACAAAAATTCCTAGGTTTATATTTCAGGAGCTATAAGACTAAAACGATATGGCCACGCCATCGAAACGGTGAATAAAACGTTATTTCGCCTGTATCTCGCTGAAAAAGCATCGCAGAGGTCTGGAGTTTTTTGTAATACCTAGATTTTAATTTGTCAAAACTAGTAAAAATACAATAAAAATTCTTAAGGTTATATTTCAGAAGCTGTAGAACATTATCAGTATGTGGTGCGATAGGGTGACAATGTCTTATTGTTTACAGAATACTTTCTACTTATTGTTACAGAAATTATAATTCAAGGATTCTAAATAAAATTAAAATGAAACCATAAATATAAAAACAATTATGTTTATTGCTTGAAAAGTTAATAATACAGTTACAGTCCGCGTGGACTTACGAAAAACTAGCCCTAAGATTGGTTTAAATGACGCAACTCTGCCCCTAAGCTATGTGATTGGTAATGCACACTATTGCATCTCACACGCGCCACCCCCGCGCGCCTCCGCAGGTCAGTGCGACGCGTACAGCCGTTAGTACTTATTATTCTGTGGTACAGCGACGTAAGCGTAAGAGTTTCGTTATCAGTGTGTCGTTGTGATGTTAACACGATAAAAAAGTGATCTACTGATTATTAAAATGTTCAGTTCGTGTGTAATTACGATTAAGTGTTGTACTGTGGTGTAACGTCAGTTCGGTAAATTATGTAAACAATTCAGCAGAAGTGATTAAGGTATGTTGCATTTAAATATTTTATGATTATGTTAGAGCTCTCTCTTTATTTGTATGGATGACCGTGTAGTTAAGATATTTTACTATGAAATATTTACAATCTTATGTATATGAACTTATATGAAATACTAAAAACTATCTAATAACTAACAAAAATAATAATAATATATAATGTTTGCCCTGCAGTGGGACAATAATAGGCTGGATTATTATTATTTAATGTTTTATTAAATCATATAGGTAATTAGAACTTAACTTAGAACATTTGAAATGATTGTAAATCATTTTGATTCTACATTTTTAAATAAGTACAATCATAACTAGCAGGGATGTAGATATTTGTTTTTACTTTAAGCGTAATATTTAGATTTATTTTATAATAAACAACTAATTCATAATCAGTCTTTTATTTACTTATTTTATTTTCATCATCAAAACAACTATTATCTTTAAATAAAGGGAGTTGCATTAAAACTACATATTTATTTTCCAATCATTTAATAAACATAATTGTTTTTATATTTATGGTTTCATTTTAATTTTATTTAGAATCCTTCAATTATAATTTCTGTAACAATAAGTAGAAAGTATTCTGTAAACAATAAGACATGGTCACCCTATCGCACCATATACTGATAATGTTCTACAGCTTCTGAAATATAACCTTAAGAATTTTTATTGTATTTTTACTAGTTTTGACAAATTAAAATCTAGGTATTACAAAAAACTCCAGACCTCTGCGATGCTTTTTCAGCGAGATACAGGCGAAATAACGTTTTATTCACCGTTTCGATGGCGTGGCCATATCGTTTTAGTCTTATAGCTCCTGAAATATAAACCTAGGAATTTTTGTTGTATTTTTCCTAGTTTCGACAAATTCAAATCTGGGTAATTACAATAAAGTACACACCTCTGCGATTTTTTTTCAGCGAGATACAGGCGATAGCGTTTTCTCCACCGTTTCAATGGCGCGGCCATTCGGTTTTAGTGTTATAGCTCTTAAACTATAAACCTGAGTATTTTTTTTATATTTTTAAAAATTTTTTACAAATTTATTCTTGCTATTGCGTAAATTTCAGGTCTCTACAAGGCTTAGTTTTAAAGATCTCAGTGGCCGCGCGGTTCGCCGCGTTTCAATGGCGCGGCCATGTTCAAAACCTTATAACTTTTTAACCGTATCTTTGACAAATTTATGGTTTTGGGAATCAACTTTGACAAATTTTTACAAAAAATTGACATGGTTTTTTTTAAAAAAAAACGCTATGGCCGCGCGGTCGAACTTGACACGCGGGCGCTGCGAGCGCCGAGCCGGCGGGGTGAGGGAGACGCGAGAGAGGGGGCTACTTCGTTCTTAACTCGCCGAAAAATAGAATCGAGCTGTATTCAAAACAACTTGATCGGCAACTTACTACTTAACTCGCTTTTGCCGTCCACACGCAAAAAGTGACTTAACTCGCCAATGATGCAAGTTAACTCGCTACTGTACTTGTCGATGTGTAAATCGGGCATTAGAACGCATAACCACTATAACGTTCTATGGAAATTTAAACAAACTGACTATACGGTGACATAGCTAGCTATATTGTAGAAAGAAATAATTAAAACAAACTCAATAAACAATTAATATTTTTAGGGAACTATATTTTTTGTCATCAAAATTTATATTTGTCATCAAGTTGTATCACCTAATAAATAGATCTATCGCCACGAAATATTTTCCTTCTCAGATAAACAAAGAAAGTTCCCAGGTATGAATTACCAAATTATTGTTAATCTATTGTGTAAAATATGAGATGGATTACCAATAAAATTGTAGTGCATTACATGAATATAAACTTCGTTCTCATAATAATAGTTTTATTACTTAAATAATAGCTTGGTGCTCAGAATGGTAGATCTGTTATCAAATAAATCGATTAATCGATCCCTGACTGCGACTCCTTTTTATTTATTATTACACCAATACATTAGTTACATTTTATTTCGTTCAGTAATTAAAATAATGTATTCGTTACCAATTTAATACATCAGTTTATAATTTTAATGAAAATATGTTCAAAGGGAAGAGGAAGGAAAGGGAGACAAATTGGCGCGCTTTCGGGCCTCAACGAATGGGTTGTAAGTACGATCATACGATGCGCGGCGCGGACAGCGAGATGCAAGTTTACTTCATTCGCGACGATTACGTTCATTGTTGTGGGTGCATTTTATTAGTTTAGTACAAAAAATTTAGGTACTTATCGGCCAGAAAAGAAAAAGGGGGCGCCCTTCAAAATCCAAACCAGCGCTGATTATTCAGTGATTGTTATTTTTAACAATAAATATTGATTATTTTGACTTTAATTAAGTGTTTTATTTACTATTCAGCTAGAAATTTAATTTAAATATATTTATACTACCTGTGGAAATTATGACCCTTGGGGGAGGTACATGGCCAGTTAAGTAGTAGACTCTTTTGGTTGAAAGGATGATGACGACCACCCTACATTTTTAGACCTTCATGAAATTTTCTAGTGATATAATATATGATTTATTTTTGATCTCTTTAAATTAGTTTGCTTAAATACTATTAAGACAAACCTATTCTAATTCATACAAAACCATTTATTTGGTACATGACCCCATATCTCCATGATTTTCGGTAATTTATTGTAGAATTGATTTTATATTGTTTGATGACTACATTTTGGTGACAAATCTACTATTTTGAGGGCAATTTATATTTAAGAAACAAAAAATGAATTAAATTGGTGACAGCTTAAATCATACCCATATTTTTATTCGAAATGATATTTTACGTTAATTAATTATTAATTATAATCAAATCAAACTTTATAAAAAAGTTGCTATGTATAGTAAGTAAAACACATGTCAGGCGCAATTTTTGATTCCACTTTGGTAAACTTATTTTAGCTATGTGAATTATAACTATTTATAACACTTACCCCGTTACTCATAAACGCCTCTTAAATTTAATCAATGTTTAGCGAGATTTTTATTACGAAAACCAACCTTATACCAAACAAATAAGAATCTACCTAAACTAATCAATTGACTAAAATTTAAGAGGCGTTTATGAGTAAGGGGGTTAGCGTTACAGGTATTGATAGCGCGCGAGTTGAATGCAGTCGGGGTCTACGGCAAACGTACTACACTGCAGGCGCGTGAGGTGGGGCGTGCGGATAGCGGGGGGAGATGCTCGCGCCCTTTACCTCAGACCCCGACTGCATTCAACTCGCGCGCTATCTATAGGTATGTACTAGGCAGAGGTAAGTACTACTTTTTAGGGAACTTTCTATGTATAAATGTCACATAGCAACATTCCGTAACTCGTGACTCTTTAAATATAGCATCAATCACATAGCTATTTTACAGTATGTGCATACTGAAACAACGCTCATAACTGGCGCATCAGTGATTCGTCCAACGCGACGTGACGTCATCGACGCCAGGTCTCGAGATAATGTGACCGGGTACTATGCGTTTCAAATAAGAATAGGAGCGCGGATCAGTCAGAGCGCCATCTTGTTTCGCATTTCTAACGAACTTCATGAATGTCATGTACGGTAGGAAAAAAATAAACACAAAATTTTATTAATTTTTACTTTAATATGTTATATAAATTTTTAAATAAAATAAAATTTTAATTGAAATTCAATTCTTCCACACTACTTATGGCATCATAGCTACGTTCTTCATCCGAATCAGATTCTATGTGAAACAAACTGAAAAATTTTCAATAAAACCGGTTTTTTCGTAAGGTTTTTTATGTTATTGTTTCAATGTAACAAACAAATAAAACGGTAAAAAACGAAGAAAAATGTTTTTCGTTGAATTAAACAATCTGTTTCTATCGGAATTGTAAACGCTAAATATTTTTATTTCAATTATTTTACGATTTTTTTTGTTGGTCGTACTAAAATGACAGTTGCCACATGAAGTTAGCAGCAAGTGCGATCCTATTCTTATTTGAAACGCATAGTAGTAAACATAAACGATGTTCATTGTAAAAGAACAAAGAGCGTCTTAACTTATTTCATTTGAATTCAAATCATTGTTTACAATACAACAAAGGCTCTGTTGGTAAAGAGCAACTTTGTAAGGCATAATACATTATAAATTTGATTGATAAGCACGGGTAAAATATTATGACGTACTTATTATTTACCTTTCTCATAAAGCACCTAACCTATCTAAAAAAAATACAATCGAATTGAGAAAGAAATGGCGGAGGTCCTTTTCTTTTTAAGTCAGTTAAAAAATAACTGCTTCAAAATCTATTGGGTAGGTAGTTTTAAAGATATAAATATAGAGAAGGGACAGACAGCTAAAGCGACTTTGTTTCTATACTATGATGTGATATGTATGTATATTAGAAGCCACGTATATAGCTACCTACTTACTACAGATTTTTAAACGGAAATTTTAACATGAAACTAAAACGCATAGATAGTTTGCTTTTGAACTGAATAACAATGGATGGAACTTGAGTAACAATCGAGAGCAATTTTGTTATACATTTAAGTAACTAAATGTTAAAAAACATAACAAAATTTAGTACACTTATGTTTTTTAGCTATAGCACTCATGATGAGTAATACTCATCGAATGAGTATTTGGTGCAATATCTCAAACAAAATTTTCATTTTCATTGCTGTGATCTTCGAAAAAACGAATCGAAATGGGAAACATATAATGTTATACCGAAAAAATGCATTTTATGGCAAAAAAATAGTTTATTTTATGTGTGTGGACTGTCGAACAAGGCAGTGAATTCCCTCACAGTGCAGAATAGCGCATGTTAAACTCAGTTTAACGTTGCCCAGCCTGGCTGGGCAACGTTCGAGGGTATGACTTCGACTGTATATAGTTTTACTTACAAATAATTTATTATCATGACATCACTTTGGATCTGAATGCAATTATAATATGTGCATCTGCATTGAGTGTCCTTTTTTTCAAGTTTTAGTAAAAGACGTGAGATTTTTGGGAAATTTAGTAAAAAATAGTAAAAACTTATAGCACTAAGTCAAAAAATAGTAAAACTTGAGTTAAGCCTGTAGTGACCAAAAAACTGGGACACTCAATCCTGACATTTGAAAAATTTTGCATCGTCTTAATCTCAGAAAGTACTAATTATTTTATAATAATTTCTTTTTTACAATTTTTTTTGTGAATTAGTAAATTTTTTTATGAAATTAACAACTTGCTAAGATGTGATCTTACAGATTAATATCAGGTCACTCAATTCATTACCTGTCTGAACTGAGTGCCCAGCAAAATATAAGTTTAATCAGGGAATTACATTATTGTAACACTTTTAACTTATAGTTTGACTATTAAACAAATTCGTAAAAGAGAAATAATGGCTCAAAAATGTACCCTTGAAAAATAGACGAACATTGAACTTTTTCGCAACGTTTGAACTGAGTGTCCTATATAGGAGGCTTTACAGATTAAGCTAAACTTCGTTCATTGAAGCGAATCAGGTACAAAAATTTTACTATTTTTTTATTAAAAAATGAAATATCTTTCGTTTTTCTAAATGTTATACTTTATGAGAAAGTCCACTTTTAGTGTTTTCATGCATCAAATGGTTGTAGGGTATACATAATAATTTTTTTTTACTGGTAAGTTTTTTTTATCTACCCTACATTACCTCGGCATTCACATAAAACGATTAGCGTATTTGGTGCTAATATCGAATGCAGTTAAGTTCAGTGCAATCGTGCAGTAGTTATTAGTGCAGTATTAATTTATTTATCATCAGTGTTTTCCTTCTGCGATACCGATGTAAGTACCCTATACTTATTATTGTTAAAATGAAGTATTTGCTTTGAATCAATTTTTTTAAATAGATTCACACTAAAAAGTCAGTATATGAAACGTTTAAAATCCTGAGCATGGAAACTAATGGAAAAGTGACTACTTAGGTATTAGTATACTTTTGAACTTTTCACTTTCAAAATGTAAACAGTATTTTTTTTATAAAAATTAATCTAATTTTTCATTTTTTGAATGAAAAATTAGATTTTTATTTTTTTAGAGGATGTGAACTTTATTCCAATTGACTAGAGTTCAAATTCGCAGTATAACAAAAAGTGGCCCCGCTGTTGAGGGGGTATAAAAATGACTAACCTGTTATCTTGTGTAGGTACATAGGTTTTTTCGGGCAGGAGTAGTAGAAAGTTGGTATTTTAGGCGTAAATTTAATATTTTGATGTTAAGTACTTATTCTATTTTTGTTATTGGTACTTTATTCCTACCCTAAATATTTACATTTAATACAAATAATATTGACTATTTTACAGGAAGTGTCAAGCTATAAAAAAGAGGAGTCGCAAACCGCAAGTAGACAGGAAAACACAAAAAGAGATATTTGAAAAATATGCCGAGGCCCTTGGACCTAATATTAAGTATATTGATCCCGTCTTTTCTAGCATGGCTGAGGAACTGGGTGCCAAGATGACACCGATGGCATTGTACATAGCATTTAAAAAATTGTATGCAAAGCCAGCCACTTTTAATGATGAAGAACCACAGCATAAAACATCAGATGATAGTAGTCGTAGTTCAATGATTTCAACCCCAGTTATCATTCCTTCCAAAGATGAAAACATAATTGAAAGTGGAGAAAGTAAAATGTTTTCCTTTAATGTAGATGTATATGATATGAAAAAAATTACACCTTTGAACGCACACAGGCAAAAAAAAGACGGTAAGTATCGGACTTATAAAACTTGACCAAAATATAAGTGGTCTGACTTGGTGAAACAGAAAATATGGTCAAACTCCAAATTACCGTGTACGTGGGTTCTCAAGAAAAGCATGATTCAAAATGATTGCATTAAATTGAAAGGCCATTGTAGTAAGTGCTTTGCACGAATAGCTGTATCAAGTTTAGAAAAGACTGAAACGATACAAACATTTCTCTGTAGTGTACCAAACATAAAAAAAAACATATAAACATAAGCCATCAAAAAAATCTAAACTTACGCCATATACAAGATACCAAATAGCTAAAAACTTAAAATTCAAACCAGCTATTTTAATAAGGCACGAAATGGCTTCGAAACTGATTTCTACTCATAATGTACACGAGATGAAGGAGCCGCCAGTATTGCCGTCTCTTTCGGCTCTGCGGCAAATCAAATGTGAAGATAAAATTGGAGACTTATTTCATCCAAATACTTTGACATCACTTATAATTATGGCTAAAACTTCAAAGGAGAATGAAACCTTCACTAAGAGTTTTGGGTCAAAATGAAACAGAAATGAGAGTATTATCAATTTATAGCTTTACACTTATTAGTCTCGTGCTAAATCTTTTGTTAGTTTTGGCAATCTGAAATCCAAGATAATTTTTTTTTGAAGGAGATGGAAACTTCTGGGCTAAAGCTTGTACATGACTGTACAGAGTAAGGATATACCCTAAAAATCTTTTCTATTTTATTCAAGTTCGAAACCTAATACAATTGAGTAATTTTATTATTGTTTTATTAAAAAATAGGAAAGAATTTTAAGGCATTTCCTTACTCTGTACAGTAATGTACAAGGCTTTAGCCCAAAAGTTTCCATCTCCTTTCAGAAGTGCTATCCGTGAAATTAATGTCCATCCAAATTTTTACGTTTACTATTGGACAGATATAGAAATCGAATACTATAAAAAGTATTACAATACATGCCGGACGGTTCCCAATTCACATAAACATTATTTTTGTACATTGGACTCATAACTGGTCATCCAAAACTAAAATCCGTACCAGTTCTGCAAATGATCACAGATTCTCATAGTGGATCATCAATTTCTAGTTGGTTAAAAAAATGGATGAGTGACGTAATTGACGTGCCCCATGAAGTAATCACTGATGATTAAGATTATGCCTAAAGCATTCACATCGCACAACAGTACCAGAGATTACATTCAGCATCTGTTTTCTGTTTTGGAAGGAAAAACCACAACTTTACCGAATACTTTCATTAGGCTTGACACAAGTCATTTTATAAAAACATTACACAATTTAACCTGTTTTAAAGATCTTACAGACAATCGTGTAAAATATTTTTATATATATTGTATTTTACTTATAAAGAAATGTGAAGAATTTGACGTTGCAAAAGCGATCATTGAAGACGTTGTGAATATTTGCCTAGGATATGATATCAATGATATATCTGGAAGGGCTAAAACTATTGAGGCTAAAACACGCCTTGATAAATATATCGAAGACGTGACTGAAGATACTATTACAGTGAAAAATGAAATTAAAGAAGAGATTGTTGAAGAAAATATTGAAGAAGACTAACTACAAAAATTGGAAAGCACGGAATTAATGACATGGTTTGACAGTTTAGTAGATTCCTATAAAAAAAAACAGAACACCGGACAACGAAAATTCTTATTACTATCCGCCTTTTATATCCACACTTAAGAGATTATTATATAAATTACCGTTGTGGTCTAATTATTTATGTCCTTTTTTCAAATCAGTAAATAAGGCCCCATCTTCATCAGCAGCTGAAAGTTGTTTTTAAACCTTAAAGAAACTAGTATTGAAATCTAAAGTATCAAAATACAAGATTGATCAGTTTATAAAAATTCATCTTGAAAGTTTAGATGGAGAACTAAAAATAGCTATAAACGATTTATGTCAAAATCTTACTAACAAAAGAACAAAAAAAGTAACTAAAATCAGTAAAAAGCGAAAACGTAATAATCAATTACAGTTAAATAAAAAAAGAAAAATTTTAAAATGTGCCACTCATCAACGATTTCCTACAGATTCAATATTTTCTGACCAACCATCTTTTAGCGAAAATTGGAGAGGAGAGGCTAAATTCACCGAATCGATAACAAAAAAGATTAGTATACAATTTATGAAAAATGGTAACTTATGCAGTTCAATACATAACGATAACAGTGAAATTTCACTGTTTTTTAAAAAATTAATAAAAAAATTAAATTAATTAATACCTGTGCCCTAGATTCTGTTATGTATATTTTGTGTATAGGGTACAACAGAAACCAAAATATAAAGGATATTATAGATATTTCCAAAAACGCACCGATTGCAAAATATATTCAAGATTTATCTGATAGCCGGTCACATGAAGATGTTTATGAAAATAGGTCTCGCATAGCACTTCAATATTTTCGAAAAGAACAAAAAGGTGTTGTCGTTACTGTCGATTGTGCTTGTAATGCTACATACATTTTTGAAAATGTTTTATTAAATTCCATCACCAGTGCAATTTTTACAAAACAATGTTTAAACAAATTGTGCACATCTTCCAAGGTTTCTAGAGAGGTGGTATTTTTGCCAATTAATATGGATATGATTAAAATATTCGGTATTACCAGCTTAGAAGACGCTATTTGTTTACGCGATGAAAATAAAGTCTGCGCCTCATGTAATTATTATAATCAGGAAGTCATTAGTTATGAGCTTTCGAATTTGATCTCATTCGATTTAAACGGGACAGCCGAAGTTATTTTAAAGGACTTACCCGAAACAATTAGTTTAAAAAATAAATGTTTCAAATTGTTAGGCGTCACAGAATATATTCCAGCGTTGCAGCCATATAATCTCGGTCATTATAGAGGGCATGGTTTTTTTAAATGGCAGTATGATTTCCTATGATGATTTGCTGGTAAAATTTTGTTCTTCTACAGAAGAACCCATTTATTTACATACTCTTATCATACGGCATTACATATACTAATTATGAAAATAAATAACTATAAAACCATATTTAAAAAAGTATATCCTCTAGACACCTCGAGTGCTATAAATAGTATTAAATACATCTTGCTCTAAAGGCCCAACGTTTCAAAATTTTGTGCTTTAAGTACGACCGGTCAACCTTTTTATAGCATCAATTCCCGAGTGTTTGTATTTTCCCTCTAAATAAGTTTTGGTCATGTGAATTCTTTTAACCAATTAAAATAAAGCAATGGCGATAGTTTGTCCTTGGATTTCAAAAGAAATTTAATTCCGAGCGACAGCCATTCATGTGACGCGCGCTCCCGAGTTTACAACAATGGAGGCACGTGGTCGACGAGGTAAGTAAATTTTGATTTATCTTTGATAATTTTTCTTGTTTTAGTTTACTTTTTGCATATAAATGTTGGTTGATAAATATTCTATGGAATTCATTTCATTCTGGGGTGGAATACAAAATAATTAAGGAATTCTACAGTCGTAAATTATTTAAACCTATAAATAGTCGCTTCGGTCGAACTTCATCATTTAGGTACATGGAATTGATCGTATTTATAGAACTATCAGCGTTAATACAAAAAGTAGGTATTTATTAATTTCAGCGTTACAAGTTACCGAAATCGCAGATATTTTAAATAACTCCGAGTTTGAAGACTCGGGTGACTATGAAGATTTCGTTGGGCGTTTAATAACCACCAATGATAGGAGTGGCGCAGCTCAATCATCGGAAGATGAAGACTCGAGTGACAGCGATGATGATACCAACTCGCCAGAGGTTCGAGCTGGTTCTAGTGGCGTCGGCAGGACTACAGCTGGTCGTCGAGGTCGGAGTTAGGAGAGTTTAAAATAAAGTTTTCTGAGTTCTTGATTCTTAAAAAAATGTATACAACTTTGAGACCTGAATCTGGTGGTGAAGATAATTTGCACAACCTTTACTTCCCATGGCTAAAAGCTATCACCATTAGTTTTTAAGCATATATTTATTGATTTGTGTCATTTAATTAAATTTATGTGAACAAATTAAACTATTTGTTAATTTTTACAACTAACCTCCTTTGGCCGTAACGACCGGAAGTCCTATTTATAGAACGAAAGATACCTAAACACAAATATGTTCGATATCTTTGTTAAAAAATACTAAAAAACATTTGTTTTAGTGAAAACTCTGGAAATCCTTAGTTTACATTTTATTTAGCTTGAAAGGTCTCGGTCTTTGCAGCAATAATATTTTGATGCTTTATTTAGTACATTCGGACGTAGTCGCAAGTGATTTTAAAAGAGACTTCGGTGTCTAGAGGATATAAGTAATTAAAACTTTAAATTATCTTGTAAGTAATCTAAACATTTTTTCGTTTATTATAATTTACATAAATAAAACACATTAGGTATCAATATACAGTACGATTTTTATTAAACACAATAATAATGGTCACCCTACAACCATTTGATGCATGAAAACACTAAAAGTGGACTTTCTCATAAAGTATAACATTTAGAAAAACGAAAGATATTTCATTTTTTAATAAAAAAATAGTAAAATTTTTGTACCTGATTCGCTTCAATGAACGAAGTTTAGCTTAATCTGTAAAGCCTCCTATATAGGACACTCAGTTCAAACGTTGCGAAAAAATTCAATGTTCGTCTATTTTTTAAGGGTACATTTTTGAGCCATTATTTCTCTTTTACGAATTTGTTTAATAGTCAAACTATAAGATAAAAGTGTTACAATAATGTAATTCCCTGATTAAACTTATATTTTGCTGGGCACTCAGTTCAGACAGGTAATGAATTGAGTGACCCGATATTAATCTGTAAGATCACATCTTAGCAAGTTGTTAATTTCATAAAAGATTTTACTAATTCTCAAATAAATTGTAAAAAAGAAATTATCATAAAATAGTTAGTACTTTCTGAGATTAAGACGATGCAAAATTTTTCAAATGTCAGGATTGAGTGTCCCAGTTTTTTGGTCACTACAGGCTTAACTCAAGTTTTACTATTTTTTGACTTAGTGCAGCAAAGTTGGCGCTTACTGTACTTGATGACCTCTGCCTAACTGCCTTATTAATTATTGTTTGTTTTTACCTTTCAGTTTAAGTAGACAAAACAAACTGCGCGAGAAAATATTAACTATGGCTGACTTGTAAGTATTTTACCAAGAATGATGCTAAGTGTATTTCATGAACACTATAAATCAAAAACTTTATTATACTTATTACTTTACAAAAAATACGCTCATCATATTATAATACAATAATTATATTATTATTGTAAAACAGTGCTAGTTCAACGTTATCATTGAAGTAATAAAATACATATTTTGTTTACCTATAACACGACACATAATGGTGTTTTTGAATTTTTAATGAAAATTAATTCAAGGTTTCACTTTGTCCCTTCGCTAAGAAGGTTCAGAGTTACATAGTTAATATTGCTAGGTATGAGCTTGTTTCTTCTTTATAAACAGACATCTCCCGCGCCAGGGCACGACCTGTGTCGCGAAACTTTTACTGACATGAATGATACAAAGAACATCCACGCTCAATGTGATAATTTGTAGATCAACAAATTATCATGGCTCACGGATCATTATCCGTGAGCCATAATTGATGATATCATTTAGAAAGGGCTTATGTGTAGAACTCGTAACAGACGATAATGTATGAAGGCACGTTTGAATGTAGACAAAACAGTTTTATAGTGCCGTAGTAAGTAGATAACGCTTAGTCTAAAGCGCCGATTACACTACCCTACATGTAGGGCACTACATGTTGTCTAGTGTAATCACATGTAGGCTGTTAGGACACTACATATCGGAGATTGGCGAGTCCCGACCGCCCTACATCATGTAGTGCCCTACAAGATGTAGGGATATGAGATTTAGAAGTTGTTTGTGTAGGTATCACATTCTTAATAAGAATTTATTATATTTTATTTTTAGACTGGAAGAAAAAATACTGGTGCTGAGCAAAAATTTACTTATATTAGAAGTAAAATTAAGTAAACCCTGTGAATACTCTCATAGAAATAATAATTATATAGATGGCAAAGAATATGTTATCGGAGATTTAGTAAAATTTAGAATGCGTATAGTCCTTCAATATGAAAATTTTTCTTATCGTGCCATGTTAACTAACAGATATTATGACACAGACAAATCTGAGTACAATGCAGCTTACACTCATTATTATAAATGCCATAATGTGATGACAAGCAGAGTGCACCTCAATATTGAAACTGCGTGTAAATGGCATGAGGTTGACAACATATATTTTACGGATGAGACATTTACCATAACAGTTGTACTAACGTTGTCTAATGGCCTGCCAGTGTATTTGGCGAGCCTTAATATGTATTGTGCGAGCCTATACGACGACACTGAACTCACTGACTTTGAATTAAATGCTGAGGATGGTTCCGTCCGATTACATAAGGCTATTGCGGCATCAGCCAGTCCAGTCTTGCGAAGAATGTTCTCCGGAGAATGGCGGGAGACTGCAAGTGGAGAATTAAAAGTTACTGGCACTAGACAATTGACATTACAACATTTTAAAGATTACTTGTATCTTGGCAAGCTTCCCAATACTGGCTTAGAACAGCTTTTATTACTTGCTTCCTTCTATTTGATGGGAGATTTAGAAATGCGCTGTATTGAAATGTTGACAATAGAATTGAAACCAGAAAACATATACACAATGCTAGAGTTTGCAATGGAAAATAAAATAACAAAACTTTTTCTTCGTATATTAGAGAAAGTGCAGGAAGGCCAGGTCATAGTCGCCGATATTCCTTCGCTCTGTGATGACACAGGTAATGACTAGTTGATTACGTCATCATACCTATAAATCACAGCTATAACTCTTGTTTACTTTATAACGGGTGTCAAAATATTGTTTACGAGGTGTTATGTTTGCAATTATTAATATCAACAAATTGTAAACGTAATAAGATATGTGATTTTTAAATTGTGTAAAAGTAGAAAAGGCACGAGAGCAAATAGCTGTGCACACTTAGGTACTTTACAATTATATTGGACAAATTACTCTTGCGCTAAAACAGCAGTTTTTTTTAAATTATCAAATAGCTGTTGTGTGAATAATTTGTTTAAGTAAATCTTATTTTTAATTTATTTGCCTTTTGTTTATTTCATTACCAACAACACTTTCTCTGATTTTTTTGATTATTTTTTGTTACTAAGTAGGTACTTAATAAACAACATTAAAAATTATAAATATGAAAGGTAAAAGGGATATTAACGCGGCATGGTACCTATTGATCTTTATTTTGCTTGACGTTTCGACACAGGTTACTCTGTCCGTGGTCTCAAGCTGGCATGGCCGCTTCAATCTCCCGTCTTACACTGACTGAATACTGAAAAGTCACGGCGAGATTGTTTACCTTTATTAGCCGTAAATTAATAACAATTGAATAAAAGTTAGGTATATTTTTAGAGAATATAGTTAGTTTTATAGTTACTGTTATGTTAAAATATAAATATGTTACTAAATAAATATGTACTTAGTTATGTTTTTTTTTGTATTTAAATAGTAGGTATATAAGACCCAACATTAGAATTATTTAAGCGTTATAGTTGGTAACCCACGTGAGTTTGTTGTTCTTGTTACTTTCTTGTACTAAACATTGTTAAGTTCTAACGGTGTAGGTGTCAAAGGTTGCTAGATCTCAATACTAGAGCCATAATCAAGATTATAATTAATTAGTTATACGGTTTAGGGAAGCTATTTTAAACTATCATCAAAGTATTTTTCTTTTTGAAACTTTCATAAGTACCTTTATCTGACTGTTTATCAAATATAACTGAGCCTACATATTATTCACACTATAGCTATCACAAGTAATTGCTAGCTTATGTTCAAATATTTGTTGAGTAAATCTCTGAGTAATATTTAGAAAATAGCTTCCCTTTTCAAGCACATAGCAATTGGTAACGAAATTATATTAAAATCAAAACATTACGATTTTCTGTTAAATACCTATTAACGGGCAAGTTTCAATTGAAATCTTTAACTTTTGTCATTTAGCATAAGGAAATTGCTATTTTATTATTTACTTTGTTGTTTACTTCAAGTTAAGATTTTAAAAAAGAATTGATTTTGGGAAGTTCCATTGATTTTATAAGTTGTTTTAGTTCTTCCTTTGTAGAGTCTGGCTAACGAAAGTTGACCTTGGATATTGGCGGCAAATTTAAAAATACATGCGTGACAACACTAAAATTATACTAAGAAAATTTGAATAACATACTTTGATACTTGTTAATTCATTATTAATAATTAAGTAGAGACAGTATAATAACATTATGTCTGGGAAATAAAGAAACTGAATTTATCTACACATTTATTAATTTTGATATGTACCAGGTTTGCAACGAAATTTTAAGGATTTATTGATCTGGTATAGGTGTTTGTATTTATGAGGTAAATATGGACGGAATCCAAATAAGTAGAGACATAATATGCAACAATAATTTTCCATACATAATAACTTAGCTTTGTAAATCATAATAAATATCAGATTCTAACACTTTCATTAATATCGCTGTCTCATCATAATAAATCATATCATTTATGTTTTTTTCTTAACAGAAGATGTGATATAATAACTTAAATGACGTTTTTTATATTTATTTTCAACATGTATTAAATGATCAGTCATTTTCTTCTAATCCCGTGAACTTACGTTTTCAAATGAGTCGCAAATAATTCCAGGGTCTACTTTCGGTAGCCAGACTCTGTTGGATTTATAAAAATGCTAACATTAAATAAGTGAAAAGAAAATACCTAACGTTTTTCATTTCAAATATATTTTCGTAATTATGTAATTTATTTAGTACTACTGGTACCTATCTTATAACTAATACACAACCTATCGGTCTGAGACCTGAGACTACCCGGAGATTGTGTATTAGTGTGCGTGTCAATACATGCGTACAGGGCGCGGGGCGGAGTTTGGAGCGCACGCAAACATTGAAATCGTAAACGGCCCAAATGTTTGAAGACAAACTATTTTTCTTATTATGCTGTGCTGTGACGCAGCTTAGGTAGTTTTGGCTCATAAGTAACGAAGAAGTTTATCGCAGTCGTAATAACACACTCTACTTTAACAAGGACTGTTGACGGAATGAAAGCGGTTAGAAATTAATTGACATAAATAACTCAGTCGCTAGGTATTAGGTATATAAAATAATAATAAAAATCGGGTGTTTTTGGGTAAGGGTAGTCGATGCAGCGTACTATCGATTTGGTACACTATCGATGTAGAATACTGTCGTTTTAGTGTACTGTCGATGTAGCGTACCATCGATTTGGGGTACTGTCGATGTAGCGTACCATCGATTTAGGCTACCATCGATACATTAGCCCATCTATGTAACGTTTGCGATACAGCGACCATCGATGTAGCGACTGTCGATATAATAAACTAGACCCCTCAGAACACGTATTCTTAGTAACGTTGACGCTACTTCCTTAGACTAAGACATGCAGATTTCCTTTACCAATTCTCAACATTATAACAACGTACATTTTGTTTACGTGTAAAGTTCTCGTAAGTATATTAACTAGAAAGGTAACCTGACGTAATAAAACGAGATTCAGTTGTGAAACAAATGTATTATTGTTCACACGCAAGATTAACATGAATAAACTCACTGTCTTAATCGGTAAGTACTTATTCTATAAATATTGTTATTACAATAATAATTTTATGAATGCATATTAAATATTACTAACGATCTCTTCCCTGTCGGTATTATTTGAGGTAACAGTGATCGTGGTCAGCGGTGGTGTAATATACCCCTTACTCATAAACGCTTCTTAACATTTAGTCAATTGATTAGCTTAAATTCTTACGATTTTACTGAGAAATTTATGAGTAAGGGGGTATGACATACCCTATATTGTAACTAGCCCCTTATTAGTTCAGGTTTATGGGCGTTTGGTAGCTTTCTTTCTGAAAGTATTTTATTATCGCTCTACCCACACGTTCTTAATAAATTTAATATGATTACAAGACTGTAAAAGGTAATATTTATGTACGATCCAAACGATATGACAGCTCGTATAGCATCGTTAGCATAAAGCGCGGGAATCAGCCGCTAGTGTCAAATCGAATAAAAAAGATTCTGATTTTGCGATTATGATCTGTGTGACTATCGACCAGTTAAAAAGTTTAATTTATGCAAAAATACAGTTATTAAAAAACATAAATAACAGATAAAATATGCAGTAGTGCTTCAAGTTTATATTGTGTAAAATACAGTGTACCTAAGTAAATAAAAATGTATTTTTAACCTTTTATTTTAAGTATTTTCGTAAGCATGCAGATTTTAAATAACTGCAGCGGCCACGCCACAGTGTCATTGTCTCATTTGTCTAATTTTGAGACATTAGATGATCTTCTTCTTCCTTATAGTTTAGACAATGGCCAACTTGGTGTAGACTGTCGAGAGTAGTTCAAGCTGCCCATGGGTCATATGGAATTAAATAAACTTATTTAATTATAATAATATATAATTAAGTATATAAAGTAGATTTAAAAATATTTTTCTATTTTCTAGTTTTTGGCTGCATCGTGATGTTAGGCTTTACTGATCGTTTGAGTCCTATCCCGTTGGATGACATTCCTACTCGGGAGCCGAGTGAGAAGAGAATACTTGCGCTCACTATCGGCCGGGGTAACCAGATCGATAAGCAAATGAAGGATATGTTCGAGTCAATACCACAGATATACGTAAGAACAGCACTAGGTAATAGCATCGATGTAACAACCATGAAAATACTTAAG